>OY987258.1:24133299-24575528 GCA_963920725.1 Rhamphomyia laevipes | reverse complement strand
AAATCAGCAACATTAACATTACTACACACGCAATCACTCACTGGCATACATTTTTTTATATACATGTATGCAAATCAACGAATTACAATTAAATGGAAGGAGCATAAAGTTAAAAAATTGAATCCTGTCTGGGTATAGTTGCATAGCTTTTAGCTCGCCAAAGTATTAAAATTTATAAATTAGTAATAAAAGACGTACTAGATTTTTATTTTTACCCGGGCTTGCTCTAAAATTATAAAATCATTGTACTATACTATGTTAAATCTTTCCAAAAAAAAAAGTGAGGTAAAAAATAATGAATATTATTTGTGGAAAATTTTTAAAATACTTCTTCCTTCTTGATATTGTACATATAAACTAAAACAAAAGATGCATCAAATGCAAATCTATGTTAGGCAACAACATAAAATAAAAACAATATTCAAGTTTTAAGGTTATTCTAATTCAAAAGTCAATAAAAGTGAAAATGAGATATAGAGCTTTTCAGAATTCGGTCGAAAATTTGATTTTGACAATTTGGCAAGCTGAAGCAAGAGAAGTACTTTTTAAACGTCTTCATACACAATTTTTTTGATATATCAAATTTACTATATATATTTACTAACCATATGGAAAATATGGAAGACTTATGCTCTTTCAATATAATTATAATTCGTTGATGCAAATAATACCATATCATTTCACTACAGTCAAAGATTATATAATGTATAAGATATTCAGTAATGTAGTTATTCATTATTTTTCATTAAAAAAATATTCGATGTGTGTTTTTTAATACAAAATATTTTTACATATTTTTAAAAAAAAATAATGGATGATAGTAAGTGATAAAAAGTATGATGAGAAACAGGAAACTAATATAAAATTTATTAGATGGACAGAGTATTGGAAATGTATAGATACATATTGCCAAGATGTTAAATATGCATCTTGGAAATAAGTTTCACTGTAGTTGCATTCGCAATGAAGCATTCTAAATGTAATCTCAAAAAATATATTTTATGTTTAATAATATTTACACTATGTAAAAACCGTATTCGGTACACCTCACTTTTTACATTAAAATCATGCAAGATTCAATATAATATAATATATAATATGCAAAAAATTATTCAATCTCTTAGAAAACCAATAAACTGATTCCATCCACCATTGAAATTAATTTGGCGGGTAATTATAATTAAAATACTAATTTTTAAAAAAATAATTTTGCGCGTTTTTTTTTTAAATTTTAATTTTTTTTTAAATATATATTTATATATATAATATATATATACATATATATTTATTTATTTATATATATATATATATATATATATATATCTATATATAAATATAATATATATATATATATATATATATATATATATATATATATCAAAACAAAAATATTTTAAACTTTCTCTAGCTGGAGTGCGGGAAACTGACCATATAACTAACCGCTTCAATGTCCTTATAACAACTGTCGTAAAATCCGGTCTTCATATCTATTTTATTCAACAAGCAGATGACTGATGACTGATGACTGATGACTGATGTGCACCACTCATGTATCAAATATTATCTATCAGTAAACAAGTTATTTCTCCTTACTGATATTAAAACCCGCGCGTTAGTTAAAAAAAACATGCTCAGTGTTTTAATTACAATTACCCGCCAAATCAACTTCAATGCTGGACGGAATCAGTTTATCATCTACGATAAATTTATTTTATATTTCTGTCTGGTATCGAAACTTGTTAATGACCCAAAATAATAATAATATGGTTATATGAAGTAAACATAATACAGCATTCAAATATAAGATACATTTATACTTATTCTAACTCTCTTATACACTACAGACTACACCATTTAACTTTATACATGATTTTTTGTATTTTTTTTTAAGCGAGTTATTTAGCTTTACATATATAAGCTGTTTTCGAGGACCGTTTCTATATTACTGTCATTTTTATGTATTATAGTTATATAATTCCTCTTTGGCTGACTGACATGGTGCATGTTAGCATATTTCTATTTCGATTTCCACTGACTTGGTGTGTTTGTTATGCAAAATATATTAATTTTAAATTTTATGCAGATACATAGTATAGAGAAAAGTTATTACATTATGCATCATTAAAGACATTTAACATCACTTAAACAAGTTTAAAGATGAAAAAAATATCGCTACAATCGCTACAATTGCAATTTAAACATGAAGTATTTCAACACGACATAATTTATAGTGATTTAAAAAAATCTAGTTCTAAAAAAGTCTATAGTTTTAAAAATCTTTCCAAAAAATTATTTCAAATTATATAGTCAAACTTGTATATTATACGACAAGTAATTAAAATAACTATGAGAGTTGTGATGGGGCCGAACCGAAAATAAAATGATTTCGCTCAAATTTGTTTATTTCACATTCAGAGACTCCCAATCTGTAGAAAACGAAGGGCCTATGGGCACCAATATCTCCTAGAAGATTTTAATAAAATTATGCACAAAGATTTATCGTTGGTGTTGCAAATAGTAGCTTCAGTGGCTCCAAGTTAAAATTTCTGAGATATAATTAAGGTGTTCAATAAATCGTTTAGTAACTTATCAGATTTGATTAAAATTGAGCACACAATTTGGTTTGCTGATGTAGTTTATTACTGTTGATCGGTTTCTATAGTGCTTTTGGGTTAAAATTTCCGAATTATTTCATATATGGTAATTGTTACCCGATTGAAATGACACAAGCTGATTTTGTCATATAGTTGTAATCCCATTCTAATGAAAGTTGGTACAGGGTTGGTTTCGTAATATATTAATTTCTACAAAACTTGATATAGATCTGGACCTAAAACATATAGTAATTGTTAACCGAGATTCTAATGAAATTTAGTACACTAGAAGTTTTATTCTGTAAATATTCTGATGCTTTAAACATGTTGCTGATGGAAAATTTGTATGTTCACTTTATAAAAACGTTGATAAGAAATTGGTGGATTAATTTATATATATAAAAAAACACTGCTTTGTTACAAAAATAATGTTAATTACTAATCACTGTTGCACACAACTACAAGTTATCTGATACCCTAGGTTAGCACTGTTAATAGATTTTTTTTTAATTGCAATTGCCACAATGGCAGAATATCGCGAACATTTTTATTGTCACTAAAAATGTTTATTTTTATTTTTTAAGAATTTTTGGCAAAATGCCAACAAAATATAAGAAAATTGTTTACACTTTTGACAAAAAAATATTTTCTATATTTCATTACGATGTATATATAAATACACTCAGTATTAAATTATTCCGGTGGTTTTATTTATTGAAGAATGCATTACAAAATTAATTGTCTTCACTTACAAACCGCGCCAGTAAACTATTAATTTATATTATTATCTCTTGATTATTTTTTGTAGTTTTTTTATTTACAAAATATTTTGTCCTTAATCTTTATAAATTTAATAATTTTTTTAGTATTTAATGTTTTCCAATAATAACTTAAATACAAATTTGATGTGATGTTTCCGAATTCACTAAGCAATGATTGTTTGTAGCGCTTATTTTCTTTTAGACATTGTTATTATAAAGAAAGGTGAAGAATTCATTTCACCGTGAAAATTTCAACTGAAGGCGTATATATATATATGTATATATATATTTTTAATAAATAAAATTTAGCATAAAAAAAATATTGATATTTTATTTTAATACAAAATAAAAAATACCTTCATACTAACACAAAAAAAAAATAAAAACAATTTCATTTTTTTACAAAATAAAAATAATTTATTTTCATTTTGAAAATATAATCGAGTAAAAATTAAATAATATTTTTAAAATACTTAGTTGTTAAAATACTTAGCTGTAGGCTAGTATAATCTGGTAAACAAATTAAAAATGCTACTAACTCTGCGTATTTGAATCAGTCCAAAACTCTGTATTTGAATCAAGGACGTGTGTGTATGTGTGTATAATAGAACAAATATTTTTTTTTTATGAGTAAAGCACATTTTTTGGAGATGACTTGTTAATTTTTTAATGTAATCATTATTCGCAGTGTATAAGAACAAGTGTTTACATCTTACAATTTTATACATCAATGCAAATCGAATAAATACTCGTATATAAGATATAAAAACTGGAGATTTGTAACAGGCAAAAAAAAAACCGTGCAATAAAGTAGCTCCCCCGCCAAATACTTTTCTTGCTTGTGGTATGTACAAGCATCAAGCATAATAATGCCTACACTTTAGAATAGTCATAGACGACATATAAGAATATTCTATTGTTAAATTTATTATATTTATTTAAAAACTGAAAAAAATACCCCTATATTAAGTCTGATTTGAACACCATTTTGTTGAACACCATGCTTGTAAATGTAGAATGGTAATGGGATAATTTTGTAAAATAAGCTTCATCCTTTCCTTGGGGGGTGTGATATTAGACAATAAATATTATTATATACCTTCTCCATGAAAACCAATTCCTAACTTTAAAACTTTCACAATATTTTCTTTGTTGCAAAATCTCTTTCTTTCTCAAGTACATATTTTAATATTAATTTATTAATTTCAATCGTATACGTAAAAAATAATAATATATTAAAAATAATTTATCTTTAATTGTTCATATTTTTATGCAACCTAATTATTCATAAATAATTATTTGATGCATTCTAATAATTTCAGTTAGAATATTTTTTTTTATTTAATTACAATTAACAATTAAATTTATTGCAAAATATTATCTATAATTAAAAATTAATAAACATAATATGGTTTCAATTAAAGCCTGAGGCATCCAATATTTTGAAAATAGTGCATAATTGGAGATTCTGAAACAAAATGTATACTGAGATTTTGTGTCTAAGTATCGATAATTAAGATTAAACATGATAATTGATAATTTAAAAATATTTATTTAGAAAACGTATACAGCATACACATTTTATTTAAAATTCTACTAATGTTGTAACATTGCACGTGATTTTCAGTAATTATTCCTAAATTTGGTTGGAATCACTATTACTTACCATTTTTTCTAAGGGCCCAATTTATTAACTTAAACCATAGACACTTATATGTGTCTATGCTTAAACTTAATATGCTTCTAATATTGTAGATTTCGTATTAATGCTTACGAAACTCTTAGTAATATAAGTAAGTTCAATAACACATTTCGAGATGCGTATATACATATAATGTAAATATTAGCTCAATTCAGTCAGTCTTCTTAAGTTCAGAAATTTAGCCAAGTGTGCCTTCTTTAACTTAAAATTTTCATATTCTTTAATACTTACTCTTTTTCTATAGATGTACCATGTACCTCTCTGTGGTCTGTTCAAAATTAAGTCTTGGTTATTTTTCGGTTATTATATATAAATTATAAATAATAAGCAGAAAACAATATTTATTCCAATTTCGTACAAATTTTACTAATGCTAAAGTGTTTTAAGATTTATTTATATTGGTTTTTTCGATATATAATGTAAAAATAAAATAAAATGCTTAAAGCATAATTTATAACACACGCAACGCAAAACACATAAAAAGATAATGCTTGAAACAGAGGTGCGTTTTTTGCTGCACGCGTTTGCCGGATAGTCAATTAGATATGGCATATTTCTTGTACGTCCAGCGGTGCACTGATTTTTGACATTTTAAAATTTGTTGTAAAATAAAAAAAAATATTTGTGTTTATAAATTTGTGTTTTTATATTAAATAAAATTAAAGTGTTTTTATATAAAATTGTACAAGTGTGTTAATACAATTAAACATAATCATGTTGACAAAAAAAGCAAATATCTATTTTCAAATTTAATTTTTTTTACATATTTTTAAAGTTGGTGAATTTAACTCCTGTGTTGTGGCAGCATTGGTGCCGGACCGAGATATCATGTAGCAACGCACTGCATGCAGCAAGCACGTCTAATCAGTTACATAAAAAACAATGGTTTCTAATTTTGCGGCACCGCGAGATACACGAAAAAGCGCACGTCTTAAGCATAAGAATACTTAGAAATTTAAAAGTTAAAATGTATGAAATGGGCATGTAATATTTATAAGATGGGTGCGTATGTTACGATTTTGTTATGAATTTCGTAAGAATATCTAAGATTAAATTAACTTTAACATTTGTACAAATACAGGAAAATTTTAAATTTAATAATCTTTCAATTTGGTTGTTTTGTTACAAATAAAATAATTATAAATTTTGATTTAAAATGTATTAAAACTACCATTTTTTAATTATTATCAATCATTATTATTCACAAAATCAATAATAAAGGAACGAAATCTTTTTTACATATACTAAATATGTCATTTTACAGATAACTTTGTTTCGATTCTTACATTTGTTATAAAAAAACCTATAAATATTTCTGAACTTTCTTACCGTTTTTAACTTTATTTCACTTCCGCGTGTCTTGAGTGCTTGCGTGTGTTATAAATTAGTCTTTACAAGTAAATAATACAAAAGTTTCAGATAGAAGATATGATTTTTTTTATTATCTTTATCATGTAGTTTTTTAGTAAAATTAAATTAAGGAAATATGTGGAATAAATAAAAAAAAAATACATTTTATACTTAATAAATATCTTATTATCTATTTGTAATGTTTCATGCTATCCAGGATGTTAATAATTGTAATATTATTTAACTGACGGAGTATGTGCGATTACTTGGTTAATAAATTAATGAAAATTAAACTGAAATAAATAATGTTTTAGGAGATTGATTACCATTAATGAGATAATTGTTGCTGTAAAAATATTATAAAAGTTAATTTGACTAAAACAGCAATCTCCTCTCCAGTATACTTTTAAGATGCGAACCCGCTACAAGAATTAATTTTGTATTTAATTTTGTCATTCCCAACTTATAAAGTTATAGTAATTAATTATCTTACATATAATAATCTTACATATCGCTGTAATGAAAAATAACTAAAATAACACATTATTGATTTGTCTTTGGCTATATTATTGGTACAAAATCTAAAATAATTTCCCAATTATTTAAATTTTATTTTATATTTGTTGATGAAAAGTTTGTTTGTACTGATGGTATTATAATAGAATCAGCTAAAGTAATAATTTTATATGTTTGAGAATTATTATTAGGATTGTAATTAATTACAACATCTGAAAATATTTCAGCTTCAGGATGCTGTGTAACCCCTTGTTCACTCAATACATCATTAATGAAAATGTCATTGGATAAATCAATTTCAACTGGTGAATACATTTCAAAATCATTATTTAACTCATTACTACTATCATTTTCCAAGGTTTCCCATTCACTGTTCACATTATCGTTTTTTTGCTGATGTTCATTGGATTCACTTTCTGAAGACTCGCGTGTATATTCTGACGGTATATTAGTAGTAATGATGGTCATTACATTTTCAGTTGAAGTTGATTCCACAACATATTCGTCTTGATCGAAAAGTGATGTTTGACTTTCGGTATTTTGAAAATTTTGATATTCTTCTGTTGTATCAAGAATATTAGTTGAATTTGTTTCGTTTAAAAAATCATCAACATCTAATAAATGGGCTTCATCAATATCAGCATTTTCTGAGGAAGTCATATATGGAAATGTAGTAGTGGTGGAATATATTGTGAGATTTGAAGTGTTTTGGTGCAATTTAATAATCTGTGTGTAAATTTAAAAACAAGAAATTTATGTTTGTGCAAATTATTTTAGTTAATTAATGAATAAAACAAATTTACCCAAAGTTCTTATTGTATAGAAAGTAAATGTTAATCGCAATATATCATGCAAACTTGCAAACATTTATTTGTTAATAATATTAGATAATTATGTGTATAATATATGACATCGCCCATAACCTAATATTAAAATAGTTACCATAATTATTGCATAATTTTATTTGTGTAAGCTATTCGATTTTAAAAGACGAATATCGTGAAACATTTGAAGTGAACCAAGAAAAAATTATTTAGTCTACATCTGACATTATTTTTCCTATACTTACTGAAAACTGTTATTCTTAGAGAAAAACCTTGTAGAGAAAAGTTATAAAAATTATTATGAGCCTGAAAAGTTAGAATGATAATCCCGCATTTTCAATCTATATTATAGTTTTAGGTATTTTGCTTATACTTTTCATTTAAATTCGAGAAGAATTTGTTCGACTGTGATGAAATTTGACACACAGGTTCATGATGTCCAACAAAGATGATTTTAGTTGATGCCTAAAGATGGGATTAATGAGTCCCATATACTTTCAATGAGTCCGAATTATACATCCTATACAAAGAAACTATTTTCCGATTTGAATAAAATTGGAACACAGAAATTTATTTCAGCACAATTCAAATCTTATTCACCATTCGGAATCGGAAATTATAATGTAATTTTTCATCGTTTGAAAGAAATTTTACAATTTGAAAACATAAACAAAATAATTGTTGTTTGTAAATAATTATTTTAATATTTTAAATAATAGGGGATAGAATGGATGAGATAAATTTGGAATTATTTTCGTACATTCTACATTGTAAATTTACATGATCCTCTTTATATTTATATAAAATAAGATTACGGAAATATGTGCACATTGTCAAAAAATTAAATAAATTCAGAAAAAATAAAAAAATATTCTGGTTTAGTTCTTTGATGCTCATATGTTTCAGATACAGATACTCGAAACTATAGTTTTTGTTAAAATTTAATTTCCAATTATTTTCTCTAGTGTCATCTGATGATGTTATCACGCGTATACTAAATGTTTTACACATAAATTTCTTGGCAACATTATTCTTATTTTATGGTTTTAAATTTTTTCTTCTGAAATGTGATTTTTGTTTCGAACAAATTAATAATGTTCGTTAGTTTTGATTTTAGCATTCCCATTTCTGAAATTTAATACAAGATTTTTAGCCTTTACGGCTATAACTATGCTTGTAGAATAATTATAGTATTGCAATAGACTTGGACCTACGCGTTACCTTCAGTGGGTCCATGCTAAAATTTCTGATTTAGATTTAACTCTTTAGAGCTAGAGCATATATTAATTATTATCCGATATTAATGAAATTTAGTATACATTGTAGTTTTATCCTGAATGTGTGGCATTATGGCAACATCTTTAAAATAATGTTGCTGCAACATGTTTTTTGTACATGCAATCATTCCAAAATTTAACTACAACATGTTTCTAAGAAATTTAATTGAAATTTGGCCACCAGGTTAGTTTTGTATAAAAAATTTAGGGGTAGTAGTTTCAGTGGGTTCGTATTAAAAATCCCGACTTATGTATATAAAATATAGATTATATTGGTAAACGGCAAGATGTGAAATTTTTAATAAAGTTTTAATAAAGTAGTGTACAAATTACTATTGGATCACTGTTGGACAGAACTATGTGTAATCTTCTTCATTGTTTTTATTTAAACTATTTGAATAAAATTTAATTATGACAAATAATTTTGAATGTTAAGTAAGTAAATTATTTTGGTTTAATACAGTTCCTTTAGCAATTTAAATTTATCAATATAGTAACAACAACTCTAAAAATATAATAAGCATTATTTATGTTGAAATCATATCATGCATTATGACCAATTTCTATAATTATAAAACAAAAATTTATAATTTTATTAAACATCCTAACTTATTTATTGTTAGATTTTTATAATTACTATATACAATTAAAAAATTTCCATAAATAATGTTATTTATTATGTTAAATTGTTTAGTATAAAATGTAAATAATTTTTTGTTTGCATTACCTTTAAGAATTAAAATCTATTACCTCTGGCGAAATTACACTTTTATTAATTTCATTATCTACTGTTTGTTTAATATCATTATCAGCATTGTTTTGAATTTCAAAATTCGATTCGTTTACAACACTTGTAACTTCACTTGTTAAGTTATCATCTAAATCAAGTGGACGAACTTGGATGACTCGTACTTTAAAAATAGCATGACCGTCATTATTATTAGCATAGACTGTTTCATTTATTTCAATTTTATGACCGTCAATAACCTTTAAAATAAGAAGCACAATAATAATAAGGAAATCATATATTCATATTTATAAATAATATATATATAATTACTTCAACTACTGAAGTTGAATTCCGCTTAGACTCGTCTATAGATGAATCACCTTGCTCTGCTTCCAATCCACCTTGGGTCCAAAGTTTCCTTTCTATTCCTTCACGTATTATTCGCAAAGTATCTATAATATGAATAGATATTTCAAAAACTTATAAATAAAATATTCTAAAAGTGTGTAACGTTAAGGACTGTTATTAAGTCTGTATTAAGTTAGTTAATATATTTTACTTCACAACTTTTAATTATATTTCGCATAAGCTTTTAGCTTAATACAATATACTTGAGAAATGATATAACTTAACCAAGTTATTATTTACTTGTATACAGTATGTTTTTATTATAAAACCGATGCTATCATCTAATAACTAACTTCTAAATCATAAAGGAATACAATTTGGTCAAAATAATTATCAGTGATTTCTAGTTAGTGAAATCTTATCCTGCCAATACCTTGTACAACTCACAACCACCAACGCTCCCGTACACTAAAATTAAAATATTTTAATATATTTCTTCAACCGATTTGTCAACCATCAAAATTGTTGTCAACATGTTGTAAACTTGCCCACATACGATACAACTTTACCAAGTTGATAAACTTGTTGTATAATGTATGGGAAGCGTTTTACAGAGATAAAATAATTTTGCCCTTATCACCTCATACAAATTACATAATCACTATTTATTTTTCATGTAGTTACTTAATGTTCGCTATCGTTTTCATATTTAATTAATTATTAATCGGGATCATTGGTATCAAAGTTGCATAATAAATATTGTTATAATGCAAATGGTGTGCAACACAGTCTCCATCATATAAAATAGAACATTAAAATTTTCAATTCCATAAAATAATTTGCTTTTATTTAACATTTCTCGTCTTCGCAATATTTCATATATTTTATATATACACATAGTAACATAAAATTTTCAATATATACATATGCATATATAATGACATTCTATGTGTGCCATTATTTATGTGTAAATTCAGATATAATTAAATTATAAATGCCCTAAACCCCAATTGGTACTCAATATCATACGAAGACCTTGTCAAGTTAAACCGTAAGTTTATCAGACAAGCATTCCAAGAATATAAATATGATTTAATTATGGATCTAATGTACAGGGGTTCTCTGTTGTGAAGAATGTCATTATAGATAAAATAAATATACGTATTATTTTTATTATATTACAATATTCAAAATATGTTTCTAAAATATAAAACAAAGTTCAAAATCTAAAATCTTGTTTTAAAAGAGAATTAAAATTAATCTTGGAAGAAGTTATGCTAAGCGTTTAATGATATAAGTTGGAAACTAGTAAAAAGTTTATCGCTGCTTGTTTTAAGCTAAAAAAATATGCATTTTCGTAAACACATCTCCAGTTAGCTATATTAGATACCAATTTCAATAACATCGCATCGACATTCGCAATGCGAGTACATCTACTGAAATCTTACTGCAAATGCGTTAACTAATAAAACTTATTATTAGTTTTAACAATTACATACGAACAATAAACGCATACATCGGAATGTGATAAGTTTATAATTCCATTAAGTTTAAATGAAATCTTACAACAATCCGCAATATGAATACTTTGACAACTTATTGCGCACAGCGTATCGCACTTCGCACTTATACTTTCCGCAGATATATCGAAAATTGGTTTCTTATCGCGAAATCCTTGCTGTGATTATTATGAACATTTATAATGAAATAACTAACTAAATATTAAAGTGTTTTACTGTAATGCAAATACTGGTTGATACACAGACAATTAATTAAATCATTGGTGAAAATGAAGTCCAAAACTTCATCTGAAATATAAAAATCATATCTGTTCTAAATGTCTTTCAAATCGGATAATAATTATTAATACTTCATTAATTATAATAACCCGTTAACACCCCCCACTGCGCTCACACTATCTTTCGTATCAGTGGATTTTCTTGTCAAAATTTCCGAACTAGATATATAAATATGTTCTTGATGTTCTATATTTATGACGTTTATGTGTACAAATTCATGAAATAAAATATATTGCAGAAAACTTTTACTAATCGCTGTTTTAATAAACTCCGAGTTTTGGTCGAGCCATGGGTTACCGGTTTCATTTTTTATTTTATTATATGTTTTATTTAAATAGCCCCGTCGATTCTTTTAAATTTATGTATGTCATTTACACCAAATTGAAACCATTTCAGTGTACATTAATATTCAATAATAACCTAAACTATTTATGCTACAATACAAAATATAAAAAAAAATATTAAGAATTTAAAGGAAAAATAAAAAAAATATAATTTAGAATTTTCCAAGATATCAATTTATAAATAAGCTGACCTTGATTTACATATATTTAAATTTTTATAAAGCAAAATAATATTTACCTTGAAAGTAGTCCAAAAAACTTAATGGATTTACTGTATAAGAATAATATGGATCTCCGACACCAGTATCAACAACACCTTGGAAATTATTAAAATTAGTATCAATATCATCTTGTGATGAATTCTCAGAAATATTTGTTGTATTTAAGATCTCAGAATCATCATTTGGACTACCAGCTGAAAATATTACAAAAACAAAAAGTCATATAACATAAAATAACCTGTTTATATAAACTAATACCAACGTCTCTAAAAATAAATCGACTTTACATATAATAATATAATGTAAACATAAATATAAAGATGAATTGAAATATCCGAGAAAGTCAGGCCGAAAATTTTTCCAATTTTATAAATAGCTGAAATAGCTATTTGTAAAAAAAAATATAGATTGAATGATTTTAAAAATAAGAGTCGCGGTCGTCATGTATATTTAAAGATTGGCGACAATATAAATAAAATTAATAGTTTATTTTCATTTCCATTTTCCAAATAAGCAAATTTAAAATTAGTCCAAATAAGCAGCATTTTTTTGTATATTTATAAGTCATTATTAAAAGAATTTATGTTACACAATATTTATAGAAAAAAATGTTTCAGTTTACACAGCTCAGTTCATATTTTAGCATAATAAATATAATACTTTAACGACCGGTTTCACAAAAAAAAAAAAAAAACATTTTCCGATTAATTATTTTTAATCACCGGATTATCACAAAAAGTATAATCATACACTAAACTAAAGTATAATCACTGAAATATCACAGATTCACAACAAATGTCAAAAAAATTAATAAATTCTATGACTTTGTTCAAATTAGGCACGTTTGTTTGCTTCAGTAACTAATTTTAATCGCTGGTTTAATCTCAATCGGTAATTAAGTAATTTATGATTGACGGAATAATTGTGAAACCGGGAATAAATAACAAAATAAATATGCTGAGCTGATGCATTTAGGTAATAGATTCGGTTTCATGCCAAAACAATGATGACATTGCAATTTACAATATAATAAAGGACCTCAATAATAAAAATTTCGTTCATTTTTTTGTATGTAATTTTGAAATTTAGGATCTAGAATTAGTACTTTGATCAAAATAGTGTATATATATATATTTTGCACATGTATAAATATGTAAAACATAATTTTACTGTGAAATATTTTTTTTTATTTAGAAAGTTTTTTTTTTACTTAAACATTACGAATATATAACCTGGAAAATTGGACTCTATTACCGGAAACATGGAAGTTTTATTGCTTTATAATACAATTTTTAATGGGAATTAAATGTTTATTGCTTAAAGAGAGGTAATCAAAAAAAATATTGTATATATTGTTGAACGTCACTTAATGGTTTGATTGCTTATGATTTTATATAATATAAAAGTTGGTTCAATCAAATATAAATCCTGATAAAATTATATAATACCAAACATTTTTAAAAAGTATGTTGGAATGTTTTAGACAAATTTGTTTTCTATTTTAAATGTTACTACATATATGGATTTAAAATGAAACTTAAAATAATTATTAAAATGTATTAATAAATTTCAAAATTATTCATATTCACAGATGTGCAGCCCACTGTAAATAAGGTACTGAGTATAGAACCTAAGGTATTCAAATGTAAAAAAAATATACGAACAAAATTACGCTTTATTATTACTTACGTTACAATTAACTGAAATTCTAGAATTCTTTACAAACTAAAATTTAATATCCAAAATTCAGCACCAAAAAGCAAAAGATACTACAACCTGTTATACGATTTTAATTAAATTTGGTATACAATTCAGATTGGATTTGTAGTATAGATAAAGAAGGAATGGGTAGCTTCTGTAGGTTCATGCTAAAATATCAGATTTATGTTGAAGTCCGTGTTTTTCAGTGTGTTCAGTATTTTTTTTTAAAAAAATTTATAACTACCGTATTAAATTAATTAATTTTAAAAAAAACATGTTTTACTATTTAATGAGTGAAAAAATGATGATCCTAAAATTTTTATTAAATGATTAATCGAATTGATGAATAATCGAAACTTTTAAAATATGTGAAAAATGTCAAAGATAGGCTATTGTCATTGGAACTTATTTCTATAGAAAGATGTATCTTACAAAAAATTTGAGAACAATCAACGATGACCCATGATATAATAATAAATGAGTTTGTGGAAAAATAAAGACGAATACAATAGAACCACATTTACATATAAATATTTTTATAAATTATTTCTAATAGCTTATCTTAAATGATTTTTATACAAATATTTATTGGGGGTCCAACCTGGTCCAACCACATCCGCAACGTGATTAAAATATATTGAGATATTTTAAGATATAAAACGAATAGAAACAATTATTAATAAATGTTTAAATTTTGAACAAACTTTTTATTTAATATTTAATTTAAACAAATTTTTTATGTAATAAAAATTTGCATACCAATGGCTTAAATCGTCGCACGCCACTATTCACATCTCTTTTAATAATGAATTGAGCAGATCATAAATTGATTTAAACATTTTATGGCTATTGCTATAATATTATATAGTGTATATACTTACAGCCCCAGAATTTTAATAATCTTTAATTTGAGTTAATTATATATATTTATTATTAAAAAACATAATACAAATTAGTCTAATGAATTTTACTACTAAATATTTTAGTAATTAATCAACAAGTTTAGAATAGAATTCTTAAGTTCTTATGAACTGCCAATCCTAAATAAATATTTTAATGAATAGTACGAGATTAATATTTAATTTATTATTTATTTAAATTCAGAGAAAATAACTATTACAAACCTGGCAAAGATAATGATGAAGTAATTATCAACATAACAACAAATAATCCAATTGTAAGTTTCATTTTTTTAATAAATTTTGTTTATAATATCACACTTAAAATAAATATCTTAGTAATTATTATATTTACACCAATATTTTTAATAAATTATAATTTAAAAATCAAATAATTGCGTTGTTAAATTCAAATGAAGCCGCGAAAGATCTTAGCCTCATATATCGCGATAGAAGTTTTTTTCTGACTAAATTGCAGGCTGCGATTTTATTAAATTTATACGTTATGGGAAAATATTTTTTTTTTATATTGGCGATTCTTTTATTAATATACATATTATAATGTCAGAGGTGGTGAACCTTTTTGAGTTTGCGTGCCATAAAAAAACAATACATCAACTACATTTTATCTAAAACAAATTTGTATCTTACTTAAAATTAAAAAAATATGCCAAGGTTTTCTAAAGTTCTGCAAAAAAAAAAAACAGATAAATCTATATTTCCAAATGTTCAAGTATATTTCCAAGATACTGAAAATAAATAATTATTAAAATATTGTTATTAAGTTAATCCATTGACCTATTGTAGATCTTTTTCGATATTATTTAAATAGCGAAAACTTCTGAAACATGTTAAAGCAGTTTATTTTTATTTGTAAAAAAAATGAATGAAATAATAAAAAACTAGAAATAAAATTGAGGGGAAAAAATTTGTCAAAATCATATATTTCGGGTGCCAAAAAAATCGTTCAAGTTTCACAACCCCTGGATGTATACACTGTAAAAAAAATAAAATAAACATAATAAACTAGTGTGTTTTGCCATATATGTGTGGATGTATAATTTGTGTAACAAAAACCATCTAAAACTATAATAGTATGCGTAGTCATAAATGATTTAAATATGTAAAATATTTTTTCAGAGGGTGTTGCTGTGAAGACAGTTCTGGATTTATGTTAATATATGTATACATAATATTTTGAATTTGTTATTCAATTCTTCATTATCATAATAATAATTTAATTTAAATCATTTAACCGGTTTTTTTTAAATGGTTTTAGGAAGCTTTTTTGATTACTTAGTATAAAATATTAATAACCAAAAATTATTAATAACCGAAATTTATATTTTCGCCCATGACAATGCAATAGCTCTTACTTGACAAGCTCTCATGCTACCCGCATATATTATAAAACATGTTTAAAAACGTGTTGACAACTTAGTCAAGTTGTATCGTTTGTAGGTAAGTTTACAAAATGTTGACAACCATTTTGACGGTTCACAAATCGGTTGAAGATATATTCAAATATTTTTTTTATGAAGGCGTTGGTTTATGGTTCTAGTTGTATATAATGTATAGGAAAGTTTTATACAACCAAAATAAATTTTCTTGACGTTTTGTGTCAAAAAAAATATATTTTAATATGTTTATGTAATCATTTTTTTTTATTGATTAAATAATAATAATTTTTCACATAACTTTTATAAGAAAATCTTTTTTTTTGACATTAGACACTATACTTAAAAAAAAAAAACAGATTGTTGACGGTTATAATATCGCTTGTAATGTAAAGCAAAAGTTACATTACAACCAGTTGACAATGCGTTGACAACTAGGTGTACAATGTATGGGCAGCATTACTAATTTTTGGTATAAATAATAGAATTTCAAAAAAAATATTTAAATCTAGTGAATATGAGACTAAAACGAGAAAATTAGAATCTAGAAATTTATTTAAAACATGTCTTGATAGCTTGATACACATTTATATGATTACCTAACATATGGCAAAAATATAATATTTTTTTTTTTTATTTTTATATTTTTTAAAAAATCTTAAAAAAAAAAATTAATTTTTTTGACAAAATAGGTAAAGGTTGGTTCACTTGAATTTCAAGCGATCATTTCAGCTAACGCAATATATTATTTTATTTAAACTAAATAATTCTAAACTTTCAATTTGATTCCGTAATATCAGCATAGGAAAAAGGCTTTGAAAATTAAATTGCTTTTAAGTTGAGATTTACTATGTCTGTATATCACAAAATGGCATAGGTGATAGGTAAATATATCAAGTAATCAGCATAAATTATTTTTATAAATTTCTCTATAAAATTTTTACCTATAAATAAACGGACTATGTTCATATACCTTTGTTGGCTACATCTGATTTCTTCGTATATTATTTATGCAGCCAAATATGTTTGACAGATAAAATCCCCTGTTTTAAAGCAATCCGAAATAAAAAATATTTTCACCGGCTATTTGATTTCATCCGGCTTCCTTTAAAACTTAAATAGTTAAGTCCTTTATTTAAAACATTATAAAACTATGTTTAGTTCCTCGAAATTTCTGGATATATGGTTTCTACATCAGCGAAAACTTGATGAATGATAAATTTTAAGCTAATTCAAAAATTAATTTATTCGGATGCATGTTTAAATATGTATGAATAGTAAATGTTTCTTATTAAGACTTTTCACAATTGACATTATTAGAAGACATTTGTGAAACTGAAAATTTAAAATTAAGCTAAGTTTAATTTTTTATTTTTGACAGTATACTATCGCAAGCAATTTAGAAGTTTATGAACTGACACATACATAGAGACCTGTCATGTCATTTAAACTAGATAAAGTCGAATACTGTAACATAATTTTCTATGAACCAAAATATGTCGATAATTTCAGATGGATCTGAAATTATGGATATAAATACTCTATAAAATTTGTAAGCTTTTTTTGGAATCGAAGTTTTTATACCAATAAGATATTTAAACTATTCATTAAGATATTTAAACATATTTCTTGCAACAGTTAAATATAATAATTTTAATCAATTTAGTCTAAAACATTATTAGATATGTTATAAAATTATTTCGGAATATTTTATTTTGTATTTGCCTATAAAACTATAAACTATTGCGCTTTCTTAACTTTGATAACTAAACTTATATACAATAAAATTTGAAAAAAAATTATCCATGCCAACAGAGCTATTATATCTATAACAAAGGCATCTTCTACCATGTCCAAAGTCTGTAAAAATTTTGTTGGTGTCCTATAATAACAAAATGGTTCCGAACAAAGTAAATTTGTTCGGTTGCTGCTATACACTGACTGAATAAGTCCTTCAAAACTATAGCGGAAATATGATATGCTAGTAATTGGTCTAAAAATACTCGACAATTCATATGAACGAATAAAAAATCCAGAAAATATTAACATTGGGATACAAGACGCTGGTACCAGAAACAGAGCCATCTGTAAATCAAAATTATTAATTTAAAAATTAGCAATTGATTCAAAATTTCTAATTTACCTGAATACAGAAACATGATCCTGCTACCACACCTATGATATGACCTAGGACACCTGTAAGTAATGCAATTATCAACATTTTACCAAAGCGATCAATTTCCAAAGGTTGTCCAGTTAAAATATATGCTACTGTTGCAAAAAGTGTGGGACAAATTATCTGGAGGGGTACATCTGCAATCAATTTTGAAGTAAAATATGATGTTATAAAATACCATCCGTTTAAATGTTCCCGCAGGAAAACAGATGTTTCTAAAGGACCTGAAAATAATTCAACATTGTACATTGATTAATTTAAGTGCTAGAATATTAAAACAATAATTAAGTATATCTAATTATAATGCTTCATGCAACAGAAATTAAGAATTTAAGATTTTATAATTTATGTATATCATGAGTCATTTAAATACTAGAAAAAGTTGGTACTTAAGTGCTTCATAAAACTTCACAACCAGTGCCTCATACCATACAAACTCGGAATTTTTTTTTCGTATCGTGCCTCATAGTATAGAATTTATATTTTTTTTAATTAATTTATACAAAAAACTATGACTATTATGAACTTTTTTTTGTTATTATAAGATTATAACATGTTAATAATATTTAGTTAAAATAAAAAAAAAACTTTACCGAACTAGCTTTAGCTATTAAAATAACGCTATCTAAACTAGTTATCTACATTCCCAAAAATCAAGTTTTTGCATATGAGGCACTTAAATACTGGGACGACGATTTATTAATTATTATCGAAAATTAAAATATTTATTAATATATTGAATACCAAAGAAAGTATTATTCAACAATGGCAACTTTCTCAAAAAAAAAAAAAACAAAGAATATAAATACATATTATGAATCTAAAACAAAATCAACCAATGTCGACAAGAATGTGACTATAAAAGTGTCCATTTTAAAACGAAGCCTCGGCTAGTAAGGCGAGACTGAAAACCCAGCAACTTTTTGGCACTGTTGAAAATACACAGAATGAATTCTACGATGTGAATTTCTTTCACGATGAATTTGATCCACGATGAATTTGTATTTTAATAATTAGTTTTATTAACGAAGTAATCAAATACAATTTTGAAATCACAAATTTGCTCATATATCGCTCACTATAATTGTATTCTCAATAAAACAATATGGGATACAATTTTTAAAAAAATATAATGTTGTCATTATGGATCATTTCCCAGTGATTATAATATTTCTATTTCTATAAAATTTTCGGATCTTTTGACAACAAAAATATGTATGTTATATAATTCGATATTTTTTATTACATTTTTAAAATTCCCATCACCTTCGAAAACAAAGAAAAATGCATTTAAGCGAAATTGATTGTTTCACCTTCCAAGTTTATCACAAAGCACTTGTAATGGAAATTCTATAATTCTGAAATCTATTATAGTGTATTTTTTTAAGTCTCCATTTCATATTTTACCCCCTCTCAAATTTTTGTAAATTTATTTTTTATTATTCCATGTGATAGAATTATTGATTGAATTACGAAAAAAAACATCTACATATCTGCACTTCCCACATCTATTGGTCTTATTGAGACAGTATTACATTTTGCATTACACTAAGATTTTTAAAACTCTATAAATTTATACTCAAACTCAATTACTTTCTAAAAAAATTTATACATCCCAATACACCTGGCTTTGATGAAAAGTGAAAGCATAATAATTTTATTTTAATAAATATTTTGTTAATAAATTGCACACACAGTTGCACATTGCACTGAAATAAACCAGGTACAATAATATAATATTATTATACAATGACTTCATTATATAACGTGTACAAATACTATACAATAAATCTTATTATTACAGATGGCTTTCACCATGATATTATATATAGATCTGACCTGACCTTTATATAAGTACATATCAAAAGTCAAGTTACGATACAAAATATTACATATAAGATAGTTCTAACAAAATAAACAACAGAATAATTTAATCAAGTTTCAAGTACCTAGTTTAACTTACAAATTTTGAAAATAGTTAGTATTGTAAATTTGAACTATGCTTTTTGACAGAAATTTTAATTATTATAAACCATGACATATCAGAATCCAGTCAGTTTTATATTAATAATTCGTTCTGTATTTATTAAATATTATTAGAAAATATATTTGCTTATTTTGAATTTGTTTATCAGTGTGAGGGTTTGAAAATTCCAATGTTCTCAACCATATTTAATAGGTTAAATATACGAGGTTGATTTTCATGGATAAGGTGTATAAGAAAGTTTTTTTCCGTGCATGTATCAGAATGTTTTACAAAAAGATCACCATACCTGCCTGATACAGCAAGTGGAGAGACAGATGATAAATTTTCTGAGATACCGGAAAGAACCCAATTTATTTTATCTAATATCACAAATTTTGTTGGTTTTACTTTTTTATCGATATGGATTCTTTGATGTCTTAAACGCATAGAAAACACAAAATCTCGTGAAGAAAATTATTCGAGATTTCACATCAACCACAAACTTTCATATTCTACGATATATATAGATGAAGCAAAATAGAACGGAGAGAAAATCTATTTTAGGTTAAACAACATCCTGGTTTTTAATAGTAAAAAATTCCAAAAGAATTATTTTAATTCTTATTATTATATTATTTTGCTATAAATTAATTAGAAAAGATAAAAAAAAAAATTTTTACATTAATTAATTTTAATTGTTAATACTTACATGAAAGAACACTTGGCATAGAATTTGCAAAAAATATAAACATAACAAAGAAGAATAGACAAGAACTATTACTTAAAATTTTAGCTGCATCATTACCAATATCGTAAAATACAGCACCAATTAAAGCACCTACTACAAGATGACACCAAATTCGACAATGTGTTGCCAACTGTAACATATGTAAATGGTTTAAAAAGAAAATACAATATAATTCAAAAACATAATTTGTTCAAAAAACTCCGTCCATAAAAGTGTGAGTAGAAATGCCTTTTCCATAAAATTATTATATTTTACAAAAAGTAAATAATTCAGTAACTATAATAAGTGTTCACGGAAATATTGATAGATTTCTGAGGGTACGTATGGGATTGTTCATGGTTGTGATCAAAAATATTAATTTTCAAAACCATTTAAAATATACCTAGACCTAGACAAATAATTAAACTGTTAAAGTTTCACGTAACCACCTGGCTTAGCTAAAATAGTGACTTTAGATCCACCTCGAGACCTCTAAAAATCATACCATATCTGCGTCAGTTAGCCGAATTATTATTTCGAGAGTATTAATTTTGTTACGTGGATGGTGTATCAATAAAATATGAATTTCTTGAAATTTCCAAAATTTAGAGAGAGGACAGAGGATGAATTAAAACGAAATTGAGTTTTTTGAACAAAATGTATGTGTATCCAAGTTTTTTTGTAATATATTACCAAATCTCTCCATGTACAACGAAGCGATCGCAAAGTTAGTGTTTTTAATTCTGAGAAAAACTTCATAACATGTAATTGGCCATATTGATTGTCGCATTGATTAACAATATGTTGTGGTTCTAGTAGAGATACTATATTAAAGATTGAAACCAAAATATAATATACCAACTCAATAAAATATATATATATATAATATATAAATACAAACTTTTTTCGTCGTTACTATCAACGATGTCTTCATTCAGTAAATATTTGTTAGCATTTTTATTTATAAGACCTGATAAACAATCTGTACCATACTGTTTACTAGCAACTTCTAAAACTTTTTGTTGAAAAATATAAAAGTGTTTAATATAAAATATAATTTATATTTTCAAGCTAAGTTTACCAAAATCGGCAATATTATAATAATTTGGACAACTTATGCCAATATTATCAAAAGTTTGGATTACATTATCAACTGAACCATTATAAATACTTTGTCCTTCTGATAATACCAGGATTTCATCAAATAATTTTATTAATCTTGAACTTGGTTGATGAATGACACATACTATCATCCGTCCGTTTTGTGCCAACTTTTGTAGATATGTAATGATTTGCAGAGAGGATACGCTATCTAAACCACTTTAATTAAATCAATATAAATTATAATTTCTTTTATAATATATATCGAATTTTAGTATTTATTCATATATTCATTTTATATTACCTAGTTGGTTCATCGAAGAACATAATTGGTGGATTTGAAATCAATTCTATTCCGATAGATAAACGTTTCTTTTCACCTCCTGATAACTTCGATACTTGGGAGTTCATACATTTTTCCAAATTCAATAATTTTATAATATTTTTTATCTATAAAAATCATTATTATTATATAAGATTGTTATTAAAATGTATACATTATAACTTACTATGATAAATTTATTTTCACTACATAAATTTCTATCCAGCTTTAAGTCTGCACTAAATTTCATTGTTTCCAAAGTAGTTAAAAAATCTAAAAGGGCAAAATCTTGAGTAATATAGGACGT
Organism: Rhamphomyia laevipes; assembly: GCA_963920725.1. Classification (NCBI taxonomy): domain Eukaryota; kingdom Metazoa; phylum Arthropoda; class Insecta; order Diptera; family Empididae; genus Rhamphomyia; species Rhamphomyia laevipes. The sequence continues at coordinate 24,552,466 of OY987258.1, read as the reverse complement.
TATTTTACGAAAATCATTAAGAATTCTCTTTTGTCCGTTTAATAAAATTTTTCCTTTAGCATTTTTGTACCTATAAAATTCTTCATAAAATTAATTATTAAATTTATATATGATATTATATTTTTGTACTTAAATCCGGATAGAACATTTAGTAATGTAGTTTTCCCGGCACCAGATGGTCCTAATATAGCAGATAAACGGCCAGTTTCAAACTTTCCACAAACATTATTTAATATATAATTATCATTACCTAGAAAATATAAGAAATATTACCATAAACTGATTAAAAGTATTTCAATATTTTGAAATATAATTCTATTTATAAAACTCGGGAGCTTAATAAACTATGTATATATAATATATTAAACTTAAAATATGAGATGAGACTTCACTTGCCGAACATCTAAAATACAAATTTATTACCTCATATAATATAATATACATACATACAAATTTTATCTGTTAAAAGATTTTTGTGCAACTAGAATCACGAAAATAATCATATATTTAATACACGCTTACAAACGTAAAGAAAATCTGCTAAAAGTGGGAAGTAAATAACTCGTAGTTAGGTTCAAAACTGATTTCTGTCAAATAGTATTTTGTAATTAACAAAACTTTTGTAACAAACAGAGCTCTGAAATGGCTGACCATATGGCTGTACAGATGAACCCAATGAATCTAAATAAAACTAAATAAACTTGTATGTGAAACATGATTGAAATCGGGTGACAGTTACTTTATGATGTAGAACATTTAACTTATGAAATATAATTGGGTATTTTTAACTTATGGAATAATATCTATACCCTCTACCTACAACATATAAAATATTAAACGAAATTTTTTAGCAAGAATCCTCTGAAGTTACTAATCTGTATCTATGTAGGCACGCGAACGCTTATGAAACAAACCTACTTTAAGAGATGTTGATGCGTCCGAAGAAGCTGACGATTTTTTTTTTATAAGTAAATTTTCCGACCTCGAGTATATACCCAAAAACAAATTTCATCCAAATCCATTTTTTTAACTATCAAGTCCAATGTAACACTCAACATACTACTATTGATTTGACCAATTCCGATTTTTTAAACATATATTTTCCATTACAACATTTAGTAATTATTTAATATAACTCTTCGTAAAATAACAATTTTCTTTGAATTTGATAAAAATTTAATTACATAAGAAACTTACCATTTTGCTTTGATATATAACATAAGTCAATGAATTGCAAACTTAATTTTGTATTTATCGGTAATAGTTCAATGTCTTTATTTAAATCTTCCATTGAGTATGAAACCTAAATCGATTATAGTAGAAAATATACATTAATATAAAAAATATTTTCAACTATTACAATGTATATTTAATTAATTATCCTAATCAAAATTTTATATCAGTTCACATGGATTTTATTAATTCAAATCGCGGATTCAAAATACTAAAACTATTTATTATTTGATATTTTTTTTTTTTAATTTATTGATTCATAAAATGTTAATAAATATTACGATATACAATAAAAATTAATATTATCAATAACTATATTTATATGTATATAATACTAATTTACTAATATTAATTTATATCAAATAAATAAATATTTTTATGTAATTTTATTACTTATTAAGATATTAAATTACAAAAATATAAAAACTTACGAAATATTTCTATTATTGATTGATTGATTATAATAGAGGGTAACCGCTAGGGGTGCATGCACTTAGACCAAAATTAGGTCTATTTTATACCCCTCGTACCACTCATGTTACAATTAACAACTCTTTCAACCGAAACAGAGAATTACTTTCCAACGCAGAACTCCTGCATCATATACAGGACCTTCTGCATTGCAGGTGTAACGAAAGTATCTTCTGCATTACAGGTATGTTATATAGGGACAGTGACACAAAAAATATTCGTCACCGGAACTTTTACATATTTTTACGTCGGATCACTGTAAGGCATAATTTCTTAGCACTGAATATCCGGTTAAGAACGCGGTCGCCATAAAATTTTCTATTATACTAACTATTAACTGAAATATTTAAGATTTATTTTTCCGACTATTGACAATTACAAAAAAATTGTTTACAATTTAAGTTAATTATATACAAATATACATCATTATTTTTTAAAAAAAAAAATAGTGTAAATTGTGTAAATATATAATGTCACTTACTACAAATATTAAGATAGCACCAAATCTTTTTACTAAGTATTATATTAATTAACTCAATCTTATATTTACTTATAATATTATATATTAAATTAATATTTCGTATACTTCCTACACACTGTTTGATAATTTAAACTTTTGATCTTTACACTTTAAAAAACAACGTCTATATAATAGTTCTTTATCAGTAAAATACAAAATATTATTTGTGATATTTCTTTTAAATTCAATCGCAATTATTAAACATGTTTAATGTACGTACGCTCACGATGAACTGAATAGCAATATTATTTAATCGAAGCTCAAATATATAAATTAAGTGAATTTTGAATTGAAACTGAAAAATCTACAACAACTTCTCTTTAAATAATTTTTTGTCTCTCCGACAGTAGTTGATATTGTTACAAAATTCACACAAATGTTGAAAGAAGCTTAGATTAGGCCTAAAATTAATTAATTACAATTGTAAATCATATGAGAATACATAGAACTAATCAGTGACCAAATTAATATTTAAAAACCAAAAAAGTTGTTTAGGTGTAGCCCAAGCTTCAGAGTTTGTTAAAACATTAGCGATTTGTAATAGAAATAAGTTCAGGAATGTATCATAAATGTGTATAAAATTTTAGTTTAGCAATGGACTTGAAAAGCAGGAATTTATTTTATATATATATATAATTCAGAAATTTTAATTTTAAATGTCTGAAATTTATTAGATAACGAAACAAAGTTGTGTGAAAAATATTTAATAAAACACGCAGCATATGTTTTTTTTTCATTTTTGTATACCTTCGAATACGTTGACTTCAACAATTTCAACTAATCTTTCCATTGCAATACTTTACAATTATAATATAACTCCTCGTAATATTATATACTTAGTTCTTCTTTTTTAAATTTTCCGAAGAGTTCAAGATTTTTTATCATTGAAAAATAATTTAACACCAAGTGAAATTATAAAAAAAATTATAATTTAAACTTGTCCAACTCGATTATTTAATAAAATAAAATGTAAAAGTTTAAACCTGGGATTTATATTACATCAGGTTTTACAAAAATGATAATTTGTAATATTTATAGTAAAATTTTCAACATTCTTAAGATTTATAAATTTTTGATTTGATTTGTCCGTAATATTTTGATTGATATTACAAATCAGAATTTTAATACTGCGTTTAGTTGTTTTTAAAATATTCAGCCATATATATTCTAATGTTAAAATTAAAAGTCGAAGAAAATAAAATATTTATTATAATTAACTAGCAAAATATTCATTATTATTTTAATCAACTATCCCTGAGCACAGTATTCATTAAACAACATCATAATCATAAGTATCAAAGTTAATTAAAAAGTGATTAGCTATATATGGTATAGTTCAAAAGTGAACTTAATGCAAGCAGTCGTAATGTTTTAAAGTGATGGATATTAATTGGATATTATTAAAGAAATTCAATTTATTAATATCAGCTTTAAAAGGTCAAACTTGATGTGAAATCACTGGAAAAATTGAACATACACTCGTAATATTGAAATGTTTGGTTTTACTTTATTTCATCTCTGCATTAAAATCATATAGTGTTTAAAAACTTAAATTAAAACTGAAATTCAATTAGTGATAATTGTTTTCGTAGATTATGTAGTCGCTTGGTTAAAAAAAACTTTGATACTGGCACTAACTTTTAATATTTATTAACGTGTACATTTTAAATCATAATATTTGTTTAACTAATATATAAGATCACTAACATAAAAATAACATTATTGAATTTAACAAATTTCAGAATTATCTTAAACATTAATTACTGTATAATTAAATTTCATGAAATTTACATAAAATAAATTAGAATGTGATTGCGCAATGTCCGTTTAAAAAACAAACTAGTTGAACTTACAACTTTGGTACCAAATTCTTCGGCATATATTAACTTTACTACTCTAATCACTTATGTTAAACTAAAAAAAAATTAATTTAAAATGTGTATTTCCCCCTACATTAAAATTTCTAAAAATAATGAATTTTATAATCAGAAAGATTTATTAAATATAAAAATTATATCAAATAAAAAAAAAATGTTAAATAAATTTGTGTTTATTGTTTTATGTTTAAATTTGAACAGAATTAATCTTACATTAATGTTTATAAAACATAATATTTGTTATTATTATTTAAATAATTATAGCAAAAATACTATAAAATTTTCATCTAAATAGTCTTAACCGAAACGACATTATATAAAATGATAGAATTCTCAGACTTAAAAATATTATTATTAATGCCAGAATTGAAAATTCATAGTTTCCATTCTCCAATCCAACAGCTTGTAAAAATTTCTTTGGACGAATAAAATGACAATACATTTCTTTACAATCCATTTTTGGTCTGGCAAAACCAAATATTGCTATTGTTGCACCTTCTAGAGTATATTTTAAAAATGAAATATGAAATAGCCAATGCATTGCATCATGAACATCTTGCATTTGAATAAAAAACCCAGAAAATATTAAAAATGGACATATGAAAAATGGACCTAGAATAGCACCATTCTGAAATAAATAAATAAAAAATTATAATTTAAATTTAAAAAAAATATCAATTTTTTTTTTTTTTTACTTTAACACTTAAAAATGCTCCTACAGCTAATCCAATACTTTGGGCAACTAATGCTGACATAACAACCATTGTAAAAAATAATATTAGTCTTAAAATTTCTAAAGGCTGACTTGTTAGTAAATAAGATATTCCTATAAAGATGCTCGTACATATCAATTGAATGGGAACATCGGCTAAGGTTAATGCCACATAATATGCTCGAAGAGAATACCATCTATTAAAATGTTCCCTTGATACAATTGGAAACTCTAATGGAACTATAAAATAATATAAAATTTATTTACACAAAATATTCTAATGTTAAAAACTACTTACAATTTAATATAATTGAACTAAACGCTGAATACATAATAAACATTATGGAAAAGAATATATATTTAAAATTATTGAAAACATTAGAAGCATCATTACCAATCCCATAATATAACAAACCAACAAACAATCCCATTGCTGCGTGTATTAATATACGCATAGTGGTTAATGATTTATTTCGCCAGAGTATTAGAAATGTTCTCATAAGTAGTATCGAAAGTTGCCGGCAAAATGATGCTGGATATCTATTGTTTATTTTACATAATAAGCTATGGTCTATTTGTATGCTAGGCTTTTTTCTTGTGTCAGTACCACTAGCATGGCTGCCCCAAATCGATGAAACTTCAGTAATTGGTGCAAGACTTGAATTAGAAAGCATGCTTATAAATGGTGCGTTTACTGGTGTAATTAATCCAGATTCCATCATCCGATCTAAATTAATGAATTAATTTATTTAAAGTTAGTTAAATTATTATTCTGTACTTACCTACTTTTCCCATTATTTCGATTTGATTTTTAGATTGATTTTTTTTCCTATAATTTTCACATAAGCCATTCTGAATTTGGTCAACCAGTCTTTGATTTTCATAACCATAATCATTTGTAGAAATTTCTAACACTTTATAGAAAATTAAAATATTATTTTATATTATATTGACTTATATTTTAATAACTTACAATAATCGGAAGGATTATATGATTCTGGGCATTTTAAATTTAGTTCTTGTAAAAATGGAATAACATTTTCTGTTCCTCCAGAGAATATGCACCGGCCTTCAGCAATTGCAAACAAATGATCAAACATACCAAATACTAGGGCAGACGGTTGATGTATTGTACAAATTATAGTTCGTCCTTCCATTGCTAGTTTTTTTAATAAGGAAATACATTGTGTTGATGTAGAGCTGTCCAATCCACTTAAAATATAAGCTGGTTTTTAAAATATGAATATAATATTATATTTATGCAATTGTATGGATGCTAATGTTTACTATTTATGTCTACTTTTCAATGTGTTAAGTGTTAACTAAATATCATAATTATATTTTAAACTTGCATATTTTTGAATAAAAAATCCTCTGTACTCGTCATTCCGAAATATATTCAACATGTATACGAATACGATTTCGTAGTTACCATAATTGTTTTAAAAAGACAACGATTTCGTAGTTTCCATAATTGTTTGAAAAGGACATATGGTCCTATTTAGTTGACATTATGCCTACATATATTATGGAATTAGTTTTATGATGTATTGGGATGTATACATTCCCATATAGAAAATTTCGCATGTACCAGAAATCGGAACTTCGGTAGTTTAGTTTTGTCGAGTCACTCAAGCAAAGTGTGCAAAAATTACTAAGTTGCTGTGCTGACATCAAATGAAATTTACTTTCCAAGCCGCCGAGTAAATAATTGCAGTTAAGGTTTTATCTAAGTAGGAGACTTGTAGTTAACCATCAGGATTTTAGGAAAAATTATCATTATTAAATTTTGTAATCTCAACTCTATCACCTCGTGTTTCCGTATGGAAGCAAAAATTTCAAATCTATAGTTAAATTATTAATTCTGATTTGTGCTGTACAATAAAAAGCCGAGCAGAAGACTGCTTATCGACGACCTTGCCGATAAGAGGTGAGTCGTGACCTCGTGACAGTGAGTATGAGTCTGAGTGTGAATTAAAAACATCTTATTTTAAATTAATCAGTCTAACTAACCAAATAAATTCCTATAGACGAGAGTATAACTATATTCATTAAGGAAAATAAGTACTAATCTTGACTATATATTATCATTGTGTAAATATTTTTCTTTCCATTTCAATCTTAAGCCACTTGAAGGCTATCATCGAATTCAAAACCTCAGATTTTTTATGGAATCTTGAATATTTATTTGTTAGCCTTCTAGTGAGCAAGGATTGAAACTTTAGATTATACATATTTTTTGTTAAATGTGATCTAGTGATTCACAGCGATTAAGAAAGGTTTGCACTATTATTTTCTAAGAATTAAGTTTTTATCAATTTGTATAATTATAAATTTATTAAAAAAATGATTATATATTCAAGTAAACTTTACGTTTTCGAAATCAATTAAGCTTCTTGAAAATTTATTATTAAATTATTCTTGAATATAATTTTATTTAATTGTAATTTCAAAACTATTTTACTTTCAGTCTTTGTTCTATTCGTGAATATTTAGTTTTATTTTTCAAAATTAACATAACATAATTGTACTGCGTTGCCTAATTTAAAATATTTTACAATTTATTTAGAGATTAAGTTTGAAAACCCTTTAAAATATTGTTTAAATAACTTTTAGTAAACTTTTCACATAATATTTTAATTTCATTCTTGAAGTTTTTCATATATATTTTTCAATTTTAATTTTGCTTTTGATTCAAAATAATATTATTATTTAAAACATATATCAAAAAAAATAATGAAATTCTCTATCTAAATGGATATTCGAACTATCTAATTTTAAAAATATTATAAAATTTAATTTCGTACATCTGGCGCCATCTCGGTGCTAAGGATTGAATTAGCGTGAGATGTCAGTATAATGATTCGGTGATTATTGCCCACACGAAAAATGCCCACACGAAAATTCCCCACAGAAAATTGCCCACAGACAGTATTGCACACATGATTAATGCCCACACAGAATAATACCCACAAGGAAAAATGCCCACAAGGAAAAATGCCCACATAGACAAAAGCCCACATAGACAAAAGCCCACATAGACAAATGCCCACATATAAAAATTCGTACACGAATTTTTTATATTTAAAAATTATTGTAAATATTATTTATTAAAATAAAATTTTATTTTACAATGAATTTTGTTTTAGTAAAGAGGTAAATATTATATAAACTGTGAATGGGAATTTTTTGGGCAAAAAGGTAAACATTATTGTTTATTAATTACCGACTATTATTAACTAAATATTACAGGATAAAAAATCTACCCAATTATGGGTTTTTAAATTACAGAATTAAAAAATGCTGCTAATGATTTCAGCTTTAACTTCATATCCAGGTTGTTTTCAAATGTAATTTTTAGACCAACAGAACTATTTTTTCTTATTATACTCTGAGCCAAATGAACATAACAGCATCTTATATCAGTCTATGGAAATGCGATTCTAGCTACATTCATCTCTGCTTTCTCAAAATCTACCAATATCCTTTCAGGTGCCAAATTTGGTAGCAAGTTAAATGGTAAATATCCATCTCTTCTAAAATTCAGTAGATTTCTTGATATTGAAGTTTTCTTCGGCTTAAACGTTAGTGCTTCACTGCTCACTTCTACTAAAATACTCCCCATTACATTTTTGGAGTAGCACCAATTGATGTCATCTTTTTATTATGTAATTTAAAAACCCATAATTGGGTAGATTTTTTATCCTGTAATATTTAGTTAATAATAGTCGGTAATTAATAAACAATAATGTTTACCTTTTTGCCCAAAAAATTCCCATTCACAGTTTATATAATATTTACCTCTTTACTAAAACAAAATTCATTGTAAAATAAAATTTTATTTTAATAAATAATATTTACAATAATTTTTAAATATAAAAAATTCGTGTACGAATTTTTATATGTGGGCATTTGTCTATGTGGGCTTTTGTCTATGTGGGCATTTTTCCTTGTGGGCATTTTTCCTTGTGGGTATTATTCTGTGTGGGCATTAATCATGTGTGCAATACTGTCTGTGGGCAATTTTCTGTGGGGAATTTTCGTGTGGGCATTTTTCGTGTGGGCAATAATCCGATCACGCAGTATAATATACTCAAGGTATTTTTTATTTTTATTTCGTAATAATAGTGATTCGTATCGTATAAATTATATTTTTATGCAATTATTTTTTTAATAAATTGTGAATTTAATGATATTTATGATAGTTTTTTTTGGCAAACTAAATTGTATAATATATTCCATATACCTTGTAGGTTCATCTAATATTAATACAGGTGGGTTACTCATTAGTTCTAAAGCAATAGAAAGTCTTTTCTTTTGGCCACCAGAAAGCTTTCCGGTTCTAGTGCGTCTTGCATCATATAACCCAATTGCTTCTAATACATTTTTAATCTACAAAACCATAAGTTATTAAATTCGTTTATATTTTGCATTATCAATTTTTAGATATTATACCCTCTCCTTTTTTTGGATTTGCGATAGAATCTTTCCTAATTTTAAATTTGCTGAAAAATGCATTGATTCTCCAACAGTTAAAAAAGGTTGTAAATCGGTATCTTGTTTAATATATGCAGATTGTGGTAAAAATTTCTTCAGTTCTCGTAGTTCATCATTTATCGTTATTACGCCAGTAATATTATGTGTTCTATAATAACAAACAACATTATTAAGTATAGATAAATATATGGAAATATAATCTTACGTGTATCCAGCAATTATATTAAGTAAAGAACTTTTTCCAGCTCCAGATGGTCCCATAATTGCTGAAAGTTCACCAGACTTAAAATTTCCATTAATTTCACGAAGAATTATTTTTTTATCTGAAATTTAAAAAAAAATGTTATCATCACTTTGATCAGTCATTTCATTTTCTAAAAAAAAAAAATATTTTTCAGTGCAATTTTTATTAACCATAAAATAAATCTAAAGACAATTGATAGATTAAATTATGAAACATTGTAACTTATCGTTTCTTATAAAATATGGTGATAATAGCTTTTGAACCCTAAAAATGTTCGACCATGACTACTTAACACTTAATTCTTTCTTATCGCCTAATTACAAAAAAGCAAAAAACGATAATCAGAAACAATATAAATTCATTTGTTTGAAACACCTGTAAGGTTGAAGCTGAATTACTATAATATTTTTATATGACGGTGTAAATCCAGATAGAAACGAATTATTCTTATCAAAAATCTATTTTTTTTTTTTAAATTTTATAATGAAATGTTATACATTTTCCGGTTTAAAATTTACACTTAACGATAATAAAATTAATTTATAATATTGTAAAATTTATATGAATTTTATGTTTTTTTAATTGATTATAAATATCATATTTAGAATAAATCTGGGTACAAATATTAGTGCAATTTGGAGTCATCGATTTTTTTAATACTTATAGATTAGACAATTGTATAGGATTCCATAGTCCATTATTTATAAATTGAAATAATATTTTTATTATGAATGATCAATCAAACATCTTAATACAGTATCCATTACGCAAACAAAGAATTATAACATCTAGTATTGATTCTGAAAAACCAGTATAATTTTTCATCATTTAATATATTCAGGACCGTAGAAACGCCAGTTTTCGAAACAACCTCTGACAAATTCTTACAAACAATATGAAGTATTTAAAATTCATAGATGGTTTAGAGATTTATAAGTCCTCGCTAAATTAGGGGTCAGAAAACTGTGGACTTCTACAAAAGCCTAGTTATCAACTGACGAAATATACTTAGGATAGGCACAATAGATTTCTTTATGTGATTTTAAGACCAATGACAAATCTTTCATATTTCCTTTTGAAATTATATTTTCTGCACTATAAAGAAACTTTTAGTTTGGACTGCACTATAAAGAAACTTTAGTTTGGAATCAACATAAAATCTATATACAATTCACGATTTGGTTCACGATTTCTTTAAATGACACTTTGTTCTACGGAAAAGTTAGCTCGATTTCAACTTTTCCGTTCTGCCGAATTTAAATGTAGCAAAAAATTTCTTTTGACATGATATTTCTATAGGTTTCAACTTTTTTTTTACATTTCAAAGCGGTACTGCGTGTATCTCCAGCATTAATATTACAAATAAAAACACTAAAGTGGTAAACTTATTCTTGCTGGGTATATGGATTAGTTAAATTAAATATGAGTTATGTGCGGAAGCATCTATATCTATTCTATAGAATACTTATAACGCTGTTCATAATACGTATAATAATTAATTATTGTTTGTTTGAGTAAATATTATTCATTCATTCATAATTGCTTCCTATCAACACATACAGCGTTTTGATTGACCTATATTTGATAAGTTTATTTACAATTTTAGAGTATCATCTGCTTTATGGAAATGATAAAACAAATTATAATCTTAGAATATGAAATTATTATCATAATAAAATACTCTAAAAATATTATTTAAAACTATTTAAAGGTTTTGCTGTAATAATTACTTCTAATATTTATTTCGACAATTCTGTATATATTTTACTTAAATAATTTCGTTACCTTTTGACCAAAATCCAGCCTTAACAGAATATGATAAATTTTTAAATGCAATATCATGTCTTTGTACATAATTATCAGGACAAGCGTTTGATGTTGATGTCGTCGTCTCAACATTATTTACTTCAAATGAATTTAAATTTTTGAGTAGTAAATTTGTTGGTCGATTTAATATTTTCCCAATACTGTCTTTATTATTCTTATGATTAGTATTTTCACGAGATAAATATTCCATATTAGCCTTAGTAATTACTTCCATTTTAATTTCTTAACTTAAATTAATTTCGTAACAACAACACATCATTAAATTATATTATTAATTTGTTTTTGAATTATATTTTTAGATTAAATAACAGAACATAGTACAAATAATTACAAATAATCTTCAAAAGTAAAGTAAAGCTATTTACAAATAAAATTATTTTATTTATAAATGTAACTTCGACAACAGTCTACGGAATACTGAGCTATAAAAAGTCGAATTTATTTTGATAAGCTCATAATGTGAAATGAAAATTGATTATAATGTTGAATCAGCCCAGGTCCGGTTCTATAACAAGTTAAAATAGAGTAGCTGAACCGGGCGGAATATATGAAAGATATCGCAAATTTGAAGAAAAAAAAAATCACATTATTGATATTTTTTGAATTAATTTCATTTAATTTTAATTCATCAGATTTACGTATTTGGTCATAAATATGGTAAGGGTTAAATTTCGGTATGTACATAAAAAGTATTTAATTATACTTTTCGGTATCATGTATTTATAAACCTCCCGAATATTATTATAATAAAACGTTCAATTATACATATAATTAGGTATACAAAAATTTGAATAATATGTTTATGTAATTAAATGTCAAATTTCATAAAATGTCACGATCAAATATTTAATTTATCCTAAATAGTTTTACAATTAAGCTTGACGCATAATGAAACGATCAGTTAAGTATCGATTAGATAAGTTAAGAGTAGTCTTTTTCTATCCATTAAAGTAGCTTGTTCATATGTTGCTATAATGTAGATTATGTTTGGGTTTTCAATTGACAGATATTACTTTAAAATAAAACCAATCATTTATATAATAAATAATATAAGAATGGATGTATAAACTCAACCAAATTTACTTCTAATTTATATTTCTTTTAATAATTTTATTCGGCCTCTTATATTGAAATGTTTCAAAAGCAGAATCGAATAAGTTTAAAATCAATCAAACTCTAAATTTAAAATGCCATTCAAACATTTTTTTCATACAAAATATATGAAGACCTCAAATTGTTAAATAACTTATATAATCGATACTTAAGCGCCAAGCTTTATGTATATTGTATATTTAAAAATGTAATCAAACCATCAAATATATAATAAGTAATTCAATTAACTGATGCTTCAAACATTTCCGTTTACCTCAAGTTCCAGACAACAATGAAAACAGTGAATTTTAGAGAAAGTGTGAATCTAAACATATGTTAATAATTTCTTTTTAAATATAAATTAATAATATTAAATGTTTTTATGTTTTAAAACTATAATATTTAATACAAGTTTGAAATATGTCAATTCTTTTTCTGTTATCTGTAGTCACACATAATTAATTATTAACAAACTGAAAATTATTAAATATTAGCTATTGCCTATTGTAGATAGAATTTATTTGATTAATATTATTATAAAAATTAAGTTTTCATTTTCATAAAATTCTATTCAATTTCTGGGATGGCACTGGAAAATTTCTCAATCCAAATCGAATCCAAATTGAACAATTTGTGTTTTTTTTTTTAAATTTTGCATACTAAAAACTGGGATTGTTAAAATTATTTTTTTTACGTTTGGAGACATGGTAGTAGATCGTAAATTATAATTAATATATAATAAATTCGGTTATACATACCAAATGATGAAATAAGATTTTCCAAGACTTATAAAAATTTAATAATTTAATCATTCAATTATAATTATATCAAAAAATATATATAATACTTACTAACACAACATGTTTTACTGAATATCTATCTATCTTAACAGGTTCCATGAATAACCGCCGAACGACGTTAAATGCCTAATTCGCAAATTAGTGCCGCGCTATTATAATTAATTTTGATTTTGAATTAAACCCGTCATATTAAACTAATTAGATTCGTATAATTTGAATTCGATTCTTATTACACGATTTTATAATTTATTTAGTAGTTTATTATGTAAAACGGCGCACAAATGAATGCAAAATACGAATTTAAAATGAATTTCCATTTCTAAGGCAAAATACTTCAAAAATTTCTAAGGCAAATAAGGCAAAATACTTCAAAACATTCCTCAAATTTCTACATTCCTCAAAATGTGGCGGTGGCCATAAACTCAATTAACTGTAAGTACGACTCTGGTTGTGTGACAATGATAACAAATTATAGTAAATACTTCATAAATTTCTTTGAACGAACCATATATTTATCTTTAATTTGTGAAATATTATTATCGGTCTTTATTTTCATACCAATTGACGTAATTATAAATATATGTAAATGAAAATATGTTAAACATTAGTAACACCAGCCAAAATCTTATATCGTTTTGCATGTTTGTAAAGTTATGATTATTTATCTATATGAGGCTATTAAATATGTTACGATAAAAATATAATAATAAATTAAATTTTCTAATAAATAACATCTAAAATGTTTCTATAATTAAGTATGATTAATTGTTCTGTAAACACGTACCAAAATCAAAACGTGCTGAATGATATTCTAATTGTTTCAAATTAAAATTAAAACTAATAATTTTTACTCAAACTATACTGTATGTGTCGTAAATGTCTAGTGTCTGTAAAACTAATCGTTATCTGAAAATTAACGATTATACAAAATATTTCTTAATTTTTCTGTTCAATAATTTAGCTTTATATATACATTATTCGGTGACAGTCAACAACAAATTATTGTTATCATATTTTATCACATTATTTTTATAGTGTCGTAATTTTAGGTTTTTAATCCCAATTCGATTTTATCAGGTCCATTGCTTCACTGGGTGACCAATTTTAAATTAAGTTGAATTTGAAAAAAGTCCCACTTACCGTTTTTTTTGTAAATTTACTAAGTTGCTGATTATTTCAAAACCAAATAATAGTATTCTATAAATTCTTATGATCCGATTTTTATTTACCTTTGAGGTACATTTAAACTTCACAATATTTTTTTTTTAAAATATACGGTTTTAATATTCAATTTTACAGACAATTTTAAAACGACCAATCTTGCCTATTTCTACAAACAATTTTAAAACGACCAACTCTTGCCTATTTCCACAAAATATTTGATTAAGGATTAAAAATAGAACACTTAAAAATAAAAAACAGTAGAAATTAAAAACAAATGTTTTTTTTTCTTACTTTTTTTATAATAGAACGAGGACAGTCCAATTATCAACAAAATGGGACCGATCCAATTGGATATATAATAACTCTAATGAAATGTAATGCTAAAAGTTAAGTACCTTTAACATTTTATATTAGTTATTACCAAGAAAGAAACTGATTATAATTATATCCATAAAAATCCCAGCCAGCAAAATATGCACTATTAATCCATTATTCAAGCATTATATTAATTAATTTTCATCAATGACATACTAGCGATATGTATACCATGAGCGTATAATTTATATAAAAATTTTATTAAATGGAATTAATTTATATTTTATAAAAAATGTGGAATTCTTATAAAAAATGTGGAGGTCCTTTCAATGAAGAAACAATTTTATAAGCAAAATACTATTATTCAATTGAAAACTGAATTCATGGTAATTTATTGGTGGAAATATTATGAAATATTATTGAATTAAATTATTATTATTGAAGTTATTTAGAACTGAGTATAACAGCGCATAGAATCAGATGGGCTGGATACAACATGTTTCTGTAATGGATAAATATCGTTAACCAAAACAAACACACGCATTACCAGGCACCTGAGCAAGAGGTAAGACCTCACCATCGTTGGCTAAACGGTCTTAAAAATGATCTATTTAATATTGATGTTGGAAACTGCAAGTCAACACCTTTCAGTCGAAATCATTTGAGGTAATTAGTAATCCAGGTTACAGCTCACCTGGAACTGTACTGCATTGGATGATGATAATTAGTTTTGAGAACCTTTTCTGAAATAGATATAGTTGCACGCTATTTATCTATTTTTGGTTTAAAGTTTTTTTTTGACAATAATTATCGAGTAATGAAATTTTTTACAATACTAAATTTACTTTAAATTAGTAATGCTAAAAAATGGGTAAAATAAAAAGTAATTTAAAAAAAAAAATCCTTAAAAAATGAAACAAAGTGTTTTGCACAATCCTATAAGTAATTATATATAAAATACCAAAAACTTATTTTTTATTTAAACTTTGGCTGTTGCGTTGATGCTTCTTATAAAATATTATATATACAAATAATTATTTTCATATTAAGATTAAGATCAATATAGTTTTAAATATATCGAAGACTATAGAAATCAAAATTTTGTATTTCATCTTTTTGAAAGTTTGTACCATAACGCTACAATGGTTAAGATATGCATTGTTACAATAACAATTGTCATAAGCCGTAAACAATCAAAAGTATTTACATCAGTTATCATCATTTGTGATAAAAACACTTTAGGATTCCTAAAATGACAGTACATCGTTCCTTCTGGACACTCCAACTGCGATCGATTCATTCCATAAATTGCATTAAGAGATCCATGAAAACCTGCTCGAAAATAACTTATATGCCACATCCATCGTAACAGTGGTGTTATATCGATATAACGTGTGCAAAATCCAAATATTGAAAATACACATGCCAAAATAGGACCAGCAAATACAGCCAACTAAAAGTATTTGTTTTATTATTAGTATATTTATATTAAACTTCATTATTTTATTTTGTTTAATTTTTGAACAAAATATACTTAGAATTTAAGTTTAAGTAAACAACCTAATGTGAAGATGATTTCACGAGCTGGCGTATTTAAAAATTAGGCCAGTTCGTTAATTACTTAACTTTATTGCTACAAAATCAAAAGATAATTCTTTGGAACCAGAACTTTTCACAAATAAAATAAGTTTGATCTTGTATATAATTGGACAATTATACTAAATGTTATTCACCTTAATTGGTAATGTTGCCCCTATTAAGAAACCCCAAGCCTGAGCGCTTAGAGATGCCATCACTGCAAATAATAGAAAATAATAGAACCGGAAATCTTCTGTAGAATTTCCGGTCAAGTAGTAACTAATTCCAACGTAAACAGAAACGCATAATATCTAAAATTAAAATTTCAAAAATTTGATCAATTTTTATTCTATTTATTATTATTTTATATAAAATATTTCATAATTATAGGAAGTTAATAAGGTCATAAAGAAAAATCTTAACATAAATAATTTGGATTGCAAACTTATACTACAAGCTTCTTAAATTCTTTTTAGGCTGTTTACCTATTTCATATCAACCAAATTGGCTTATGACAACAGGAAATAATTTGTAAACTTAGCCAAGCAATTAGTTAAGTTTTGTGTAAGAGCTGATTTTAAATTCGACTCTTAGGCCTGAATTCATAGATGCAACTAATTTCATTTAATCACAAACTTAGTGGAGAATGAAAATTATGTTGCAATTCACTAACATATTTAATCAAATTCATAATAATTATTTTAAAAAAGTAATGCTGTTTAGCTTTTTATGTATATATTTAAGCTATTTAATTAAAATACAAGAATACAACTGATAAGAGAATCTCATAGCAAAGACCGATTTACATACATCTAAAATCAATTGGTAGGTTAAAATTTTATTGAAATACATTATTAAAAATGGTGACTACCTTAACAATTGCGGTACAGTTATTTGGCAGCCATCAAGATGAAAGTGTCAAAAAAATTTCATATACTAGAAAATTTCAATAACATTGTTTCATTATTTGATTATCAATCCGATACGTTAGTTCCGGAGATTAATGGGATCAAATTGATGATGGTTCAAAATACCCTAATTTTTTACTATCCAATGAATGCACAAGCAATAATCTTTTGCCATAAAAGTCCTAAACATGTGTATAGTACATATATCCGCAAAAAATTGCCTTAAAATGGGACTTCATATCTATAGTAGTTCTGTATGTTAAATTTATAGCATCCAAGAAAGAGGGAAAAAATAATATTCAAATAAATCATTGGGAAAATAGTATACCTATATACAAGGTTCTACGCATATCGGATGGTACATTATGGATTCGAATGTTCTAATGTATGTCTAAAAACAAATAATTTGGTAAAAAATAGAAAGTTCTGCAATGTTTTGTTATATCAATTAACTTTATTAAGTCCAAAAAAATGTAACTTCAATCTTCAAATAATAATTATTTATTTACCTGAAATGGTATTTCAAACGAAATCGTCGACAAAAAATAGGGTCCTAGTTTATACCATCGGTTAAAGTGCTCTCTAGTCAGAATATCTATTTCCAATGGAACTAAAAAGAAAATATTTTTTTTTAGTTATTATTATTAAATATATTTTAGTATAAAATTCATTATAATCAATAATTTATAAAATAGCTAACTGATTGCTAGCTTTCGAAAAACCCGAAACCATTGTACTGCAGTAACATTAAAATGTTTACAACAAGCACGTCTAGTTTTAGCAAGTGTGAAATTTCTCAAAAAATTAAACTAGTAGGTATATATTTTTTACGCGAAAGAACAAATACCGCACTAGAACTTCACGAGTACAAGTAGACTAGCTAATTGTAAACATGTTTTTGAGTGGTTTATTTTTCTATTAAATTCTAATGCATGCGATTCATGGTGTGTTATTTATTGTACGATGCATTATATCAAGAGGTAGATTCCATACCGATAAATTTATGTTGCTCTAAGTTGAGACACCTTTAAATTAGTACCAATAATACTTGAATACGCATCTTCAGTACATAAGGAAATTTTAAGACTAGGAATAATTATATTTATTGGCTAAACATAAGTGACATAAGATGGTCCGGCTCCAGTAAATCTAACCATAAATTACACAAAATATAATTTTAAGGTGGGACTGGTGATATATTGAAAAAGAATTTTTGGGAAAGCTTGGTTTTTTTTTCCTTTTCCGGCAACTTATTCTCCCAAAACTGGGAAATAATAATCGATGAATTACACGTTTAGTAATTAAAAAAGCATCAGCTTCTATAATATTTAATTTTCTTAGCATACATGATATTACTACAGCCATCTTGCCAGTGTATACTAATAAAAGTATAGTTCCATATAAGTAGACATAGTTGCCCAAAACAGAAGTAGCTTTATGACCAACATTTAAATAAAGATATCCAAAAACAGTTCCAATAACTAAATGAGACAATATTCTAGCGATGATAAAAAACTAAAATAAAAATAAAAAAAAAATACTAAAAAGTAGAATATTATTATAAAGTTTTTCACTTACATAATTTCTGCTAGCACATAAAAGAATACGTCTTAAAAGTAGAACATATTGCATTATGAAAGGTGCACTCTGTATCTGCTTTTCTATTTCAGATATTTCATTCACATTTTCTAAACTGGGTTTGTTTTTGTTATGTTTTAATTTTAATTTAGCGGCTTTAGTTTTACTAGGAATTGAAATTGTAGAGTTTATGGTATCTTTACATTCTGAAATATAAATGGTTGGATAATAAAAAAATTATATTTATGAAAAACACTTTTAAATAATTATTTTTTATTACTATTATATTAATAGAATAATCGCTATTAAATTGGTCTTTTCATTATATTCCCAACATACATATATATAAATCAGTGGCGCGCCGTGTCTGAAGTTGATGGCACTGAGAACACCTCAGTGATTTAAAAATAAATATTACTTAAATCAAGTTTTACAGAATAAAAATTATTACCATATTTTTTCTATTATTTTGTGTCGTGATCTAAATTAACCCCGAATTTGAGGACAGTAAATTTAGTGGTTTCACCAATATTACATGTTAATAGAGATCGTTAATTATTCATTATTTATCATGTAAAACCATAAAATACAGCTTTCACAGAAGAGCTTTAACATATAAATATGGTACAAAAATAATTATTATAAATATGGTTTGGATATTGGATGTGCTTCTTTAATCTTCGATGTGCTTTTTACCTATTTTAAAACACTCTGTTATAAAAGTAACCACACGCCACTGATATAAATTTCATCGTATACCAAAATTTTGTATTGATTTATAGTCTGATTTGTAGTCTATGTACCACAATGTTAAAATTTAATTGGAAATTCTTAAGACCGGGATTTTATGTAATTGCGAATCATTTAAATGGAACACAATTAATCTTCGAACTCAAATTGAATTATGACCAATTAATGCACTAGATATACATAATAATTTATTGTAATTAACTGATCAATAAATAATTACTGAAATAGATTGATTTCTAATTTATGTAAAGTAAATACGATGAATTAATGTAAATGTTGAATAATCATTTAAATATCACAATACTTTGTGCGTATAAAAAAAGAACATTTTCTATTGAAGATAATAAAATTGAATATATATGTTTTATGCTGGAGACAAAAAAATACATCAAAGTTCAGCTTTTTTTTTTTTTTTAATTAGGTTACTTTTTATTTACCACAATTTTTATTTATCGCTAAAATAAATGATAAAACTCGTTTAATTTAATAATTTTTTAGTTCTATTTGTTATTTTTAGTCTTACCCTGAAAGCTGTTAATGATTCGATTAACTTTTTCCAATTGATTACGATCAGAATCTTCAAAATATTTCTTATTTGCTGCATTTATCAATTTTTCTAAATCTCTATCATAATCACCAACTGCAACTTCTAATACTTTTTACATATGAAGTGAAAAAGTTATTAACTCAATTATAAGTCATAAAATGATTAAAATATTTACAAAAATCGGCTGGATTATGATAATTTGGACAACAAAGTCCCATACCGCTTAAAAATTGAACTAAATCCTTAACTACTCCCTGATATATGCAGTGGCCTTCAGTTACAGTGTAAAGTTTATCAAACATTTCGAACATCAATGCACTCGGCTGGTGAATTGTACACACTACAGTATGTCCTTGCTGGGCTAAATCTTTTAACAATGTAAGACATTGCATAGATGATGTACTATCTAATCCTCTATTAAAAAAAAAATACATAAACATGGTACTATAACTCTTGAATTTTTGAGTTCTTGAATTTTGAAGTTATCTTTAGTATAAATTAAATATAAAATTAAATAAATATAATTAGCAATTTCACAATGGGTCAAATGAATAAAAGTTATCTTCATGTAGTAGATTCTACTACCATTTCCTAGTATGTATATGTATATACTAGTTATTATTTATTAGTATATCATTTGTTCTTTGACACATTTGAAGTACCTAATATGAATGATTATATTTAAGAATTCTGAAGCGCGCATACCAGCATTTGATAGTTTCTACTTTATTGCGTCCAATTAATATGCATATTACAAAAACCATTTGGGTAATAATTTCTCATCTAAAAGAGAGCAACAAACTATTCTATACTTATTCCAGTGCAGTAATTATTACGTAAATTCTACAATTATAAAGCTTCTGGGTTGTTATTCGAAAAAAGGCTGTTTGTTGTTCTGCGAAATATTTGCCCAAAACATAATGTTAACAAAAAGTAAAAGAAATAAATAATAATATGTATAATAACATTAAACAGGATACAGTCAACCAATACTTTATACATGTTTTATATGAAATTGTTAAATAAGAAGGACTGCCTCGAAGCAGGCGGCCCTCAGCCTTAATTAAACTATAATAATAAGTTTTATATCTAAAAAAATTTTTGTAAAATTAATGTATAGTTCTCAAATATTGAACTAAATGTTGAACTAATAAAGTTATTGATGATATACTTGGTACTGCTAATGATATAGATGTGGTGCCTGATGTCTGTGCTATTGCTATTGGAGATAAATGGATAATAACATGTTGATTTCTTTCATAAAATTAAAATTATGAAGATGTACTTGAAATCCACAGAAAAAATGGTACCTGATAATTTTCCGAATAATATATATTGGAAAAAAATCTTCAATTTGCTTAACATTATCAGAGTCCGTACTCTATACGTCTGGAGAAAGATCGTTTTCAAAGTTAAAAATTATTAAAAACTTCGATTAACGATTCTACAGGAATGTCAGTATTTCCGAAGCAAAATGCCAGAACGGCCTATTTTATGTATTTATTTACATTATATCTGACGGGGCGGCCAAAAATTATTTATACGATGGCGGCCATGTACATATGCGCAGACTTGACTGACAACCTGCGTAACAAAAATCAATAAATAAATTTGAAAGCTTTAGAATAAAAATTTCTAAATATGAAATTTGAAGATACAACATTTTAACCATATTTTTCAATTTTTTGAATTACGAAAATAAATTTAATGTTATTCATTTTTTTATTTTTTTATCAAAAATGTACGATAATAAATGATTTATGGCTTCTAGAAGTTATTGTTTTAATTATAAAATAGCTGATATAAAAAGAACATAATATTATGTACTTTTTCTTTCTGTAATATTTCTGATTATGTCTCGAAATACTCAATATACGTCATAATTTTCCCCACTCCTTTCTTCGTAAAAATATTTTTTTTGTTTCAATTTAAAATTAAATTAATCGTCTGGGAAATTAATTGTGGAGTCCACATTTAAATGAGTCATTGTGGCATAAAGTCTGAATTATGAAATGTGACACTAGACAACACGTTTATTATCTTCGAACTAGAAGCGCTAGTACAACTTATTTCACAGAAAATATACTTCTAAAAATATTGGAACTCTCAAATTCGTATGTATATACGAGTGGTTAGGATACTAGGAGTGTTACATTAGACTTAATCCTAAAAATTCAATTTGGCTGAAAAAATATTCTAGTAGATTTCGAGGTCCAAAAATGCAAAAAAAAAACGCTAAAATGAGATTTGTACTTTCAAAGGCTCCACGATAGAATTTCCCGTTTATGTAAAAAGTCGTGTTTTTTTAGTTCAGTTGGTTCATGTTAGAACCGCCAATTCTAACCCAATTAAATCCCCAAAATCTAGATTTCAATGATATTTCATATACAAGTTTGTTTTGTCATATAGTTGGTGCTCCTGAAATTACAGGGTATTTTTTGTCATATAGTATATAGTAGTTAGCGTCAGTGCTGTATGTTCATTAAAAACTAATATTTGAAATATGAGCAATTTAGTTTCCGAAAAATTTTGAAATCGTAATATAGTTCGTGTTCGTAAAATTTGGGGTTGGCAGTTTTAGTGTAAGGACCAACATTTCGAATTATAATAAAATACAAAATTGGTGGTATTAAAACATGTGAAATTTTTAATAAAGCAATGTTTTTTACAAACGTACAAAACACTGTTGGACATAATTACGAGTAATCTGCTTCCCCTACATTAGCAGTTTTTTTTTGTAACATTTACAAAGCAATTTGTTTAAGCCTAAAGTTGAATGATTCGTATAAAAAAACAAATCCATAATAAATATAATTTCTAACATTACATAATTAGTTATACAAGAGATCAAAGTTGAAATGTTGATTGAAATGTTGATTTAATGGAACATTTTTAAGTAAAATACCAAATATCAAACTATATTTAAATAATTTTGTGGATTTTGAATGTTGATAAGATTTCATATTAAAATGTGTTACTTAGCAAATTGAAAAATATTTCTGTTAAATTGGGTCGTAAACAATTATAGCAACAACTGTTATGCTAGTATACTTCAGTATAACATAACAATCAATTCCAGATAGCCCACTTGTGCATGAGGTCACACCGACGACTTCTACTGACCACAAATTATAAAGATAATAGCTACTAAAGTAAAAGATTTTAACCAAATGATTTCTGATCAAATTAATGTGAACTGTCTGAGATATAGGGCGCTAGCAAGTTGTAAATACCCCAGTGGCAAATAAGTTTATCCACAAATCTTTATTTTGTATTTGCAAAATACAAAATATACAGAAAATAAAAAAAAAAAAACAGTTTTTGCTACTCGCAGTTGCAAAATAGTGAACTTTAATGTTTTCAAGATAGATGTTCTCAATGGACGCCTTGATCACGTTCACAAATTATTGGGTTTTTGAAGGAATTTTTCGTGACTATTCAAAAAAAATCATTTTTTGATTAGAGCAATTTCATAACAAATATGTTTGTTTTAGGTGTTCTATAATTTGTGACCTATTCACGTGACTTTGTCTTTCAAATAACATCAACATGAACGATATTCACCGAACCTGATATATTTATGATTTTTTTTGTACATTCTGTCGAAAACTTTCTTTCGGTAAATTGAGTTTTCGGTAAATTCAATGAATTGTATTTTGGATAAATTATAGTTCAGTGAATTGTGTTTAATATGAAATAACATGTAAGTTAATTGAAACTAAAACACAATATGACTAAAAGATGATATAAGTGATAAAGTCGATATTTAAAATATTTTAAAAATCGTTAGTATAATAATGATATCATTAAAAACTATGTAAGTAAAGCATTTTACAGTATGTATTAATTAAACTTACGTAGTTGGCTCGTCAAGATATATAACTGAAGGATTGCTAATCAGCTCGAGTGCAATTGCAAGCCTCTTTTTTTGTCCTCCAGATAATTTTCCTGTCAGCGTATCAATATGTTTATCCAGCCCTAATTGTATCAAAATTTTTTTTATCTATAAATATTTTTTTTTTAAATATAATGATAGGTAGTATTTTTATTATAAAATAAAGTATATGCTTACTAAATTATATTTATAATAGTGTGGAACTTTAAAACCGAGCTTCAAGTGAGCAGCTATAGTCATTATTTCACCAACAGTTAATGTAGGTCTAAGCAAATCATTTTGATGAATATAACAAGAAAGCCGCCTGTAACATTCACTACTTATATTTTGTTGAATTCCATTTACATGCACAAGTCCTGTTACACCAGTTGTCCTGTAACAAATTATTATAAGAAATTTATGAATACTATTATATATGTATGTATAAATAGGGTGATGCTATTATGACACTTTCTTTTTTTCAGTCTAGTTTTTTACGATAAAGCCTATATCCCGTAATAAAAGAGATAGATAGTTTTCGCAAGGCAAACCTAGCATAATTTTGTTTGACAAAATATAAAAAAAAATTCATGTAATTTTAATAAATATCAATTATAATATAATAATCTATATTATACAATCAATACCGATTAAATTCTAATTTATGTTCATATATTTATAAATTAAAACACAAAAACTAATTAATTAAAATTACTGATAATATTATTGATCAAATAATTTAAATTAATTATTATTTAAAATTAATACGAATAATTTAAATTATTTATAAAATTCATATAAATATTTTAAATATTTTAAATTTTTTGAAAAATGTATATTTATTTTCTGAAATGTCAAAAAAAATCGTACAGGTTAAAAAGAATATATATTATATATATAAGATTGGATTATTTTTCTGTAGTTTCTTTAAATCTAGTTGGTATCAAATTTATAGCTTCTATTTTCGATAAAACTTTGTTGACATTTTATTTTTCAAACAAAGTCTACGACGCTCAAAGGAACTGTGCTCGTGCAGGGCTAAATATATTCTACTCATTAGGCAAAACACTAATGATTCTATTTGCCGCATTATATAAGGAAAGGAAAAGAACAAATAATTGCCGCATTATATAAGGAAAGGAACTACATCAAAGGTACCGTCCATAATCCAACAGTTTGTTTCTGAAAGTAATTTTAGGGAATATTTATTCACATCACATTCACTTAAGACAAATTATTCACTTTCCAAATAATACAAAGACTAAACAATTTAAATTTTATTATGTGAATTTGTCTCTTTAATGTCATTTTCCGTACACGTTAAATTATTTTTTGAGCTTTTTTATTTGATAAGTGTTTCCGCAAGACTTTGCACTATAGAATTTTCCTGATTATTTGAGAAGTTTAAGACCGGAGGTACTAACCGTTAATTTTGCATTATTATGTGTAATAGCTACATTCATTTTGTAAATAACTCGACTCGACACTTATTCTACTAGTTAAAACATGTGTTAATTTAATTAGTACAAAAACAATTCTGGTTAACAAAATTCATTCTTTAATTATATTAAAGTTCATATTAAATTAAAAAATCGCGCGGTACAGAATTTTCTAAACAAAATTTTGTAATAATAATTTGTTACAATAATTTGTTCAAATATTATATTAATCAATTAAACTTACATGAAACCTGATATAACATTTAATAGTGTGCTTTTCCCTGATCCTGAGGGTCCCATAATTGCTGTTAGTTCTCCAGAACGGAATACACCATTTATACCGTGCAGGATTTCTTTCATAACTGAAAATATGAAAGTTTTTATTTTAACATTTTTACTAAAAATCAGTAATTATAAACGTCAAAATACAGCTTTCAAAGAAATTTGGATAGCTATATTAAATTAAAATGTCATTAGTATTTTCTTGTAATAAAAATATTTAAAAGTCTGGGTCGTTCAAATGTCCGATATAAGCTTTGAAGTTCCGCTTGAAAAAGCTATGAAAATCCAAAGATAGGGAGAAACATTAAAAAATTAATTATGAAGTATAGTTTTAGTTTGTCTTTGTGATAACTGATTTAAAACATTTGAACCATATTTTACAAGTAGCTAGAATAACTATGAGGGGCCACGCAAAAAACATAAGTTTTTGTTCACGGTTTGGAGTTCTGACGATCTGAGATGTGGCGTTTGGTGTGAGTACCAACATCTCTTAGAACCGCTTGTACGATTTTAATGAAATTTTACACACAGGTCCACTGTCTGTTGGTTTTGTCATATAGTTAGTGTTCCCGAAATTTGGCAATTAATATATCATCTTTTCAATTGTTTTTTAAATATATTTGATTGTAATATTCTAGCTAGAGGCAATTATTAGCGGTTTTCAATAGCATTTAGTACACTTAGTTTTGTTATCTATTTTGTGTCGTTAGTTTCAGACGGTCCACTGTTTAATTACCGATTTATAATATTTCATGTAATCTAGAGTATAGTAATTGTTATCCGATTTTAATGAAATTTAGTACACTAGTTAGTCTTATTCGAATTATGTTGCTACAACTTTATATAAAACGTTATTGCAATATGTTGCTAAGAACTTAGCATGTCAAATTTTTAACAAAGCAGTGTTTTTTCGAAACTACTATTTGTTACGAAGTTACTTTTAATTAAAAATCACTCGTGGGTGGACATAAATCTCTAAAAGAAATAACTACCAGTTATTTGCTTCCTTGGGTTAACAAACTATTACATATTATTACATATAGTATATTCTCTATTTATTAAAGACTATCTAATATCGTCTTTGACTTAATATAAAAAAAATAATTATTAATGTAGTTGTGTAAAATATCTTAGTAAAATTTATATAATAATTCTTACCAAACTTCCTTTCGTTAAAAGAAAATCTTCTCGCAGAATATCTAATATTTTGAAATTCAATATCTTGTTCCACACGACGGGAAATGTTAACATGTGCCACATTATATTTTAGAGGATTTGCATTTTTAATACTGATATCAATATTTTCATTTAAATCGCTGCAACAAATTTTGCTCTCCACTTGTGGGTTAGTCATGATGATTTTTTATTATCCTAAATAGCAACAATTTAAAATTCATAATTTTCACAATTATATGAGAAATTTTGGTAATAATAAAAATAAAATGGGAGCATAATTATGTATTATAAGAATTATCTTTAAAAAATATGTGAACATTTGAGCCCCTTATTGATCCAGCAGAAAGAGTAGTAATAGCTATCCCCGAATTTAATTGGAATGAACCTAGAATACTGTCTAAGACAAGGATAAACTAATGAATCCGGAAATATCTACATGAACGTTACCTTATTTTTATTAAATGGGAGAAAAAAATAATGCATTGAAGAGAATTTAAAGTTAGGTGGTATCACTAAATTCTTAAATCTGCAAATCAGTGCTTCAGACTATCATAAACTTGATATGAATAATTTTTATGATAATGAAGTAAATTGAGTATGTGAAATATATTTATTAGTTGTTAACCAACATTTCCCAAATATTCCCAAAAATATAATTGTGAATTTGATGTTTTATTCAATTTCGCACCTCCATTACATACTTGCAACGAAATCTAACGACTCCATATAATTCTATTCACCACTTACTTATACTTCCATAATTTAGGTCTCTCTTGTTGTATCTAGTACATAGCGCCGTTCTTTTCTGGTATGAAGTTCACATAAAGTGAACATTAGTCAAAAAAGTTCCAATTGTTGGCTGATATAATTAATAGTGAAGTGTTTAATTATAGAATATAAATGATGCAACACTAAGGATCCTCTAATAGTAACGAAATGTTTACTAAAAAGTTTAATGAAAATTTACAGATTTAAGTATTTTATTTGAAGATTTTTTATTTCATTATAGAAAAAAGATAGAAAAATTTCCCTATTAGTTTTAGTTTATTTAAAAATGCATTACGCAAGAATTTTACATAATATTTAAAATTCATTTATATGAAAATTATAGCAATTATTTCATAAATCACATCATATGTCAAATTAATTTAAAACTTCCTCGTAAAAAAGGTAAGCGGTAATAATTTTGTAATAAATTGCTTAAGCCTATAATCGTGGAATCTATGCCCATTCTCTACATTAGTCTTAGCTTTTCTTTTATTTCCACATAATTTTTTTTAAAAATCCATATTCTTTCATTTATAACAAACAATTTTTTTAAAAACCAATTTTTTCATCATTCAATGCTTATATTACTTATTCGATGTTCAATAGATTATTGTAATTACAATCCATCTGTCTGGGTTCATGTGGTGCTATTTTTCCAGGAGTTATTATCATTTATGTAGATTGGGGTTTTTGCATGAATTCTTTATAAACTATCAAATTTAATAATTCTTTAAACTCTCAAAGATAAATTTGTTTTTTTTTTTTTCTTTTGTGAGTTTCTTATCTTAAAAATTCGTAAAATGTTTCTTTCTAATCACAATTCACAATGTAGTACATTTTATTTATAATTAATATTCAATTAATATGTAATTGATACTTAATATTCAATCGCCTAACAATATTAAATTTTAAGGTTTTTATTTTAATTATGAAAATTTATGCCGAGTTAATAAATAGTAATTAATTTATGTATCGTTCGTTTATATCTTTCGATGTATACTTTGAAGCTAATTTTAGTAAAGTTTAATATTCTAATTCTTAAATATATATAAAAAAACTTGTTTACATAATAAATTTTTTATATCACAAAAAAAAAAATTCAAATTTATTATTTAAACTACTTTTGTTCCGCGTACTTTACTCTTTTACTAAACCCATAATCGGTTTATTAACCAGTTATTTTGCTACAATGTTAGACAAATTTTTTTTTGCAATCATCAAGCGTTTCAGCCTTGAACTAAAATAGTTTTCAAATATATTAAATATATCTTTGGAAAATTACCAATTCGACAAGAATTAATTATTAGTTATTTTACTAAAATTAAATATTTAATATTATAGTTTTGTATTTTAACCTTTTCTTTTCTTTATTTCAGACACTTTAATTTATTATACGATATTCTAAACAACACTAAAATTGCTATATTTATAATTTCAAACCAAAATTATAATAATCATTTGATAGCAACAATATTATTTATCAGTCCCGACATTAAATAAATAAAAACAAATTTAAAATTTAACTCTTCTTGGTGTTCGCAAAGAATTAATAATAAAGAACACTTCACAATTTTTATAATAAATAATCTGCAAATTTTTAAATTAATTTGTTTAATTGTTTTTTTGTGAGTTATTTGACACAATTAATTTTAGCTTTCTTTTAATTTTTAATATGTTTTTTATATTTTTTTTAGAGAACACTGAACTAATTGTGGTGATTACTTAAACAGAACTATCTGAGGCATGGTAAATTTCAGTTTAATAACTCTTGAATCTTGAAACTCGAAATTCTCTGTAACTGACAAAAGAATATTTTTTGAAAGCATTAAAGCTCCAGAAGCTTTAAATAATTTTAGTAAGATATAAACTCCAGTTAATATTCAAACCGTATTTAAGTAATTGTTCAAACCTAAAGCAATTTAGATCTTGGTATGGTTTATATTTATAGGTTAAGGTTGGATTCCGAATATTCAGAATGAAATACTTACTTAAAGATAAAAAGAATATTGAAAAAAGAATAAAAATGCATTCATTTAAAACTCCATGGGGTTTTATGTAATTAAAATTTAATTTTGATTTTAACTTAATAATTTATTTTAATTTTTTTATTTATTATATTTACATTGGAATAGAGACATTTTAATTAAAAAAAACTCCCATAGACATTTCAGGGGAGAATATATTGGTTGGTTAGAATGGAGGAAGATCACAGAGACCTTCACGTACCAAGGTCACAAGCACTTGTTGTAAGCACAATGATTTTTTTAGTTTGTACTATGTTGACCAATAAGCAACTGAGCTACAAGGTTGTATGTTAACCAATGTTGATTATACTGGAGAGCTAATTTACGTGTATACTTTTATTTTACTTTGGAACTCTTAAAATAAAGAACAAATTTATAAGATGGTTCTATGTGAAACATCCAGCCTAATTTCAACATTTACTACTGACAATACAAGGAAAATACAGCATTTAAATTTAACAAATAACACAAATAAATCAAATTATGAAATCTATAATTGTATATTATTTATTCCCCTGGTTGTATGTTAACCATTTTAATTGGAAAAAAATTGCATAAGAGTCGTATTTTAAATATACATAGCTATACTGAAAAATAATAGGTGCATCATTATTTTTCTTTTATTCTAAAAATATGTATCTTATAAAACTTTAAAAAAAATTAAGTGGAACTTATCAATTTGTAATTATCAGTCTTCAACAATATCTAATCATACCCTACAAAATCAATGTTTTTTCGAATATTTAAAAAAAAATCTGTGAAGTAATAGCATATTCACACTTACATTCTATACCCTGGTTATGGGCGTCTATACCCCTGGTATAAAAAATGGTGTTCACACTGAAAATACTTAATATATTTTGACATTAAGTTTGAAAATCAGCTGGTATTGAAAATAAAATAATTGCAAAAAAAAAAATTCAAATTAAAATTAATGATTCTAATAATACTTTGCCAAAATTGAAAATAAAACAATAATATCATAGGTGCTTTGATTGACAAGATTGACAATTTTTGTGTAGGGGTGTTAAAATTCATTGAAATATGATCAATAATATCGAAATATTGCAAATGAATCGATATTTTCTTATACCTTGTTCAGTTAATCCCTCATTTCGAAGTGGGTATACGGATATTACAATATAGAATGACAGATTTTTTGTATGGAAAAATAAATCAATATCATGTTTATATTATGATATAGCCCTATAACCAGGGTATAGATTCAAGTGTGAACATGCTATAAGTGACAAAAAAATTTACTTTAATTTTTTTTATTATATATGGTATAGAAAGAAATCATTTAATTGTATTTTGCAATAAAACAATCAACAAACTCTGACATCGAAGAATCGGGATTGCTCTCCATGCACTCTCAACTGCAGACCACAATGCAAATTTATTTTTAAATTTTTGATTGGCAATGACCAGCTTCACATCTTTACACAAATTCTCAATAGGGTTAAGATCAGGTGATTGTGCTAATTTTTTTTGCAGTGTAATGTAATTCCCCGTGAAATATAAATGCAATTTTTATTGGTTTCCTTGTTGTATATCTTTTAAATGGGATATACCCATTGTATGTACATATATCATTTTGGTGGCTTCTATTTTGTATGATATAGAAGTAGTGACCGTGATGCTCATCGTTCATTCCCTTCGCAGTCTTTGTCATGTAATAACTGAATATATAGATATTTTTCGTTTCATTATTAGAAGTTTAAGTTTTAGTTTAATTCCTTTCAGATTTTGAGTAAGATTTCTCATATTTTTTTAGGTATATGTGCAACATATTTTTATATTATTTCATAATAGGCGTTTTTTATGCGTTTTGTGTTTAGTTAAACGCATTGTTATGGTTTTAAGCTGGAAAATATGAAACGTATTCCTAATTTTACAACGTTTTTTGAGCCTTTTTATGATATTTCTTCGGTTTTTTGTATTTTGTTATTTTTTTTTCTATATTTTTTTTTTTCTTCGATTATTTTTTCGACCACACAGTAATTGTTACCCGATTTACGATTTGAATTAGATTTCACACACAGGTTGGTTTGGTCACTAGTTGAATTTTATAAACACTTATGTATCATGTAATAACTGTAGACATTAACACTTTAATTACTTTATTTCCGTTCCTTTTATTCGCGTATTTAGATTAATTTGTCTATATTGAATATTTTTATAGTTTTTTATTTTTAATTATTCAATTCTAATAAAAATTATACATTTAATAATAAAACAATAAATTTATTAATAAAACAATTTTTTTTTATTTACGTAAAAATATTTTTTATACGTCTGGCACGTAGACTCAAAAAGGTTCGCCACAACTAGATATATATATATGTATATATAAATATATTATATTATATTATTATAAAACCGCATTATTTATTAATTTAAAATTTTAACATTATTTGATTATAACTAAAATGATACATTTTGATATGATTAAATATACAGAAACAATTGCTGAAATATATTCTCCAAATTATTATTTAACAGAATTAATTTTGCATTTTAAAATGAAATATGCAATTATTCTCATTAATATAACAGTTGCTACAAGAGCATAAACATCAGTCCAAAACTGATCACCACGCATTGTAATTTCAGATAAAAATTTCTGTGGATACCTAAAAAGAAAAATAGTATATTACATTATAAAATCTGCTGCAATAGCTTTTAGTAGTTACCTGTAATGGCAATAAGTAGCCATTTCACAATCAAGGATTTTTCTTTTTTCACCATAAATAGCTCCAACATATCCTTCTAAACCATATCGTAAATAAGATATATGACTACCCCATTTAAGGTAGCTTGGTAAATCACGTAATGTAACACCAAATCCAGCAAACATCATCATGGGAATATTTATGACTGGAGCAAAAAATGTGCCATTCTTAAAAATGAAATCGGTACAATACAAAGTTAACAATAATTTTAAAAAAATACTTACTACTACACTAAACCATCCGCCAATCATTAATCCAATACTCTGTCCCACAAAAACAACAAGTAAACTGATGGTAAAAAA
The DNA here is from genome assembly GCA_963920725.1 of Rhamphomyia laevipes. Taxonomy (NCBI): domain Eukaryota; kingdom Metazoa; phylum Arthropoda; class Insecta; order Diptera; family Empididae; genus Rhamphomyia; species Rhamphomyia laevipes. The sequence goes on along the minus strand of OY987258.1, from coordinate 24,519,753 downwards.
CATTCCGAATCGGAACCATTCCAATGGCTGAGAACTCAAAAAATATATAATTACGGTGAAGATGAAACAACAAAATATCTGAAATTGAATAATTAATTTTATGATTTATAGTCACAATTTAATTTTATTTATTTTTGTTTATAGTTTCCATACACAGTTTCATTTAATTACCCTAGATATTTAAAGACCAATAAAAAACGCTGCTTATTTAGGGGGTAGCAGATAACTATGTCCAACTGTAATTATGTCCAACTGTGATTTATATTTAACATGTAACAAATTTTGCTGTTGTTTTAAATTTTCATCTTTATTTACATCTTTAAAAAATGTATTTTATTTAATTCGAAATTTAGATGAGGAACCACGAATTTTATAAGCACAAACGATCACAAAACTGTGTCCCAAATTTCATTTTTCATTGAAATTTCTTTGCAACAACCAACAAATTCCAGTAACATTTTCGATGAACTGTTTCAAAAAGGTAGAATAGATTTTCAATGAACTGAATATGCATTTTATCCCAATAAAATTAACATTATGTTGGCACTTGCCACAATGACATTATACTTTTCCACAATTATTAAAAAATCTGTAGAAGGGAACACACAACTCGTAATTTTTTCCTGCATTTTTGGAATCCCCAGAAAAAAAAATTGATGCAAATATATTTGTTTGGGTTCATGTTCATAACAACACAGATTCTTATTCCAGAACTAATCGTAAAAAGCTGCCATTAATTTTGGTAGATTACTTCATATCCCCTTTATATGTGTATAGAAAATTTGTGACACTATATTTTTTAAATTAATTAAGTTACGTTTAAGTAATATGACTGGTAAAAGGGTTTAAATTAATTAAAGTATGACTAAGTAAGGGAAGAACAAGTTCCCCTCGAAAACCTTAATGTTAAAATGCTGTGGTAGTTGGCTAAAGAATCATGATGAAATATAAATTATTGTAAATATTCGCGGGCTAATGTTCAGTTTTTTTAATTAAATGTTTCCCTAATATCACAATAATACCTAAAAGTTAAAACTATTATCACATTTCGATGACTGAATATTTTCCATGATTTGTTTCTTTGATTTTTTAATATTTTAATCTTAAAATCGTACCAAACTGATTCAATATTAGAATTTAATTTAATTATTTAATAGTTTTTAAAATGTTGGATCGTTCTTAGCCAAAATATTTAAATAGTAATTAGTAATAAATAAATCTTAATGAAAGAAGCTATATATATATACATTGAAAATCAATTTAGCAGATTTTAATTTCTAATTATAAATAATTTAAAAAAATTTCTCTAAAAGACTTAACGTGTTTAAAAATTACTATACCAGATATAAATTTTATGTATAAAAGATGTTTTTTAAAGTTATTAAAATGAATTAGTGTAGCTCCTACTTACTGATATCGGTAAATCCAGAATAGTAACTGATGCATAGTAAGCTTTCAATGAATACCATCGATTAAAATGTTCTTTTATTAAAATTGTTAACTCCATTGGAACTATAAATTATTGAAAATATAGGAAAAATAAATTAAAATAAATATTATTTTTAAATTCATTAGTTCATATATGTACTCACATGTCAAAACAGTCAACATCATTGTAGTCATTGAATGATGTATTAATATTGCAAATAATAAATTGTAATTATCTAAAACTCGTGATCCTTCATTACCAGCATTTGTATACAATAATCCTAAAATAATTGCTAAAAAAACATTAACAGCAATTCTTAAATGTGTTAAAGTTGTGTCCCTTTTTGATTTCAGAAATCCACGTTTAAGTAAAACAAATAATTGATTTGTAAAAGATGTTTCTTCTAAAGATCTGTTTTTCTGTTTCTTTTTTATTGGATATTTTTTCATTAAAGTTTCCGCTTTTAATATAATTGATTGATCGTTAAACCATTCTGTCGAATTTCCATTTTCCATTGCATTACATAATATATCAATTTTATCTAGTCCGTGTTCTGCACAAGCCAATTCAATAACTATATATATAAATGATTTTTTAATAATATATTATTAATTTTAACAAACTGAACATTCTTACTATAATCAGCTGGATTATGATACATTGGACAAGGTATATGAACAGTTTGTAAAAATGGCACCAAATTTGATGAACTGCCTTGATATAAACATTTTCCAGAAGACAATACATAAACTTGATCAAACTCTAAAAATAATTTTGCAGTAGGTTGATGGATTGTACAAATAATTGTTCTTCCTTGAGCAGCTAGTTTTTTCAATAATTCTACAACTTTGTTGCAAGAGTAACTATCAAGTCCCCTAAAGAAATAATGTATTCATATAAATAATGCTCTATCATTTAAAAAAATAAAATATTACGTTGTTGGTTCATCTAAAAACATTACAGTTGGATTATTGATCATTTCTAAAGCAATTGAAAGTCGTTTCCTCTGTCCACCAGATAATTTTTGTGCTAGGGTATCTTCATGATCATATAAATTCAGTAAAATTAATATTTCTTCAATCTATGGTTGAATACAAGTATTTTTAATAAGGATTTTTGTAATTATAAAAAGAATTTTACTATTCTCTCTTTGGTCTCATATGATGTCTTTGGTCCTAACTTAAGATCTGCAGCTGATCTCATATTTTCTACAACAGTTAAGAGGACTTGCAATCTATCATCCTGTGTAATATAGCAAGAATGTTTTCTAAATGCAGCTAAGAATAAAAGAAACACATTAGGCTAGGAAAGATAAAGAAAAATTATATATTACTTAAATCTCTTCGTCTTCCATTTGTCAGAACAGATCCGTCAACGCCAGTTGTTTTAAATCCAGAGAGTACATTTAATAATGTTGATTTTCCTGCTCCTGATGGTCCCATTATTGCAATCATTTGTCCTCCAGGAAACTTTCCGCTTACACTATGAAGAATTTGTTTTGGCTCTAAACATTTAGAAAATTTCAATTTTATTTTAAATTAAGTTAAGACACTTATAATTAATCTCGTTAACGCTTTTATCACATACCTAACACCTAAACTGAATATCATTTACCCAACATATTTGGGCAATAAACATATATAAATGCCATATTTGCAATACTTATTTTTTCGAGGTGCTTCATTTTATACAAGTTTAGGTCAATGCGAAAAATTGTTCGAGAAACCACTGCGGCCCGCTTGAATAAATTTTTCAAAATGATTGACAAAAGTTCACTTAAAATGATTGATAAAAGTTCACTTAATTTTTCAATATTTCGATTTTAAAAACATATTTTTCAATTTTTTAGTACATATTGAATTTTAGAAATTTTAAATGGCATAAAAATCCAGGCCATAAAAACAAATAAGAGTTTGTTACGTATATCTAAATCATCTTATTTCTTAAATGTAATTTTAAGATTAGTGAATACGTAATTACACTTTACACTCTTAAATTCCGTAGATAATTTTAGATTAGATTAAAGACAAAAATATAATTTATTATATCAGGTATAATAGATATGTAGAAAGAGAAAGAGCTGCTGGAAGAACGTATATGTACTGGATAATTAACTTAAAAACATCGATAGGTATAAACTCTTTTGTCAATCTGTTAAGACTCTAAAAATCGTAACTTGTTCAAAGAAGTGATGAGTATTTTGAAGAGTGCAATCGAATATTGGTATAGTTAGTTGTATAGATTTGTGCCGTTTATTAATTCTAATATATCAAAAATATTCAAGAGATAAATTCTGCTTTTCATTCCTACCCAGCTTTCTTTCGCTATAATCGATATAAATAACATGTCTTAAATTTACCTTAGAAATTTTCAACCCTCAGAATCGGATAGAAATTGCATGTCGATAGTCTCTCTCATCCCAAACAGATTTCTTTTCCTTCATAAGGAAAATTGTTTAATTTTTTGACGATCAAGAGTGCCACTTCTGCCGCTCTTATCGCAATAGTGCCGCTCGTATAGCAATAACAAGGGTTTTTTATTTCAAGATAATCGTCTTCAAAAATAACAGGGATCCGAAGTGCGAAGACATAAATCAGGGACGATCAACTAAAAACCTATAACTTTCGAATTACGTTGGTATATATCCTATATACTTCCGAAAAATAAGCAAAATCAAAAGCACCTACAGTTGTACAAAGTGTAAGCAAAATTTTGTATACTGAATTAAATAAGTGAACAGTATATTAATATAATATGTAATATGTTCAACATTTTTCAAATCGAAATCATTTTTTTTGTAATCGAAATCTCATTATTGAAATAATATATTAAAAAAGTATTTGCAATTTATGTGTTGATTACACAATATATTAAAACAAATGTACATTTGCTACGTTTCTACAGATATATCTTTACAATAACAATGTATGCTCATAGCTGATATTATATTTCGCACTTTTTTTAAAAAAAATAGTTGCTATTTAATATCTTTATTCATATCTATCAAAAAACACAAATCCATATCAAAAAATTAAAGTCCAATATTCGAATTTCAAGTATATACTTTGTACAAGTTGTATATATGAGTAATCGGTTAGATTAAATTTACAGAACTTGAAATTATAATGTCGATATGAAACTTATAATTATGCATTTTATTTTTAACTTTTATATACAAAACTTTTAATGTGTTGAGTCGACATAAAATATAAACTTATAACTTAATATTTGCTTATATAATTTATATATTAAATTAACAAAGAAGAAGAATATTAATTGAATTTGAAAAAAAAAAAAAGAAATATTCTAAAATTTGAAATTCATTTTATAGAAGACATTTTTATTTATAGTTTGCTAATTAATTCATTGGCTGCACAATTACGAAAAATATATTAAAATTAATTTAATTTTTAAGTATTAAATTATTAAATATACGATTAATGTTTCCTTAGTTTTAGAAATATTTAAACAGAAATTATGAAAACGTATAACTAGTACTAGTAAACTTATTGCATATATAACGTAGAAACAGCATTTTTGTGTTAATTAATCGAATATTTTGTTGTACTCTTTGTTAATTAGAACGCTATTATAAGTATATAAAAATAATTGAAAACACTTTGTTATCGTTACTGATTTTAAATAATAAAAAAAATGGGACAACTATATGACTATATCTGATATATTATATTATTATATAAATAAGGTGAGGTTCTACAATGGCACAAATATTTCTGATATATATTATTATATTAAGAGCTTCTACAATTAATTGATAAAAAATATTTAATTTTATATCAACCAAAATATAATATATTCGAAATTATCAATTACATAATTTATAAATATTATTACCAAATTTCAATATCTTAATAAATTTTAATCACATTAAATTATGTGATAAAAAATATGATTTAACTATTTACTTGATAATGTATTTCGTATTTTTTTAATTCATAAATTATATAATCGATCAATATTTATAAAGAATTTATCTTACCTCTTCTAAATCCTAATTCAACTGTATACGATAAATTTTTAAATTGTAGATCTAATGGATCACGTGCAGGTAATTGAGAAAATAATTCTTGACTTTCATGATTATCGATTTTTTTAATATTAGTCTTTAGTTCATTTGAATCAATATTAGATATTGTTGTTCCATTGTAGACAGGTTTATCATCTTGAACACATAAAACTCCTAATGTCCTATTTTCTTGCTGAAGAAATTCCATTTCAATTCAATATTTTTCAAACAATTCAATTTAATTGCGATCTGTTCAATTTCACTTTCTTTGATAAACTAATAAAATTAATTTAAATTATTTCATAAATATTATGTCTTATCAATATAAATACTAAAGCTATATTTTCTCAATAATAAATTTTTAAAAAAAACATATTCACTGCAATCTTTATTGTATTTTTTGATAAAATATTTTTTAATCGAACCTACAAACACCTATATTTACAGAAATGAAACATTAGCATTAAAATTTTTATTAATTTCTAATGAGACTATTACTAAGTCATACATTTTTATATGTAATACGCATAGTATATATCTCAAATATAAATACATATAAATTACAATCATTGTTTCAATATATAATTAATTATTAAAGCGGTACAATAACTTTTGAACCGTAATTGTAAAACTGATAACATTTAATTTTGGAGATATACAATTTATTTAATTTATTGAATTCTTATTACTGCTTCAAAAATCGATCTTAAATAATGTAAAATTATTAAAAGTATAGTAATGGAATAACTTTATGGAGTGTTTGTTGTAGGCGTGAATAAAACAAATCTGTTAACCTAGGGGAATAGATAACACGTATTTATGTCAACTATTTGTAATGAAAAGTATACCTTTGTTACCAAACAGTGTTATGTTAAAAACACTACTCTAGTTACAAATTCAGATCTTTTAAGACACCAATAAAGAAATTTATATAATTCCAAATTTTTGAAAGAGTTACGCACTGAAATCGTTTGCATTTCGTAAAGTTCATTCATATTTCGGGTAACAATTACTATATGGTCTAGAGAAGTTTAGATAAAACAAATATTATTCGAATATATTATCATGGACCCACACTTTTTTAAGTTTGGAATTGGTGCAGTATTGGTTTCGTTATAATTTTCGAATTATATTACATGTATTTTACATCTTTGAAAACTCTGGAAATTAGTACAATATTATTAATAATCGAATCAATGTCGGACACAACCAAAATATAACTAAATAAATGAAAAGCACCCACACTTTTTAATAATTATATATGATTTAACGTATAACTTTTATAAATTCCAATTTCAATTCAGAACTTAAATTAATGAAAATTTTAAAAAAAATTATTAAATTTTTTAAATATTATTAACAATTTTGAATTAGTTTAAATGATAATTTAATTTAACATTATAATATCTTCCAATAATTATTGATTTTAATCGATAAAAATATTATTCGTTGAACCATTTCGTAAATTCTTATTGTTTATGAAATTAAATCTATTATTTTTATGAGTTTTGAGACGCACTTACAGACTATCGTTTTGGAGGATGTAAATTACAAGAATGCACAAAAGAAAATACATGCAGCGTACACATAACAACATGTTGCTGAAACATTGCAATTAAATTTAGTACACAGTGTGGTTATTTTTACTGTCTCATAATTGATGATTGAAAAATTTGTGGTCGGTAGCTTTAAAATACAGTATTATATAAAACATTTTGTTGTTTTTTTACAACGGACTGTTATAACTACGATTTATCTGCTCCGCCTAGGTTAGCAGCTTTAGTTAAGTTGAATTGGAAGCAGATTATAAAACAGATTATGTTCAATTACAAACAATTTAGGATTCAAATCTTATAAGTAATTTATTATCATAGATTTGCCAGGACACTCACTTGTTAAACATTAAGGAATACTGTATCTGTACAGATGTTGTAGACAAATTTTTTTTATTGTAATTTTCAGATTAAAAAAATGATTTTTAAGAGTTATTATATATTAATAATATCGATCCAACTTTCCGCATCGATATAGCAATATTGATTATATATAATTTAAAAATTACATTCAGTACTTTTAAATTCACTTCACTCTACTATAATAATATTAATTTTATATTTAATTTATATTTAATTTTTATTTTATTTATTTTTATTACATATATTTCTAATTAGTCACTTCTATTTTATTTGAAATAAAATTGTATAGTATTAATTTAATTTTTAGTCAATCAATCAGAGAATAATGTAGGTACAAAATAATTATAATACATTTTGAATCGGCTTATTGATATTGACTAACTGCCAAACCACATTTATTTATATTCCCGTATTGCAATGAAAAATAATGAAACGAAAAGCTCAACTATAGATAGTTGATGTATAAAAATATATTTGTAATACAAATGTAAGAAGCATAATCATAAATGTATTTAACTTTCACTTAAAAACAAGTTTTCTTCAAATAAATCTGATTTCAGATTATTTAACTGGAAAATATATAAATTTCAGTTAAAATTTTTTAGAACTTACATTACAAAAGTAACAATTATTAAACTACCTATATAATTTGCAGCGAAATAATATTAGGGTAACATGGGGTACATTAGCCTTTTTTTCTGACGCAGTAAAGATAAATTTAATAAATATTTTTTATATTGATGAAAGAAAAATAAAAATATAGCTAATACATTCTGGTAATACATCGTCGTCACTCAAGATTTTTAAAGTTTACTATTATGTACTCTTTTTTAATTATTTCGAAAATACCATAAAATATCGAATGTGCCATAAATGGGGTTACATTCGCTAATGGCACATTTATAAATTGTTTAAATTAGATAAAAGCAAGTTTAACTATTAAATAAAATCACAAAAAATCACAATTTTATTTCAGATACCTAATAAAAATTTATAAAGTATTTAAGTATATAACAAAAATATTATATAAAAATGTTCATTCAAAATTCACTGTAAATTGTAAGGGAGATCAATCTTAAACTCATATCTGGTTGTTAAAATCAAGTCTTGTTACTAAAGCGATATCTTCGTAGTCAGTCCCAAAAAAAAATTGGTGCAGCTCTATTTAGTAAGTATTTTACTTATTCGTCACAGACAAAATTGCTCCATTTATACAAGGCGAATGTACCCCAAAATTGAAAAAAAAAATGTTAATATTAATCTGTCGTTATTTTCAATCACACTTATTATACTTACCTAAATTAGCAAACAATTTCAACCACAAAACTTTTAATAAATAATGGAAAAACTAGTTAACAAAATTTCTTAAATTGGTGCCATGAAATGTTAAGGAATAAGTGAAAAAAAATAATAGATTGTGTGATAGATTGTGTGTCAGTGTCACCGGATAACTTTGCAAGTACGACTGCAACAGAACGTTGAAAATTTTCACTTATTTTTGTAACATATTTAACAATAGTTCACGGTATTTTAAAATCGTTTGTTTTAAAATCGGTGTTTTAAAATGTGTCCCAGTTTACCCTACTAATTAGTATAGGTATAATTTTATACTGATATCCTCAATAATAGTGAATATTAAACATACAAAAATTTATTTTTATTTATTTAGCATTATTTTTTATTAACTATAAATATACAATGCAATAATTTTAAATTAAAAATGTAAATACGATAATAAATTAGAATATAAATTAATGAAAAGATGAATTCAACAACTCTCTTGCCCATAGCATTAAGTTTAAAATAATATAACAATTAAGTTTAAAATTTTATTTAGTATAGTGTTAGAAATATTTGTTCATTATTTAAATTAAACTGATATTTGGAGTACTATTTGGAAGAATTGCCTTGCCAGAGTTTGAGGTTAAAATATGGCGATTCTTATCCAAATATCAGTTAAATTTTCGAATTAAAAATAAAACTTTTATATACAATTTAATATGTAACTAATATTTTATAAGAGTTTCGTTAATATATTTTAGAATAAATAAATACATAAAAAATCTTTATTAAAACATATTTATTTTACAATTTTAAAAAAAAATCAAAGTTCATATTTTAAGTATTTTTATTTTTATATTTTGAGTTATTTTTATATATATGTATATGTAGTTTAAATCTAAATTACATTTAACATTTAGTGAATGTTAGATGTTGATATAAAACAAATAACAAATATGAAAAATAGATCGTTATTTTGTTAAATTAATTTAAATTAAGAAATTATTTTAATTTTAAAAATGAACAAAATGAGATGGACTATATATATAATAACTTCACCGCGGATTCAAAACTCCGAAACAATACATATGTATTTTTTTTTAACTATATGTGTACTATGTCAAATGTTAAATAAAAAACTTTCGGAAACGGATTTTTTCCATATTTCAAAAGTACTTTTGCTCTTGACTTTTCATATGATTTGACTGATGTTATTTTTCAAGTATAATTGCGGGACAGCTAATTATATCTTGCGAAAACAATTCATACTTAACTAAAAATTTTATAAATATGTAATTAACAAAAGTGTAGAAAATAAAATACGTATTTAAAATTGTAATGTTATTATTTTCATAATTGTTGACTAATTAATATCATGATAATTTGCATCAATCTAAAACTCATTAAGTAAAATTTTATATTTTAAATGGAATTAGTTATGTAGATTTCTTTTTGCACGAAAAATAAACTTTTTTTAAAAAAAAACAGAAAAAAAATATTATCTACTTACTTGGTCAATTTTCGTTTTCGATTGGAATAAAATACATTTTTTTTATCTAAATCAATTTTCTGAAATCTAGATTTTTTCTAAGATTTACTCCTCCAGATATCATTTTCTAATGCCAGCAGCTGGTTTTTATTCATGCAATGCAATTCAACAACCCACTGGCGGATCGTCTGCAGATTATATTATTCCGGGTAGTTCCATTTAAAATTTAGTCATTTACTGCTAGTATATACAGAGGACAGATATACCGCTTTGTGGAGTACCTTTATTTCCATACATTTAGTCTATCCACCCAGAAATGTATGGATTTACATTATGCTTTTGTAGCACTTCTTTTATTTTGTTTAAAAGGACATTGTTAAATGTCCCATTTGCGTTTATAAAAATACGAAGCACAGATTCTTTAAAAATAAAGACTATCTATATGGTATGTCATGGGAGGGCGCTATCCACTAATTTACCTTTTATATAGGCGTCTGTTTATTGCAAATTTAAAATGTCTCAAAAAATACATTTGAGATAATCTCATAAGATTTGTCTTAAGGATGCCGTCCACTAGTCTTTTTTAAAAGTCATCAAGACTTTTTTCTAGAAGAAGTTATGCAAGGTACAAAAAACCATGAGTGCGGTAGAGACGGAACAACGTCTTTTTTCCGAAAAAAAGTCGATGATTCCAACAAAAAAAGTCCTTGAATTTAACAAAAATATACTGTCTCCGAAAAAAAGTCGTTGAATCCAACAAAAAAGATGTTGTATCCGAAAAAAAGTTGATTGTGATTGTGAACAACTTTTTTTACTAAAACTTTACATTTGTCTCTTTTATTAAAATTTTCTCAAATCATAAGTTGACGTTGACGTTTGTATTTTTGAAATTTTATTTTTTTGAATGCTGAGAAAATAAATTAAAATTATTCCGAAATTTCTTACAGTAACGGGAAATTTTATCTCTTTCTCTACTGTGTAATTTTTTTTGTTGTCTTTTTTCATTTTTCCCAAAAAAAAGTCTTGATTACTTTTAAAAAAGACTAGTGGACGGCATCCTTTACCGTCTACAGGACTTTAAAGAATTTTTAAAATTTAACACATCAAGCGGCTGATATACGAACAAACATTGTCCAACTTGGTGTGTCATACATGTTGTGCCCATACACTTTCACAGCATGTTGTCCAACATTAATTAGTAATTAAAGTTTAAAATATCACACGTGCTGCTGAGTATTTTACTTATCGATACAAAAGAAAACGTGAAAGAATTTCGACGAAAGTATGGTTGTAAAAAAGAGAAAAATATTCCCACACAAATTAAACGTCGCGAGTAAACATCGCGAACTGAATTTAAAAATTTCCTTAGAATAGACAACAGATATCCCTCTTTCAGCTTGTTTTCGATGATCCAAACAAATAGTCAGTTTCATTTTTGGCCCCCATTTTCTTGGGAACGGGAAGGTAGGATTTTGTTTAAGAATGATTAGTATTAGATACTCGAATAAAAGGCGATAATATTTTTAAAAAAAAATCATACAAGTTTAAAATATATCGGGTTCCTAATGCAGGGCAGGAAATGTTAAAAAAGTATAGAATTTGCTAACTGTTTGCAGAATTTTGAGATTTGGGATTTTGAAATTTCTTGAGTTGATCGTTCAACTCAAAAAAAAAAACTTTGAGTTGATCGTTTATAATAAAGATCGGTTTTATAATGAAGATTATAAAATTTGATTTTCTGAGAGCAAATCGTTATAAAAATTGTGAAAATTATAACGAAATTTGTATGCAGATTTTTGTTAACTTAATAAAAATTAAGAATAGCGGCTTCGTTGAATAAACTCGGAAATATTATTTTAAAAATTTATGAGAGATTAATTATTTTAACTCAATTATATATTTTCATAATTTAGCATTGATGTGAGAGATTCTTCTTGCTATTGATTTTAAAACATGACGAGCATAACATAATAATTACTTAAATAACTGCGGGTGGTCTTCTAAAAATTTAATCAATTGATTTTTTTTTTTCTGTTGGTAAATTTTACAGTTGTAATAATTTATCTATTGTTTATCAATAATATAATATAAAACTTTTAATATATCTAATACTTTTAATATAAATAATTATTTTTATTATAAAACATTTAACGAAAGACTAAAATACCATGGCGTTATCATAACGAACGAACAATAATAACGAATAGTTTTAACATTACAATATATAACTAGTAAGTATCAGTTAGTTTATGGGTTTAAGAATAGCCCAGCCCCAGAATCTTGAGAATTTTACATTGTTCAAATGCAGAGCTGTGCACCTATTAAAAAATGTGATAAATAATAAATTCATAAAGATAATTGTGAAGAAATATTTTTTTGACGTTTAGTATAGATAATATACGCCGGTCGGCTTCCTGCAAAATAGAAATAAAACAAAAATTTGAAAAAGTACTGAAAAGACGTTATTAAGGTTAAGCATAGAATCTTTGTGGTGAGTTAAATATAATACATAATAAATTAAATTCTAGTCAATTCAGAATGTTTCGGAGAAAAATAATTCTTATTTAATAATAAACGTTGGTTTAATTTAAGCCCTTGGTTGCTATGGAAGATTTCCAGAAAATAGAAAAAATTGGAGAAGGTACTTATGGTGTAGTTTACAAAGGGCGTAATAAAGTCACAGGGCAAATTGTTGCTATGAAAAAAATAAGACTTGAATCAGAAGATGAAGGAATTCCATCAACAGCAATAAGGTTTTTTTTTCAAAAATTGATCATCACATTTTACAATTTCATATGGTTTCTTTTAGAGAAATTTCACTTCTTAAGGAATTAAAGCATCCTAATATCGTATGTCTTGAAGATGTTTTAATGGAAGAAAATCGGCTTTATTTAATTTTTGAATTTTTGTCTATGGACTTAAAAAAATATATGGATTCTTTACCTACCGAGAAAGTATTGGACCCTGAGCTCGTACGTAGCTACTTATATCAGATAACTAACGCTATTTTATTTTGCCATCGCCGCCGTGTGCTTCATAGAGATCTTAAGCCACAAAACTTATTAATTAATAAAGACGGAGTTATAAAAGTTGCTGATTTTGGTCTTGGGAGATCATTTGGTATACCAGTAAGGATTTATACACATGAAATAGTGACGCTTTGGTACAGAGCTCCTGAAGTTTTACTAGGTTCTTCAAGATATTCATGTCCGGTAGATATTTGGTCCATAGGATGTATATTTGCCGAAATGGCTACGAGAAAACCATTGTTTCAAGGAGATTCTGAAATTGACCAACTTTTTAGAATGTTTAGGTAAGCTCTATTATATATATAAAAAAAATAATAAATTTATTTTAATGTTACGATAATAAAACCTTCAAAAATGAATAAATGTGCGGATTCACGTAATAGCTTGTTAAAATAAAATTTCTTATAATTTTCAGTCTAATTAGTAATTATTTCTGTTTATATAATTTGGTTTGGAAAATGATCCTATTCCAAGTAAATATTTTTCTTCTTTTTAAGGAAGATTTATATTTATTACACATTATTTTTTGTATACTTAATCAGAATTTCAAAATTATTAACAAAACAGAATAGAGACATCACTTTATAGAAAAGTTTTGATTCGAAGATTTTATTTTTAGGATTTTGCGTACTCCAACTGAAGAAATATGGCCTGGAGTAACATCACTTCCAGATTATAAAGCAACATTTCCGTGTTGGACCCAAAATCAGTTGAATAATCAAATAAAAAACTTAGATTCAACCGGACTCGAACTCTTACAAACAATGCTTACATATGATCCCGTACATAGAATTTCAGCAAAACGTGTGTTGGAACATCCATACTTCGACGGTTTTGATAAAAAACTAATTCCAACAGAATAAGCTATAGTTTTAATAATAATTTTAATAAATATATCATCTGTAAAATTTATCAAAATGTATTTTCTCTTTAATATTATATTTTTAAGACTGTAATAATTAAAAATGAAACAGTACCGTATTTTTTTATTTTTAATTTGTGTTTATTATATTATTTGAATTTTCCTTTTGTTTTGAAAAGTGAATAAAAATTATGAAAAAAAAAAATATAACAAATCAAGGAAAACAAATTGATATTTTTTTAATACGGCCATAACATAAAAAAGTAACGAAGATAAAAGACAATTTTAAAGGAAGGCATTGTTGCCCTTGGCATATTATTCTTTACAATTATTGGAGCAACTAAATTTAGTATATTAAATGTGGTACCATTCACAAACAAACTTTTATAAACTCGAGATTTGATACACGTTTAATAATTTTCATGGTTATAATTGAATCTTTATATAACTTTTGGCCAACGACTTTCCCTCTTTGTTTGTACACTTTGCGCAACATTATAGGCAATAATAAACCAGCATTCTCCGTACTATAAAGTAGTGATTTTAAATTTATAAATAATTGTATAATATAAATATTTATATAAAATTCTAATCACAGCTGGAAAAACAGATACAATAGGTACATATATCGCTTTGTTGAAGACAGGAATACTGAAATAATATTTTAATTGCTCTGGTAAAGTATTTCGTATCTCGAATAATTGTGTAGATTTTACAACAGTAGTAATAGTAATTTAAATACATATTGATGTAATGATTTAATAATGCATTGCAAAAAAAAATGAACTATTATAACAACTCTAATTTCAATCTGTATTAAGTGCCCAAATTTAAATTTTTCTAACAATTACTACAGGAGTAAGCAGGAAGCACTTGCTACTTTTTATTCAGTGTTTTCAATTTTTGAAATCTGGGTCTCTTCAGAGATAGATTTAAAAATTGATTGCATAATTGTGATTTAATACTGCCTTTGTTATTTATATACACAACACACAATTAATCATGTAGAGTGCTATATAGTTCAATCTAGATATTAGTGTCATACATTATAAGTTTCTTTTAATATTAATAAAACATCAAATTATTTTTTATATTTTTAAATTATATTTTTATTATCTTAAGGTGTTTACACCGTTATAGCTCAATGTTCTATAGAAAAACTCGAATTTTAATATTATACGAGTGTCATTTCGTTTTAGAAATTTTACTACAACTTAATCATACCATACTATTTATGAAGCATTAAATTAATACGATTGTTTGCCTGGTATGTTTTTATTACAATTAAGTTTAATTTTAAAACTTTCCTATATTTTTAAAATAGGTTATTGTACAGGATTTTATATAAGTTTTGAAGGAAAACTTTAAATAAGACATTCTTCACAAGACATTTTCTTAAATAATTCAATATTTTTTATTAATATGCCTTTTTATTAAGAAATGCTTAAGCTCTTATAGAAAATATTAAATGTGGAATTTATTTTATTAAAATTAATTAAATTTATTTTATACAATCTTATAAAGAGAGTTGAGCTCGAATTGATTTCAATGAAAATAAAAAGTAGATTGAACTCTTTTGTTAAATCCATTTCAACTCAACGAAGCAGATTAATTTTGAGTCGCTATAAATATTACGATTCAAATTCCAAGATTAAATTTGTTTAAATGTGCTAAATTACAAAAACTATTTAAAAGTAACTGGCGGCTATTAATAGTTTCGCTTATGTAGTAACATAGATAGTTAATTAAATAAAGAATAAAATAATAATAATAATAAAACAATTCAATATGTTAAAATTAAATATAAAAAATCCAGTTTTACAGAAACTTTTTTTTGCTTATAGATAATTAGCTAAGTATTCACAATATTTATTAAAGAATTGAATAAAATATGTTTAGTTAATATGCTTATAATTTAGATATAAGCAAAATATAAAATATAATACCCAACGAAATTGTATTAAAATTCCCATAGCACAAAACACACACACAACTGTCTACAGTGTTATGATGGCACCGATGCATGATTAGGAGCCCATGTGTGGAAATACGTTTAAGTATGAAATGGGCTTTGTTTTATATTAAAGAAAGAAATCAAACTATATTGTTACGCGGAAAAACAATATTTAGCAAAAATTATAAAATATATTAGCAATCAAGTATTATGGACGGAAAAGTAAAAGAACTATTTCCTATTTCCTAAAAAAAACTAGTTTTGCACCGCTATTACATATTATGTGATTTGCAACCAATATTACTAAACAGTCACAAAATATTACAATAGAATTTATTTTTGCTGTTGCGTAATCTTGTTAACTAGTTTCAAAAAAATATGTTGCTACTATCTATTTCTGTGCTTTGTGTTTAGAATTAATGAGTGAATTTTTTCTGCAGTTACAATTAAACAAAAATACTTTTCAGTTTTCACTACAAATTTAGTAAAATCGTTCCCACTTTAAAATGTTTTAAGAGGAACCGAAAATGTCAAATGTAGTAAGAGTACTAAGTAAACTTTGCCTCTAAACCGGTGAATGCTAGAAAGAGATATGTAAATCGAAACGTTTAGCGTGTGCGGTACAATAATTAAACCAGCACTCTCAGCAGTTATTTTATAATTAAGATATTAGTTAATTTCAATTTTCCTAAAAGCAAGTGATAATGATTCAATATTGTACAAAATTTGTATTTCCTATAAATTATCAATTTGGGACAGAATAATTCACATTTAAAATTAAATCACTCATATTATTAAGCTTTTCCTTGGTATTAAACGTTTTTCTTAAGTGTTATAACTAATTTCTATATCTATTTTATTGTTTAAAATTTTTAATGTGAACGATATTACGTTGGTTAAAAAAATATATTTTACAGCTTTATTATATTTTATCATTGTTATTATATTCATGAATTTTATATACTGTTCTGCTTCGTTTTCAACCCTGCTTATCATGTGACAAAAACTTTTAAGACTGATTGTAGTATACAAATTATCAGTCAATTAATCCTTCAAATTTTATCATAATACATTTTTTTTAGTTTTTACAGAATAAGAAACCTGGATATGATCAAAACTCATGTAAAATATTCTGATAAAACCAATTAAACAAAAATCACAAGACAAGTTAATAAAAACTTATATGAACATTTTTTTGCACTGCATTTACAAATCACAATAAAAAAATGTTTAACTAAAAAACTATTAAAAAAAAAATAAAGAAATTTTTAATTTCTAATTTTTATATTTCACTTAGGAAGTTCTATTATAAAAATGCTTTTTGATTAATCGCAACTTGACAGTATTTATTTTTTTAAGAATATATTATGTATATTTTAAAATATTGTGATCGTGTTAGAAGAGAAAAGTACTTAATTTTGTAAAAACCTAATAAGTCACCAATATTTACTTGATAAATCAAAAATTAAATATTATCCTTAGATGTAATCACAGGAAATTAATTAACTAGATTTATTTATTTTTTACTGTCAACTCTTTAACGATTTTAGTATAGAATTCTTAATCTAATTAAATATGTAATTTTTATTTACATAATATGATTATTTATGTTCTGCATGCTAAAAATTAATTACTGCAGTTTATTTTTAATATTTTTCACTACATCGTTTATTTTTATCGAGCGTTTGCACCATCGACAGAAGCATTATGAGCCTCATATTCCATAACTTCTTGGTATATTAGCTCTTTCCATTGTTCAACAGTATGCTCTCTTTCGTCTACACTATGATCATACGGCTCTGGAGCGGGCTAAAAGTATAAAAACTGTAATTTGAAATTACACTTTTATAAAAAGAAACAACTTACAGCATTAACTTCCTCAGCATCGTACCAAACATTTATATAACTATGTAATAATGCTTGATCAACCGAGATTCGCTGTTCTGGATCTATTACTAGCATTCTACTTAACAGATCTCTAGCCTCTGATGCCTTCCTACGACTCTGCTCGGTTGCGTCACTTGGAAATAATACGTCTGGAAACAGTCTTTCAAAAGAATAGCCTGGATATCTTGGCCTATTTTCTACGTAATTTCTAACTGTTGGCTGTAAGCGTTGCATGAATGCTGACGAAGGAGTACCTAATTGTTCTAAAAATATTTGATAATAACATTATTGCGTGGTTATTTTAATTCTGATGCTATCATAGCATGGTGAATTGTTTTTGAATTATTTGAATATTGTATTTTATTTTCTAAATTCAGTTTATTAAATAAAATATGGAATGTTGTTAAGAAATATATCCTTACAAATCCTCGTAATTTTGTATTATATATAGTAGTAATTTTTATTAAATTAAATTTGACGTAATTTCATATGCAAAATTAGATAATTTTAATGAATAACTGTTTGATTCGTTAGGAGGATGAGTCTTTATGAGAGAAGTACATTATTAAGCTCTAAACATTGTGTAAATATGTAAATGCCAATGGATCATTCTAATAAGCTTAATGAATTAAGCTCTTATTTTAACGAATATTATGACGAATAAAATAAACCAGACCTGAATCGGCAATGTACATATAGTTATATGGAACCAATATATCACATAATAGGAATAAAATATTTTTTTTGGCACGTAATCTTATAAAAAGTGTAATTTAATAAATATACAGAAATTTAATAAAACTAGTAAAATAGTGTAATATTTTCTCCATATTGGAATTTTGCATAACAATTAACTATTCTCTGCTTACGGGTAACTGATAATTTCCTTTTTATAGTTATGCTCTAATTCTAATATATATAATTCGTAATTGAGACATTACAGAAATAATTTTGTGTTAATTAGTAATGTAAATACAAATATATTGTATAAAAAGAAATATTTCCACAACTTACCAATGATTTTATTCCATTGATCTATATGGTCAGATCCGGGAAACAAAACTCCTCCACGGATCATTTCACCCATTATACACCCAACAGACCATATGTCAACATTTTCTGTATAACCCATTCCTAAAATAACCTCTGGTGCTCTATAATAACGAGTTACAACATATGGCGTCATCATAAATGTAGTCCCTGCAGTTCGAGCCAAACCGAAATCAAGGATTTTTAAAGTACAATCAGCTTTAACTACTATATTGGATGGCTTTAAGTCCTAGAATAATAAACATTTTTCATATTCTATAAATTTAAAATATACAAATCTTACTCTGTGAATAATTCCAGCAGAATGTAAATGTTTTATACCGCAAAGCATTTGATATAATAAATATGACATCCTGTCATGATCTAAATCCATTTGAATAACCTGACATAAATTTGCGTCCATTAATTCCATTACGAGATATACGTCTTGAAATTCTTCTAATGTGCGTTGTGGTGTAAATGCATTTAACAATCCAATTATCTGTGATTATATATAGTACAAAGAATTATAGTATCGTGAATTCAATTATGAATATCGTGTATTTTTTATTAGAACTACAAATGCTTACATTTTTATGATTAACTAATTTCATTAATTTAAATTCCCTATATGCTCTTTTTGCATGAGTAACATTTTGGAATGGTCTCGATAATTTCTTAATCGCAACATTTTGCTCAGTTATAGTATCATATGCAGCACTAAAAAAAATTAAAAGTACTTTCAGTTGATAACAGAAACATAAATATAAAATTTAATTAAATTATATTAGTTAAAATTGATAAATATTTCAAATTAATCAATACAATATTTTATGCTAAAGAATTAAAATGCTCAAAAAATATTGTGCTTTTTATGAGTTTCACTCATATTGTATATTTGATTTCTAAACACCATAAAATTTTAGTAAATTTTCAGTCTCTTATAAATGTTAATAAATTTTAATAGTATTAATTGTTAAAATCCATGTGTTGTTATCACTTTTTGCCAGTACTCACCAAACAGCTCCTTGAGCACCACTCCCTTTAGCGCTTAACGCTACGTATCTAGTTGGAACAACAAATTCAGTATCCCCAAAAATATGTGTTTGAAAATCTTGATTCATGCTTATTTTAATCTTTTTTTTTTTATTTCGATTCTATTAAAATTTGAACTTTTTTCTTATATACAATAGTTAAAAAAATCAATAGTCATCTATTTTGACTTCATAAGATACCAACAATTCTATTAAATGATAGCACTAAAACAAAGTAACACAAAATTAATAAATAAAAAAAAAATATAGATTTAAAAATAATAATGTTGACTTTTTCGAATATAACACTTGCTTCTTAAGCTTCTGGATACTTTAGGGAGTAGAAGAACACCAAGTACATACAGTTTTTGAAACCTTTTCATTAACTTTTCATTATTCTACTGCATACCCCAATTAGAAAAAATATGGATTATTTTTTGCTAAATTAATTAAACCAAATTACGACAACCGGTTGAAATTTTTTGCAATGACACAGTGAGGACTCAACATTTTGTACTAAGATAAGCAGATATTTTTTAAAACAAAAATAAAAATACTTCATGTAAAGATTTTCTAATCAAACGATCTTAAATTTTGCAAAAAATTCTATAATTTAAATTCAATGTTTGGGAGACCCATGTGAAATTGCACAATTCTATTTTACATTATAAAAATACCAAAACAACGAACATAATTTATACTAATATACAAATATCCCTTGCTATGTTTGCTGAATTCTCATGTCATTCCATAGGATTTTAATTTGAGCATTTTAACCTTTGGCTTAAGTTCATTTTATGTGAACTTATAATTTTGTTTATAAAACAAATAAAAATTTCATATATATTCAGAATTTCATAAGACATTATAATTTTGAATTATTTTATATAATTTCAAATTCAAATTTTGCGGCTTAATCATAATAGGAAATTTCGAACCATATTTATTATCTATTTACTTAGAAACGCGTATTTTTATTAGTTTCGATATGTGCTGGGGAAAAAAATCAATCAAAATTAAAAAAAAAATATTTTTTTACTTTTCAACGTATATAAAACTATAAATAAAATGCTGAAAATTATAAAAATCTAACTTTATATGAAATCAAAATTTAATAGTGCGGCTATGAAAAAATTCAAGACTGTTTTAATTTATTCAGCTATTCTGAAACACTTTTTATATTGTAATATCATATCGGTTGATTACATTTTTCTCTTTTTAAGTTCTGTTATTTCCAGATACAACACTCCAAGTTCAAATTTCCCTAGATGCACCTAGTTTAATAGAATCGAACCCTACTCATCATCTCTAATTTAGTATCACACTTGACCTAAGGAGCATAGAAACTTTTTAATTTTTGGAGCCAATTCCAACTCTCGTTCCCCTAACTTTATTTTCATTATCTTCAATGACACACAAACATTTTATTACGTACATTGCTATGACCGTTCATGAGTGTTTATGTCAGTTTCACGTATATTTTTCTCGCAGTTATGATTGTACAAATTACTTAATGCTATGTTCCCTATTATTCTATAAGAAACAGTTACGAAATATTTTCCTATTATAATATGGATAAAATTATTATATAGTTTAATTGTTCTCTATGATCTATGCTAACAAGTTTCCACACAAGTGTGCGAATGTCCTCCTCACACTATCTATAATATGTATAAATATGCAGATTGTCTACAACAGATTTCGCAAAATATTGTCAAGCTGTTCGCCTACATCCATAGTGTTGGCTGTAAGATCAGCGTTGCGATGCTTAATTTAACTAATAATTTTTTCGGTCATTAACGATACACTTGCTTGTGTATATTATATATTCAAATTCACTTCAAATATGAAGTTTTAATGGACATATAAAAATAAATATCGGAACCCAGTGTCGTTTCAAAATAAGACAAAGATAAAAAATAACTAATTTTTAATTGTTTATTATTCGATTTAAAATATTTCAGCATATTTTTGAAATAGTAATTAAAAAAATATATAAAATAATGAGAGCAATGTGTCGTTAGCTGGTTGGTTTAAGTTGCTAGTTTCAAAGAACAAATTTAAACATTAAATATACCCAGAAAACGACTTTAAGTATCGGGAATTTAAATGTCGTTTTTTAATTGGACATCCAACAAAAAACCACATTATATTTTGTTTTATTTTGTATATGGAAATTGTTAAGTTCACAAGAAGAGAACTTCTGTAATTTTCTTTTTTACTTATTTTTTATCTTTTCACTCCACATAAATAATAAAGCTAATTCTTAATGCAGTCCTCTCTAGCTTAGCTAAAGAATGAATCCTTACTTTGTTCTCGTTTTCTTTTATGTTAATTTTATGAAAAATCCATATTATCTGTGTTGACATGTTTTTGTTAATTTTAGAATAACTCTTAACTATGAAGTGTTGTGATGGAAAGATCGGTTGATAAAATGGAAATTGTTCAAACCACAAAAAATGGACAATTGTGTGCAGCAATATCTTTAGTAATTGTTAT
The DNA here is from genome assembly GCA_963920725.1 of Rhamphomyia laevipes. Taxonomy (NCBI): domain Eukaryota; kingdom Metazoa; phylum Arthropoda; class Insecta; order Diptera; family Empididae; genus Rhamphomyia; species Rhamphomyia laevipes. Next base: position 24,497,317 of record OY987258.1, on the reverse strand, counting down.
CGGATTTGAAGTTTGAAGAAAATATATATCATTATCAAAATATCTAAATTAGATTTGATGTATTCTAGATTAGATCATAATAAGTAATTTTAATCCGATTTCAATTAATTAATATCTAGTTTTTAGTTTATGATGTCCAAAAGCGTTAAAAAGATCACCATTGACCATAATTAATTCTAAATAAAAATTATTACAACAGCCTTCTTGATTTCGGCCAATCTACAATAAATTACTATAAGAGTATCTTTAAAAAAGTCTCTCATAACTAAATCAATAAATTCTGAAGGAGGCTTACCAATTCCTTCGACACATAATTTAAGTTAAATATTCGTAGTATATTTATTTGCAATATTTGTATGTAATATAGTAAATATCTTTAACCAAGCGATTTTAAAAGGAAAAAAAAATATTTTTACCCAGGCGTAATTTAGTTTTGTTTTATAGAATGCTAGTTTTTATCTATCAAATCGTTTTTAAATAGTGATAGAGCAATGTATATTATAATTCTTTGATTTGATTAATTATATTTTCAAATTTAAGTAGGGATGTTAGGTATATGAACTTTAATTTATATTAAATGTATCTTACCAAACTATTCCTTGTGCTCCGGATCCTATTGGTTTTAAATTTTGGTATCGACTAAGAATTGTAAACTTTGTGTCACCCACCTCAACGGTGTAGAAAGCGTGACGAGAGCTCATTATTAAGCTGCGCAGGTTTAGAAAGAATTCATAAATATCTCTTGTATTGTCTAAAACGAATAAAATTAACAATATTAGTTCCTGATTTTAATCCAAATCACATTACCATAATGAATAATTATCCATATTTATATTGCGTACATTTAATTTGAGATCTGAAAATCAAAAAAATACATTAATACCATCAAATAAATGTCTTGCATTTAGGAGTTATATAGGTATCTAAAAACAACAGAAAGCTCAATTGGAACGATATAAAATAATATATCGCAGGAAATCGTAATTTATTATTATTTTATTATTATATTAAACAATTATTTTAACTTTGAAATTGAAATATTTCAAAAGTAAACGTATCAAAATATTTAACGATAGAAATTTAAGAAATTATTGAAGTTATTTGTAATTTTCTATTAAATTTTTTGTATTGTCATACGATTTGTTTTACCACTTACATTACATAATGTATTATTAGGCAGGGTTTATATTCATATTATAATACGGACATATATTTGTGTTATTCTATTATAATATATTTCTTAGACCGAAATATGACCTGGTTCAACGACTAAAAGACTATTTTTTTATTATTTCCATGCTTTTTAACTACTTATTATTATTTTTTACTAAGAATTAGAATATTTTAATTTTAAATTTATAAAAGTTTACACCATTGTATATACCTATATTTTTTTTCTTATTTTAGCAAACAACCAAGTCAAACAAGTCAATAAATTTTCTTAAGCAAATGTTGTATATGCAAACTTTATATATTCTTTACACCGGCTAACAAATTTATATAATTCGAATACAATATTACTGTATTCAAAATCAGTATTTATAATTTTATTGTTTCTATACCAAAACTCTTTTTACATTTTAAATACAAAATATTTCTTTATATTTACCGCGTTTACCAGATAAAAATGATTTTCGACATTTTATGAAAGTAGAGAGTATGAAATTTAAGAATATATTTGCGCAAGACTGTAGGAATATATATTTTAGAATATATTATAGCTTTTATAAACGTAATAACCGGATTTCTATATGGCTATATTGCGTAAATATTATGATAATTCAGCAATTTAATTTTATATATCCCAATTGTAAAATATTTTTTCATTATCAATTTATAGAATTAAATGTAAAAATACAGTTTTTATTTAGATAAACATATACCTATTTAAGATGTATAACTATAACCTGAGATGCTATAAAATATATTCTAATTTGCCTTTACATGACCTAAAAGGGTATATTTTGCATATTACCAATTACCAAATAATATACTTAATAAATTGTGGGTATAAATATTCACATTTTACTTTTTCAGCTATGTATGTTGTACGATCAAATAACATACTATTGATTTTGAATAGGAATTAAAAACTATATTTAATTTCAGTTTTTTAGAAAAGAAATGGATAGTAAGTATAAATCAATCAAATAATTTAGACCACTATTTCGTATCTATTATATTCATATAGAAAGAAAAAAAAAGTGAAAAAAAGGATTCTACTAAAGCTTTCTACTTTGCCAAAATATCCGGTATGTATAGAAAAATCAATATGAAATAAAAGACCACGCCTACACTTTTATCTACAAACCCATTCAAAAAATGTTTAAAATCAATATAGGCAAAGATAACTCCAACTCCAATTGTTAAAAATTTAAAGGATATTCTTAATTTTATTCATCAAAATGTAGTTTATTCCTAATAATATCGTATAATTTTATTCTTTTGATCTTCGTATAATAAATTATTATTATTAGTGTGATATTCAAATTAAATTAATTTAAAATATATATAATTTCTTTTTCAATTCAAACATTCCACCATAATTGTCATTTTTGACATATCTATTACCACAAAACAAAATTATGTTTGACTAAAAAGTTATTTCACTTGCCTTAAACAATTCTTCAATATTAAATTATTAATAAAATAATTATTAGTTTAAAAATATAAATATAATTTCTAATTATTTATGGTATAACTTTTTATTGCAATAAAAAAAAATTGACAAACACAATACACAACAGCCTACAAAAACTTGCAAATTTTAATTCAATTCCACCAGATTCTATGGTTTGTAAAATTACCGCATCGGTAGTGTCGGTATCTAATTAGAGTAGATTTGTCTGCCCCGTAAGAAAAAATAAAAATATGATGTTGTCTGTGACACAAAAATGTTCAAATATAATATCATGAATTAAAAGTTTGTTAATAAATTAAAACTTATTTTTAATTAAATATATGGTTTATATCAAGCAATTTTTCATGTTAATTAGAATATAAACAAAGTTATTTCCATTTTACATTATTTATTTCCATTAGATACATTTTTTGATGTCTATATGACTTTTTTTTGAAAGATAATAGATCACGATTAGCCGCTAGAGTTCGACTCGTATACTTTGTATATAAATTTAAATGTACATTGTACATAATATAAAATTTTAATCGCTTATGGTCGTTTCGAATAATTTATTTATATTAACCATTATTATTAAAAAAAAATTTTAAGAATATCTTAAAATTAAATAAAGCAGTATTTTAGTTTTCTAAAAATAAAACCTTAACTATTTTTTAAACATATGTATCAATTTAAATTATACCCAATTGTAACCTTTTTAAGTACAATTTAACTGTTTTTATAATTTTGAATTTAAGAAATTTTAAAACCCATCAACGCAGAATACATAACGCAGCCTACATAAGAATTTTCAAAAAAATTAAAATGTATGAAAATATTTGAAACCGATTATAACAAACGCAGCTTCGTCGCAGAATCGAATACAAAAGTTAACAACTTTTAACTTTTTTCCGTAAGCAACGCTGGTGAATGTCACATTAACATTAGGTAGAAAAATATTGTTATTGTTAATCGACATTTATTTTTGGTGAATGAAGATTGTTTGTTAGAAAGTGTTAATAATTATTAATTATGAGCTTTAAGTTTGATAAATATCTGTTAAACTTTATTTCAACGCAATAAAACTACTTTTGATTGTGTTTGATAAATATTTTTCTTACGTTGGCTTCGCATTCTTTATGTATTCTGCGTTTATTCTATTCATGCTATAAAACAGAATGCTCAAAACATATGTAATCAATCCAATTCATGAGTTGCAGTAACTTAGATGGCATCTGGCGGCTAAAATGTGAACGTTCGAGAAGGAGGAATGAGAACTGTCATTAAATATTTTTATAAAAGTTATGATAAAGCTTATAGTAATATAGTATGATAAATAATTGTTGATGCAATGAAGTATTATCAATAGCCTGAACTGAACATATAATTATACTTATATCTATATAAAATAAATAAGACCAAATATGTATTTGTATATATAATTATATATTAAAAGTTATTTGTTTGTATCATTATTTAAAATATTGTATATTTTTTATTTCACACTTACAAAATTAGTTACTAAGATATGAAATGTACCTTGTCTTGTTGGTAAGGTAAATAAGTTGTTCTAACGCACCTGTAATTCATAGGCCGGCGAGTCATGTGGATTCATGCTTGAATGAATGGAAGTTCTTTTTTATAGGCTTTGAGAATATGTTTCTCTACATAATGCTTGCCTGGTTAGCTTCCGATTTAGTATAAGGCCTAAATATTTACGTTTTTTAAGTATTGAGTCCGACAGCCACTGGCTTTTGCCTACTTACTAATTTTACCAAGATCGCTGATCGTGCTTAGGTATTTTCATGTTGCCAAAATCGCAACATCATCAGCATAAGCAACTACTTTGATACCACAGTTTTGCAACCCTTTTGACTTTCGTTTCAGACCAGAGTCAACAGAAGCATGTGCAACTACTTTGTGCCTCGTTCTCATTGTTTAGTCGTGCTAGCGTTATCCAATTACGAGATTACCGATCTCTTTTAGGTGTGCCTCGTTTTCATTGTTTAGTCGTGCTGGCGTTATCAAATTACGAGATTACCGATCTCTTTTTAGTAGTTTAGAGATCCAATTAGTAACCTTGTCAATACGAGCATAGTTAAGAGTCTTCACAATCGTCCATAGTTACATTATTAAAAGCTCCTTCTACATCTAGGAAAGGTCCTAATGTATATTTTTTATAGTGGATGGATTTTTAAATTCTAAATACCACTGATTTCGTTTTAGAATTTTCATGTTAGTTTAGGGTCTATATGCTATCAAATGCATATTTTTAAGCATGAATGATGTGAGACTTATCACGCGGTTGTCACTAGGATTAATATGTATACTCTTACTTGATTTTGTATAAAGATATCTCGTAAAAAGGTCCAGGATCTCGGCCCATGGTTAAGTTTTAGGAACTCTTAAAATAAGAACAACCAAGGGATACCCAGTTTATCTGCTTTTTGCAACATATTATCACATCTTACCCTGGAAGCTTAAATGGGAATTTTAAATAGATTTAATATCAAGTACCTAAGTGCCTGGCTATGTCCGTATACTGACTATTATATCACTCGTCAGACCAATGTACCAGTTTTTATTCAGCGCCATTTAGATTCCAAAAAATATAAATATTATAACATATTATTTTATATGTTTTTCAAACTTTTAATATTTAAAAATAGTTTCGAGCCCTTAGAGGGACAACTTACGATATTTTCTGTAAGAACACTCACTGTAGGGTTCTTAAGAACTTTTCTTTCAACATGCTCACGGTTCCTAATTGTATCTTGAAATGCAATGCAATCACTATATGAAATCTGTTCCTAATCTTCATATTTACTTCAAAAAATCATCTAATTTTCGTTTCCATATCATTTTGGAATCTAAAATATATATTTTTTAATAATTCCGTCTGAAATAGTAAGAGTGTCTTAAAAAAGATTATCCTGACTACATCACTGTCACAAAAATATTGCTAATTGAGAACTGTTTTTTTAAATTATTGCAAATTTTCTTTATAGTTTTAATTGCAAATTTTAAACTTATTGATTAAAACTATACACGTTTTAATTGTAGTTTAAAAGAAAATAGTGTCTTAATTAATAATTATTTATCTAATTTCACATATTTATCTGTAAAGAGTAACACTTATATTTAAATAACTTATTATATAAACTGTTTTTACTACAATCTTTCACTAGAGACTAGACAATACCACCATATACATATTTTACAATTTTAATATATACATTTTGCACGTTCAAGTATTAATTTTTTAATTATATTTCACATTTCATTTTTTTCGTTTTTATTTTTTTGCTCACATGCAATAATTTCTTTTAATAAAACAAAACTGTAAAAATATATTTTATTTTATTGATGAAAAATCAAATTCTTGATCAGCTGATATATATCTGTTTCATTTCATTTCCAAACATTTTAATGATCAGTGGTTTATGGTTTTCCGGACGAATTTAACCTTAAAAAGTAATTTTATGGCGATTTTTTTATTTAAATTTTTTAAAATGCACTACAAAGAATGTGGCATAAATTAGTTTCTTTTTTACAAAAACATTTTATTATGTCACTGACATCTACTAAAAATAATAAGAGATGTTATATAAAAAGAAAAAATAAAGTAAAATAAAGTAAATAAATAAAGAGTATATCCTAATAAAATAATTATTTAAGTAGACTTTACGAAGATATTTAGGTTCTGCCAGAATGACAGATTGTTTCTTACATTACAATTGCGAATATTGTAATTTATATTTTAACAATGCTAGATCCTCTATGGTCTATGTCTTTTGCAGAAATCAAAGGTTCGTTGATTAGCGTCTCATCGATGTTCCCTTCATTCAGGTTGAAAAGCTGTTCAGTCGGGCTTATTTGAATCAGCCGCAACATCTAATGGTGTTACAGCCTGATACGTTAGAGCTGGGGTAGCTTCGTGTTTAATATCGCATTCGATGTCTACCTCCGACTCCAGAGTAATGCTGGTGATCATTTCGGTAACTAAACTAAGGTCTCTTTCCACCTCATGGACCTGTAGTGTACCGTGATGGAATTATTTGGCTAGGGATGCGTTTCTTCAACAGTAGAAAAATGACACGGCAACCCCAAGACATTTCACCAATATGAGGGTAGATAATGTTCTCCGTGTCTTTTATGATTTGGAGAATCACAGCACAGAACTGAACGTTGCATTTGATCACTCTGACCTCGCGCAACAAGCATGCTCCATCAAAAGTTGGAAAAGACCACCAGTAGTTGTTTTTTCACTACATACGCTGAAAAAACGTTTTATCTTAGCTGTTGTCGTGCTGGTGCTAGGTATTGATTTATTAATATTGCTGCGGGTTGAGTTTTTGTCTGCAGATTACACAAAGCCAGGTTCTTAGTACCTAGCCTTTTCTATTACAGAAGTGGATTCTACTATCTTCAATTTCCTCATTTGCTCACGTTATTTAGTTTGTCGTGAGTTTTCTTCAAAATAACGCATGATGTACATTCTTAAATTAAAAAAAGCACTGTTTGTAACAACAGTAGTTTTGGCTATAACTACTAGTTATTATTTGGCAGTTCTTAAATTTAAGAACTATTCTTAAATTTTGGCAGTTAAATATTTTAATTCAAAGATTCGACTTTTGAGGTTGTCTGTCCCATTGGCCAATCGGGTAATTTCTGAATTAGTTATGCTGTAGAAAATGACATTATTCGTTGTTTATCTTATTATAGCTATAAATAGATATTTTGATGTGTGGTTTGCCTATGCGTGGATACCACGTTTAGAGAATTTCCTTCATTAACTTTTTTATAGGTTAGAAATAACAATACAAAATCAATACAAAAGTTTTAATGAAAAGTTGAAATTTATATTTTAATAAAGAAATGGGCCACACCTACATATCAAAGGAGTGGTTATTTCAACTATATTGTATGGTATGATAAATTAGCTATCTATTAAGGATATTTTTTTGATTGTTCTTGCGTGTCTTAATTTAATGTGAAAAATTCATGATGTTAGATATTTTAAAAGGTATTTTTCATAAAAATAATTTTTCAATCACAGTTATTAATGATTCCTATTTAAAAACAAAATATCCATATTAAATGACTCAACCAAATAAGAATTTAGATTAATTTTCATCTAAATGTTCAAATGTTGGTTAGATTTTATATTGTAAATTAAAAAACCAAAAAGTAATTTAAACGTTCAAGTTTTTCAAATACATAAGATTGATATAACATTAGTAAAACTGTATGACTGTATCCAGCATACATTGAAAATGCGGCAAACATAAGTAATGTCGTGCGATTACAGCGTTTATTGAGGTAACAATACACTATCAACAGCAATGTTTTCTAATACGTCTGATTCTGATGCAGTAGCAACATATCATCTACTTTCCCGAAATTATACAATATTGATTCCTTAAGAAAGAAGTACTATAAAAATATTTTTCATTTCAGGAAATAAAAATATTTGAAGTTAAATTTTAGATATATAATATAAAATAAATAGTAATTATAACTAAACTGACATAGGTAGCTTATAATTAATCAATTAGATTTACCATATTAATTGAAAACTTGAAATCGTAGCGGTAGAAATTTTATATATTTTCTATTCATGACATTTATAAAAAAAAAGCTGCTAACTAGGGGAAGCAGATAACTCGTAATTATATATTACAGTGATTTATGTTCAACAGTGACACTTCCAACCCTAAATTTTATTGACCAACTAGATCAGAAACTAATATATATACCAAATTTCATTGTAATATTGATCGGAAATTTAAGCATGCCCCCCTAAAGCTATATTAACCTCTACCTTGGCAAGCACATGCATAATCACGAATCCAACCTGTGTAGCAAATTTCATTGAAATCGGATAATAATTACATGCTCTATATCGATAGGCTAGGCTAGAACATAAAGCAAATTTTTGTGACCATCAAACCAATCACCACACTTCATAGTTATTCCATAGCTACTCGTAATTAAACTTCAATCATATATCCAAGTGTTGTTCAAACATATTGTATTTCCTTTAAATATTTAGATTCAAATTCAAATATTTAAAGGATTCAAATCCATATATTTAAAGGAAATATACGTTTGAACAACGCTTGGATATAAGTTTAGGTCGATAATAATTTTGTGGTACGTAAACAAAACAAGCATATTTGTTGATATTGAAGGAATTCCAATCCACATATTGTTCACGAAATAACAATTGTTACCATTTGTGACATTTCAAGTGTTTCTACCATGTCAAATTAAAAACTATACAATAATTATTAAAAACAATTAGACTTTTATTTTCAATAGACACCAACATAGTCAACGTAATTGGAATTAATTAATTTCTAGCTACGCAGAAACATCAAAATCGACCATCGCCGCGGCATCCCTATTTTTGGAGTTTATTGGTAATATAAAAACTAAAAGCTATGCCAGCATCTTCGTTGCTATATCTTTATGTTATCAAGTTATTATCCATCCATCTTATTACAATTACCCATACATATTCTCTCTGTTACTTAAATGGGTTCCCATCAAAGATTGTAAATTATATATATCAGATATTATGAATCTCAAATTCCGTTTTTCAATAGTATTATATTTATTATAGATAGCTAGACGCTATATTATCTGAATAAAATTTGCAGACAGAATGACTACTCAAAACAAAAAATACATCAAATATATTAACTGTCTCAAATTATGTTATTTAAACAAAAATGTATTATTTTTAATTTTAGGTTCATTTTATGGCTTTTTTAAATTTGATATTTTATTTTATTTATTCCTAGGAGAAATCACTGCCAAAACGATCGTGGCAATTCAAAAGATAACAATTGAGTAAAAAAATAAAAAATCGTGTAGTTTTAAAGAAATAGCTACGGAAATACTACGGAAATATTTTGCATTGTATCGATATATGGGAAATATGTGGTATTTCACACCAAATTTGCTTTAAGGTTTCTCCCAGAGCGTTTGGTGTAGTTAGAGATTGCTTGAATACTTCTCGAGAATTGATACCTTTTAGCAACTTTAAGCAGAACTGGTTAACCACCAAGCCTCTGAGCCACCATGTAGGAAAATGATTATGGCAATAATGCTAACTGCTTTAGTCACATCTTTAATAAATCCTCCCATTTTTTAACAGCTTTCTTAATGAACTATAAAAAAAATATTATTTATAATAACCGAAGTTAAAATATTTACACTACTTACTTCTGCAAATGCTTACTTTTATATTTAATTGACATTTTCACAAATGCAACGATTGTAAAATGTAAATCGTTAATGTATGTAAAGTTATTTTTCTTCCAAATATTTAATGGCATTTTTGTAATGAGCCAATTTTTATAATCCCAACAAATCAAACCTCAATAAAACCTATTTTTCTTTCTAAAGAAATTTAAAAAAATCATTGCAAAAATAACCATTTCATTTTGGATGCGTTTTTTCTTTTGTTTTATATAATATTAGTTAGCAAAATATATAGATAAACCAGTATATTGGTATAGATACGAAAAGTATAAATATCTTTAATTGATTACATATCATATTAAAATTAACCCAGTTTAATCATTTAAATATTGTAATTTAAAAATCGCGCCCACAACTAATATTATAAAAAAATATTTATTGGCTAATTCGATAACAATCAATTGTATTGCGTTGCCCTGAGAAATGAAAAATCTAATTCCAATAATGGTTTTTAAACATAATTAAATTTAATTTTCGAGATTTTATGATTCAACTTGTATTGAATGTTGGATAATATATAATGTAAATTGTTAATGTAAAGTTATTTCATTAAGAATTGTATATTTACAATTGAATAAATATAACAATTCAAATAATATACCCTTGTTCATTTTGTTATGTTCTTTTCATTGGCATAATGTGTGTTCTATTATCTAGTTCTAGTGGTTCAAGCTCAGCAATTCATACATTAATTAGCAGAAAAATATTATTGATCAATATACTAAGATAAGCTATGTGGCAAATGTAATTAATGAAATTAAAGCTTAGATATTTAAAAAATTCTAAACTTGTAAAAGTTATATACGTTCTTTAAAGCCGAGGCCAAGGCGATCATGCTAGGGGTGACTACAAAGCACATGATAAATTTTCACGAAATTAGTTAATTATAGATCAAAATAATAGAATAAAAGTTTTATTTATGTTTTTTTTGTGGAGTTTGTGGCGTTAAGTAAAAAATAAGAAGAAAAAAAACACCAAAACATAGAAAATAATAGCTTGGTGGTAGTGGTAGTTAACCTAAACTGATTCAATAGAATCTGTAAACCAATATAGAAACTATGATAAACTTAATACGTTAAAAATTATGACGAAATATTTTGAATTTTGAAAAATTATTTCCAAATTTTAATTTAGAAACAATACATCTGTAACAAAATCCAATAAAATATGCTCAAACTATAAAAACAACGCAGCCTATAGTCCAATTATAGGACAAGACGAGTCTAAGCTCATCATCTGATGATATAATTGGACGTCCAGTATAAAATACATACAATTTGTCCAGTATAAAATACATACATACATACTAAGTGATACTGATAATAGACTTTGTTCCTTTTTTGTTTTTAAAATCTCAATTTTAGTATTTCAATTAAGAGGACTCATGAGTTTTTTATAACTTGCCTATAAATGAGTTAGCCTATTTGCGGAAAGAAATAGCATGAAAAAGTTATTTAAGTTAGAGTAAACGTAAATTTTTATTACGTTTTCAAGGGTGGAGATTCCAAAAGATCAGCACTATCAGCAAGTATTTGTAATCCGATTTGAATAATATATTTTGTTAAAGGTTGCTTTTGCGATCTATAGTGGTTACCTCTACAATTTGGTAACTTGGCTAAATTATATTTCCTGTGTTGTTATATAGAGCATAATTGTAATTGCTAATCCGATTTTCACTAAATTTGGTACACAGATATACGATAGTTTTGTTATTTTGTTATTGCATATAATATTTGAGATTATTGTAACTTTATCGGGTCCATGCTAAAGTTTCACCATCCCCTTACCAACAAAATATTCATATATGTAGGGAGGGGGAAGTGGTCCATATTGATTATTGACACACCACTTTATATTCAGCTATATAATATTTGACTGCATGCTATATAGCAGTCGATCATGACATATTTTTAAGTAAAAATTCATACTACAATTTGTTTGTATACATCTCTTAAAAGCATGGTTAAAAAAATATGATATCAAATTTTAGAAACTGAGCCATTAATTTACAACAGAGAGTACATTTCCAATAAGATAGAGTGATCAAAAGTTAATACTCAGGCTGTAACATTTTTGATAAAAGATGATATAGTTATAGATATATCATCTTTTATACCTTATATACCTAATGATCTTATTTCTTTTTTGGTAGTTTAATAAACTACACAAGTGAACACTATATAGACATACCTCGAAAATAGAATTTTATAAAATTTAATTTAAATTTCATTCGAATCAAATCAGGGATCAACTCAAATTTTGATCAGAATTACATTATAGTGGGATTTGTAACTCGTTGATTCATTAATTAGACAATTGAAATCATACAAAACATAGTATTTTTCATAAATCAATTAAAACATGACTTACAACATAATACCAGCATAATAAATTTACAACATAAAAAATTTATGATGTTTAATAATATATTATTATTTCGTAAGAAGTGTGATATTGATATTTTTATTACTAACTGGGTGTTGGTTGGTTGGTTGGTTTGAGAAGGGGGGAATGGAAGCGACCAAACCACGTACCTAGACCGTACGGATCGTTGTACCGACTTACGAAACGTTGACCATTTTCACCACGAATCGTGCCGTACGGATCGTTGTACCGACTTACGAAACGTTGACCATTTTCACCACGAATCGTGCCATGCCACTTCCTTTATAAAGTTTGTCAACTTCGCAGGTTTTACACTGCTTAATTCCATTAAATCTATTACAAAATAGGAACCGAAATTAAATGATGTAGTCAATAGTCATTATTATTAGAAAATAAAATATTTATCTACATTTTTTGATATTTAATAAATGTAGAAAATCTGCCAATATTTTAATGTTAAGAAATTTTTCTATTTTGAAAGATTTAATTTAATTATTATTTACCAATTATTGTTTAACAATTTTTTAATTATGATAAAATATTAAGAACAGTAAATTGAATTTATATTAATTAAAATATTAGTATTAAAATTAATTTAATTTTGTTATTTTTTGTATACGTGTCTATTATGATATCATCAAATTAATTTTGCTACTAATGTACTAATAAAAGAAAAAAAACGACTAATTTGGATGTCCAAATTTATATATTTAAAATTTTTATATATTTTAAATATTAATTGAGCATAAATTATATATTATTGTAACAATTTATATAAATTTAATTAATAACAATTTATTTTTGATAGTAAAATTGTAAAATTGATGTTACATAAATTGTATATTATAAAATTATATTATATTTTATTGAAAGTTTTTATGTGATACATATTTAACGTAAAGTTAATTTGTTTATTTTTTATATAGTTAAAAATAATCTGCTTCATTATGTCATTTTAAGACTTTTTATATATGTTTTTATATTTGTTGAAACTTTAATAAGAAATTTACGGGTCGTTTATCCAATTTACGGTCTCGTTACATTGATATTATTATAATTCGCAAAGTGTTTGATATAATAAATGACTGGGTAGAGCCTTCATTAGTATATGTGTTAAATGAAATGATGGGTATTTCTCATGCACCCCTTATTTTTACAATAAAGTTGATATATATATATCCACAAAGTCCATTATCCTTTTAAGGTTGGGTTTTCGTCAAAATAGGTGTGTAGTTACTAAATAAATGTTTAAGTATATATACTATATATATATGTATTTTTATACATATATACATAAACAAATATATATATATATATATATATATGTCTACTGTATATATGTATATATAATTTGTGTGTCCTTATAAAGGTAAAAGTTATATTACTAAACGTACACAGGTTTTTGAAAAATTTATCGCAATTGTTTTTTTTTTTTCAACATATTCAGATTCAGATAATTTTGGAAACAACTGTTTTTATGAAAAATAATATTGAATGAAGTCTGAATAAATTGCATACACGGCATCTTATATCTTATCATAAGACAGTTAGAATATATACCGCCCAAACAACTAATATCTATAATTAATTTCTAAATCTTTAATAATGATAAATCATTATATATTATTCTTACTATTATTAGAAGTAATCTTATTGGACCTCAAAAATTACACGAATCTATTCAATTTCCGACCATCAAAAACCGAGCAACAGAACACCTGCAAATAAATAAGAACGCAAGAATCACTATACAGTCACTATCACTATACAAGTCACTGTAACCGTAAAAAGAACCTTTACGCAATTGGATTGTCAGCGGACCAGGTGCATAGATTCTGTCAATACAAACAAGGATGGAACGGGTGAGGTGTTGAGGTTAGGTGACTTCTGCAAGTCGAACGCTATGTTGTGGCTCCTTCGAAAACGTGGCGGTTGAATCTAAAACAGTTGCCCTGTTTGATCCAAAGTATACAGAATAATTATAGAAGGGATATTACAATAAATCAAATTTTAACTTCTATAACATAACATACTATTATTATACTAATTGTATACATGGATTCCGAACCATAAGTTTCTTTATAGTAAAGAAACTTGTAATTGGAACAATCAAATAGTTTTTTTTTATAGTCAAAAATTTGTTATTAGTGGTCAGTCGTCTAAACAAATACATACTGCAAGTTTTTATTATTCGTATACTCATTTAAAGCTGCGGCAAATTAGATCGACATCTTCGGTCTGGAGTTGAGCCAGGGACCTAATTCATCACATCATAGCAAACGCCACCGCCGCATCGATAATATTAATAAGTATTTATACATTTTTAACAACAAATGCATCAATATAGTTATAACTAAAATACAACATTAAGTATGAAACATCTTTTTTTCTTCAATATATGTCATTATAATAATAAATTATCCTTTGTGAATTGACCAATAATTTTTTTCAAATTATTATTAATACAATTACATGCGCAAAGTTCTTTATAAAGTTACTATATATATTTTTGTATAGGTAACATTTAACTTTTTTTTTTGTATGAAACTAAGTCTCTTAAGTTTCATTAACAGTTAGTTATTCTGTAGTGTCAGTATTCTAAAACTTTCATACAGTTTAGGTGGTTTTGGTTAATAGTAGAAATATAAAAAAAATCAGGTGGAATATAATGTGCTAAATATTTTCGTTACATATAGCTGGTTCGAAAATAAATTCAATTAAAAATGTTAGTGCATATTTCAAATATGAAAAAACCTAAACTTTTTAATAATAGTTGCTAAATTATCATTTTTAAAATTGTTTACATTCATTAATTAGAACTTAAAATTCGTTTTATTTTAAATATATATATATGTATACGGTATATATATATATATATCAAGAGCTGAAAATAAAACAGATATCAGCAGTCATATATCACCGATTTAAAAGCATATAGTCATTCTATTGATTTATATTGATGATATTAATTTAATTAGAATCACGATATAATGTTTTATTTAATTGAATCAAAGAAAATTAAATTTTTTTTATTATTATTGAATGTGCATATGTAAAAAATTAAGGAATCATTAATGAATTTTAAATTAGTAATGAGGCAATTATGTGCTTTTTCACATTTAGTGAATATAGTGTTCATGCAGATTATTTGTTGTTTTGCCTATAGAATTATGATGTGATTAACTGAAACAATTAATATTATTAGTTTGGCCAATATAAACTTTAATTAAACTGTTTCATTTGATTGATAATATATCCCGAATTTTATTTTGGACCAGTATTTTGGCGTTCGTTTTGCCATTTTATTAGGTTTTTAAATAGATATATTTAATCAGCTCATTATTATTTTAGAGTTTTTTTTTTTTGTTTCAAATTACTTTTTGTACAGCACCTAAATGTTTAATGTATTCCAATATTCCAAACCATTTATTATAAATTGTATGTTTTTAAGCAACAATATTATAAAAATATATAGATAAAAATTCATGTTTTCCGCTTTATTTAATTCCATTTAATATAAATTTTTCATTTAATATAAATTTTAAAAAAAAAGTTTAAAAAAAAATATTAAGAAAACTATGTATTGAAATTACAAGATTACGCGTGGCGGTGAACTATAACCGATAATAGCTCGAAAAATGATGATGGTAAAGAAAAAGTGCATATAGAATTTTCGTAATAAATTATCTGAGAAATTCAAATCTATATAATAAAAACAGTTTTAGTGATTTTAACTAGAAAAAATAGAATATTTTAAAAATGATTTAAATTATTATTTTTTTTTCTACTGACCGATTCATTACCTTGTTAGGTTCATTAGAAAATATATTTTACTTTAAGTGATTTAACATAAAATAAATTTACAAAATTTCGAAATGTGTGACATTCTTTAACAGAACATTTTTTGGCATGTCTATAGGAATAGGGATATCCTGTTTATGTTTTACGTGAATTCAGAAATAATATTTTCTTATATAACTCAAATTATAAATTGAAAATTCTAATATACTATTTTTTTTTAGTTCCTGTTTTTTAATAGCGCTTGCTATATGAGTATAGCGAAGCAGTTGTGAGTTCTATTAAAGCCTATATATTGCCAGCGTTTCTAGATTCCTTCTAGAAAAAAAAAAATTCACTTGTAAAAACTTAAAACTATGTTGGCTCTGTGTAGCCAATGTTTCATTTTGACTACAAGTTTAAATACAAAAAAGATAGAAAGCCACATGTATAATAACATTAGCCCAACCCGGAGAGATACAATTAGCAATTAGGTAATTAATTTATGGCGTTCTTCATAATAATTTTATATATATTGTGCCATTGTTATTATTTGTGTTGGGCTTGGCTACAATATGTGAAGGATTATATAATTCAAGTGAAAAAAGCTATTTAAATAATTTTACACAATGAAACAAACGCCTTATTGAAGTGCAGTTTTACAATAATTTACTAAATTATAATATTTTTATGAAATTGCAATAGCTATTTTTATATTTCATTGGTTTCTATATAAAAATCTTAAGTATTAATTCAATAAATTATATAATCAATCTTTGTATCAACTGTATTTTTTTTTAACTTTCCTTATTATTGCTTTCATCCCTCATTGTTACTATCTTCACTGTTTTTATTATTTTCACTTGAGAATCACTATAAGTTCCTCCAATTCTTAATAACTATAATATAAAATTTGAAGCTTTATAGTCGACATGAAATTTGTACTATTTTCAAACCATTTCATTTGAGAGGGTAGGAATTTCGATTTTTTTTAAAAGAGCTCATAATATCGACAAATTTAAGCTAGAATCTTATTCATATTTAATCCTTATCCTTTCTCTAGGTATGAAGAAATGTTTTTGTCAAATAATTATTCCGCGAGGATCAAATTGGTAAAATGAAAATATTATGTTTAAAAAGAGTGAATATATTTAAAGTGGTGTGAGAATTTTAGAATTCTCAAAATTAGTAAAACGCAGAATATTTAAGGTAGCGTCTTGTAACTTAGTTACAATTTTTAATATTGAAATCTTAACTTCATAACTACCACGTTAATGATTTTAAAATATTCATTCTAAGATTTTATCCATCGCTCCATTCGTTAAATCAATTGTCCACATACTCTAAGGACAAGAAGGCCAAAATGGAATTTATTAAAAATAAACAAAATTATAATTTTTAATTATTAAAAGAGGAATAAAAAGTTAGAATTCAACAAAATGATAAAACAAATAAACACAATATTCCGATTTTTTTTATACTAGAACTACCTAGACATTAATTAAATCGACCATTGCGTAGCTAAAATCTATATCTCTACAATCAACTAAGTAAGATAAGCGCATATACTAAAACCGAAAATATTTGTGTTATTCTTATTTTGTTTTATTTTATTTTACTTAATTAACTATTTTAAACCATTATATTACGTAAATTATATGACGTTAATTTTTTTAAATATTATTTCTGATTTAAAATTTTACAAAATAATAGTTATCTGTGCGAAAATTGTATTGTTACATAAAAATGTCTGAATTTGCTTCCGATATGAGTATGTTTAATTTAATTACGATTCCATTATTCATCTCAAGTAAATAAAATAATTTTTTTCATGACTGCGAAACGAATGCGTTAAATATTTTTATACAATTTAATACAATTCAACTTTACTTTGAAAGAATACGAAAGCGTTGTTTGCAGATGCAACAATGAGTGAGCTTGAAAAAGTAGTCCGTAAAACGGTATAAATACTCATCCGCCGCATTCATTTTCGTACGGAATTTGTTTTTTAAATATTTCATAATTAAAATACTTGCTCACTATTTTAGACATAATATATAGCAAAAGGACTTATCATTTTAACTTAAAGAAACAGTGCACAACCGAGCGAACTGTTGTATTTCTTTTATTCTGCAGTGTCACTTATAAATAAAAAAGTAAGATTTTTAACAAAAATATAATAAAAACAAATGGCTTTTTTTCATATTTTCAGAACTACGACGGTAATTGATTATAAGTCTCGCTGTTCGTATAGTATTTTATTTTAAATTAAAAAAAATATATGTTATTTATTAAATTTCTATGCTATGCTAACAGCAGTGTTTGATTTCAATACAATTACAGTATTTTTTACAATTTATTTCAAATATTTAACTAAGTAATAAATTTGTAGAAATTTGAATGATCTGAAGGACAAATAAAGTCTTTAGATATTTACCTAAAAATGTTTTACTGCTGAAACTTTAAAATTTTACTTGATGATAATCCTGATACTATTACTTTAACTCTTTTCCATTGTATGTACATTATATACCTGTAAAAATCCGATACTTCTTAACCTAAATGTACTCTTTGTTTATAGTATTTCTTTAACCTGAATATATTCCTGGACTTTAGGTATATTAGAAGGTAAGTCCTGCCAACTATATATTTTGCTTTTATATCATCCGAACCGAACCACATTGGTTTGTAATGCCACAAAGTATTATAAAAAAAAATTGTCACAAAAATTTATTGCAATGTTTTTTTAAGATCTTACAAATATATAACTAATTTTACAACCGACTTTATTGACAAACATTCCAAAAAATTATGATTTAACTTTACTTTAATTAGTTAAAATGTCTAATTCTGCATTTATGACTTTACTTTTTAAAATTTCAGTGAACCGCGGCATAAATGATCAAGTGTAATGACCTTTTGCATAAGTTCAAGAAAACAGTTGATATCTGAACAGAGCTATAGATTGTAAAAAAAAAAACAATCCAGGAGGTAGAAGAAGCCAGGAAATTTAGAGAATTTATAGTATTTCGTCAGGTTAAGGTGATGGATTCTATAGGAAACCGACTTATTCATTATCAAATCTATCAAAATGAAGTGTTAAGAAGCTCAACTAAATTAATTTTATGAACTTTATGTAAATAGGTCAACGCTGTATTAATATACAACACATATTCGCAGCAGTTTTGAATCTATTTAAGTAGTTTTACAATTCTGCCATGATGGTGAACTTTGTGAAATTTAACAACCAATATAACTTTAAACAGTCAAAATAAACTTACATATTTTTAATAATAATTTTCAAATATTTCCCATCTGTTAACAAATATGAGAATCTACAATTTGCCTATATATGACCGTATATTTGAACAAACTAAGGTAAGATTTGGTTTTAAACATATTTAGTAGTTTTCTGACCTATTTCATTCGTGCCTGTATTTTGCTGAGCCGTGTTCAATTTTTGGTTGAGCAAAATTTCAGGTGTGTGAGAAATTTGTCTTCCACTCAACAAAACTACTTTTCTTCGTATGTAGTTACATTATGATGTGAAATTCTAATTACTAATTATTAGTAGTATTATATTCAGATGCCACTATTGTTTTAAATTTTCAATTGTATCAGCGAAAATTTTTATTAACTTTGTTATTTCCGAAAAAATAATATATGGAGAAAAAATAAAGTGCCGACGTAAGAAAGATGGCTAGATATACATTATTTTTAAATCGAAACAAATTTTTTATTCATTTTTTAAATTTATTTAAATTAACTACATTACTTTTTTCAATAGGTAAAATTCATTAAATAATTTGAATTCAGGGTGGGCAAAAAGTCACGCATATGTGTGTAAAAATTAAATAACTTTTTTGTTTGTTAATTAGTTTTATTTTATTTTTGTGTATAATAATTTGAACTTTGTACGATTTAAATTTTAAATAAGAAACATTATGATAAACGCATTTTCCTCTATACACTATTGGGCTCTTAAAAGGTCATTTTGCATAACAAGATGCAACGTATGTGGCTCTATCGCCGTGATTTCAGTTGTTGGATTTTACCTGCTCTTAAGTCCGAAACTTGTTTGCATACACTCGCCCATTAAGTTGTTCTCGGTCGATTTCATAGTGGAAATACATTTTTCGGTTGTTTTCACCATTATTCAGTTGTTCTCAAAATAAAAAGCCCATATTCGAAACTTTTCACAGCGAAAACTCCGTTTTTCAGTTACTCCCGCCATTTTTGTGTTATTCCCATAGTGGTAAGCAACCAATAAACTGTGGTATATCAGTTGTTCCCACAATAGAAAGCTCATTTATCGCTCGTTTCCAAAGTGAGAAGTCCGTTTTTCAGTTGTACAACTTGATAATTAAAAATCACAAGAGCAGTAATTAGAACAAAATTAGTGCCGTATACCGTATGTAATTTTAAATGGCTGTAATTTAAATAATATTTTTCAATAATAGTAATCTTATTAAATAAATAAACAATATATAAATAAATCTTTAATTTTTTTATTTTTATAAAATATATATTTACAAATTCGTTTAAAAAACATGTTATAATTTTATTTTATCTTTTTTATGTAATGTGAATCACCACCCATTAAATTATTTAATCGTATTTGTTTAGTATCTTTTAATTCTGTTTTAGGTTTTCTGATAACTTCAGTGAATATAATTGTACCAAGAAATACTAAAATTGTACCGAACCAATGGTACAATGTAAATGGATTATTAAAATAAACAATTGAAAATAATAATGACACAAATTTTCTAAGTGTTACTACTAAAGTTACTGTCAGTGATGAACATTCTGTTGTAAGAACATAAACAGAACTAATACAAACATATTGTGTCAAAACATTACCCAATAAATGTAACCACATTATTGGCATATTTAAATTTATTATTGGTATTAAATATGGTTGACTAGCTGCACTAATTGTAAAATGTTCAAAAATATTGCGATACATCAATAAAAAGAAAGGTAATGGTAGCAGATGCTAAAAAATTAATTTAACTGTAAATTTAAAATATAAATTAATACTATTTTTTTTTTTTAAATTTACCGTATAAAATAAAGCTTCTTTAGGATGTTTACCATATCGTTTATAAAGTACTTCCTGATATATTCCCATTCGAGCCGATATAAATAAAGCCACTGTTAATAATGATATACCAAGTGACCACCAAAATAATACAGAATATTCATTATCTTCATCAATTTTATTTTTTTTCAAATTTGGATTGCTCGTGTCTTTCTATATTATAATATTTCACAATTTTTAATTAAAATAAATTTTTGTTAGTTATTATTAATTAAATAAACGAAATATATAATTAAAAAAATGTATGTTAATTAAATATTATTTATGAGTGGATTGCGTACTGTGGCTCTGATCTTAGCGCATAGATATTATTCCTAACAATAACAATCCAAAAATGTTAAATAATGATTATAAATTGACTATTATATTATTATGGTCCATATTATTATCTTTTTAACGACTCCATGAACTAACACTGCAACTAACGTCAAGACCAATATAACTATAGAACACAAAATTTCATTCAAATTTCGCCTTGTTTTATGTGAACTAAAGCCTAAAAATTTGTTCAAATATTTTTATATATTTATCACTCTTTCACATATATTACAGAAATTTCTATTTTTTAGTTGTAAACTAAAGTTCAACAGTGTGTAGGGGTTAATTCATTGAGCTCTTTAATTTGTGAGAAATAGAAATTGATATGTATGATGAAAGAACTTTTTTTATTACATTTTCATAGATTTCATTATTATTGAAGGTTTCACTTTTTCTACTTTTACTGTAATTTTCTTTTTATATTAAAATAAAAATATATGTATCGTTTACTTTATTAATTTTTATGCTAAAATCATAAATATGTAATAAAATGAAAAACAAAACTTAGTGTTTTTTTCCGATAAAAACTAAGTATAAAAAAAGAAAAATTATTCGTTCAGCTAATCTTGGTCCAAAGATGTATTGGTCCATTTAAATTTATAAAGTTCCTTACCATCGCACACGCACTCTGAAAAGAAGCAGTAGCTCAATTTAGACTGAAGACATGACACGATTGCGTAGCAGAGCATTTACATAAAATAGGGATTTTAATTCAGACAAATGCACCTTATGCAGGTTAAACGTAATACAGGGTGAAGTACACCTTCTAAGCTGTCCAGGATTAGACATAGCTAGAGAGGTCGCGGAAAAATATGTTTAGACAGGAATCCGGTAATTAGTGAACAACTACAGTTCCTTATTTTTAAAATCCAATCTCAAAATCTATTGTGGCTTTAATTGGTGGCATCCATTAGGAAAGTGTCACCAGTATATAGCTATATATATAATTTACTCACCACTTCTGTTCCTGATACAATTGTACATAATATAATTCCACCTGTAATCATAGCTACAGATAAATATTTCGTAAAATCATAACGTTTTTTCAAGATTAATATACCCATTACCATGTTTGCTATTAAAGAACCCTATTAAAAAATAAAAAATGTAACTTCGTCATATTATATTAAAAATAAATTACCGCTCTAAAAATCATATGTAATGGCATCGGTATGTTAAAATCAAAGGCATAATTGTTACATACACTTGTAATAAAAAACATTACAACCAATAATGAATAATCTTTTAAACCAATACTTGGTTTTTTGGTACCACATTTTGTTGTAAATATAAATCCTTCAATCGCTATAAAAGCAAATTGGAGAAACGTTATTAAATTACCCGAACCTGGATCATTTCTAAAATTTGAAATCAAATAAAAAAATAATAATTAACTTGGTTTGATTTTTTTTCTGTATTATGTAAGATTTTTATTTACATACTTTACTAATAATTCCAAAAACACAACATTACTACAGCATCCAACGAATACTAATATTATAGCTAATATAGCTTTGTTATTCATTATACTTTACTTATATAGTTTTAATATTGTAACTAATTTGGATTTTTTATTAACTAATATTTTATAAAGCTAAAGTCAAAATTAAAAACATAAATAAATTAAAATATAAATAAAATGTTAATATATTTTACAGTGGACAGTGGTCAGCAAACGGCAAACTAGAATAGAATTAGCAACGATATAGAATATATGGATGGAGTCTAAAGATAAAAAATTGAAGCCACGCCGGGTATAGTCGTCCCGCTTTTTTGCTAACCAACCTGTCAAAATTTAAAAATTTGTAATAAGCGACGGACTAGGTTTTTATTTTAATCCGGGCCTATGGAATTATTTATTTATAATAATTCAATATGTAAAAATTTTTGAAAAACGTAAATAAAAAATACTGAATATTATTTGTAGAAAAATATTAAAATGCGTTTTCCTTCTTGATATTTAAATTATAACAAAATAACTACAGATGCATCAAATATTTCTTTTACCTCCAGCAACAAAAAATAACAATAAAATTGAAATTAAAGGTTAATAAAAAGAGTTAAGCGAAAACAAGAACTACTAATATTCCTCATAACAAAGCAGTAAAATTTAATTTACATAAATATATTTACATAGAAAAATATAAAATAATTATATATTGCAAACACAGACTGCAGATGTACTTCATTATCTGCCGATGTAATCATATTTATGAAGCATGAACAATAGGAAATATTGAAATAATTACAGTATTTTAAAATTTTATTTAATTATTCATATTTGTCTTTATAAAAATTAATAGACTAAATAAAAAAGAACCGACCCTGGTATAAAAATTATCAGCTGATATTTTGACAAGAAATTTCGTCGGATGAGTTTTGAAAAGATCGTTGGACATCAACTCAGTTTCGACTAAAATTTATCTAATTATCAAAAAAAGAGTGCACAGTAATTTAATTTTAATTTTTACGATTAGTAAAAACTTTTTATCAGATTTAATTATGCTCCTATCCATATATTCAAGTACCTAATTCCATAGTCAATAAATATGAAAATGGCATATGAGGTTTTTAAGAATTCGGTAGACGATTTGATTTTGACAGGTTGGCGAGCAGAAGAAAAGGAAGTAATTTTTTCACGGCTTCATAAACATTTTTTTTGATATATGGAATTTACTATGAGTTAAAAAGAGATGGAACATTTATGCTCCCTCCATATATATTCTAATTCGTTGAGAATTAGAAACTACTGAGAAATTAGCAACTTTTTATAACTAACAACTTTTCAATTCCAATATAGCCGACCACAAAAGTATCTTTTGCTATAGTAACTTGTGGTTTACACTAGTCTTTTTCTTGGACAGAACATGTCTACGAAATGTCAAGTGTAAACTTCTGTCGCGACAGAAAAATCACAAATTTTTCTCTAGACAACTTTTCAGATTTTTTTTTGTAGATTTTTTGTGACATTTGTTAATTTGCAAAATGGCCATATTTGATAAAAATGTAAGATTTACTCATGAAGTTTAAAATTTAATTACTTTGCGGTGATTATTTGAGCGTAAAAATTAGGTTACTACTAAATAAATAAAATATATATATATTATTGAGGTGTGAACCGTGAACGACTATATTATTCAAAATATTTTAATTTTAATATTTTTATAGCTAATTGCTTTCCTGTTGACGACATGATTAAAAATGAAATGTTAGACAGAAATGTCAGACATCAATAGTCAGCGTGTTTTTTTGACCTGCCAAAAAAATCTTTCATACAGAAAAATCTAACATTTCTATCAGACATTTATGGCTAGTGTAATCACAGCGTTACTCTCGCCGTTCGTTCATGCCGCGTGGCATCAAAGTTGAAATGTTAGGAAATATATGGATGTAGGAAAACTCGCCGCAGTTTTGCCGCTGGTGCCCAACAAAGTTGGTTCTATTTCAACTTTTTGCCGCGATGCCGGATTGAAATGTCACTTTGACTTAAAAAATAGACACTAAAATTAAATCGATTTCGTCTAATTGCGCCATTTTTAATAATTAATAAATGAAAAAATTCAACACAACACACAACATAATATTTTTGTAAATTAATTAATGTAAAAATACAACTGATGCCGCTTTGAGTGTGCCTGCCTACCATTAGCGGCACCAACGGCATTTGAAATATGAAAGCGGCGAGACTAACTGCTGGGCTGGGTAATAATATTGTGGAACCACAATTGTTGTTTTTTTTTTAAGTAAAATGTCGAATTTTGATACATTGTCGGAATACTTTTATGCTTGAAATACATGTGCGTTTTTTTGGTGTTTTGAGGCATGCTTTAAAGCGTGCAGCAAAATTTAGAAATAGATAGCCGAAATACATGTGCGTTATTTAGGTGCGTTGAGGCATGTGCGTTACAGCTACTGCATGCAGCAACCACGTCTAATCGGTTACATAAAAAACAATGGTTTCTAATTTTGAGGCACCGTATTTTGTCAAAAATATATATCTTTTATTTATTTAGTAGTAAACTAATTTTTTCGATCAAATAATCACCGCAAAGTTATTAAATTATAAATTTCAAGTGCAAATCTTACATTTTTACCAAATATCGCCATTTGCAAATTAAAAAATGTTCAAAAATGTCTGCAAAATGTCAGAAAAGTTGTTTGGACAGAAATCGTGATTTTTCTATCGTGACAGCATTGCTGTCTGGTTTACACTTGATGTTTCATTGACAGAATAACATATGTTTTCTGTCTAAGAAAAAGTCTAGTCTCTAGTGTAAAACGTAAGTAATATAAAGCTCCAATAGTAATATTTCATAATCTAATCTAAGTCTAGTTTCACACCGGACTTTGTTTTGTTAAAATTAACAAAACTATTTTGACATCTCACACGGATAGTATAAAATCATACTACTACATAAAAATTATTGTGTATAAACACGAAAAATTTTAACGCACACTATAAAATTAACAAAGTTATTAACAATGAAAAGTTGTCGAGCATACATATTTTGCTTTGTTATTTAAAATGTTTTTGTGTACCAACCCTGCAAAAAATAAATTTCCCATGGGAAATTTTATATCAGCTGATATTTTTGACAAATATTTTGAAGTATGATATCAAATGAAAATCAATAATCAAATAATTATTTTAATATTTACAAAATATTATTTGTTATTTTGAGTTTGAGGAAAAAAAAAATTGCGATTGTGACAAAAAGAGGAGAAAATTTAAACAGAAGTTTAAATTTGAATCCACAAAAAATTATTTCAATGAAAATTTCTTTAATATTTTAATAAATTTCACAAGTTATACATTTTAAATTTTGTTTTTACATTATTGACAGAAACTTCAAATATATTACGAATACATTCTCAAAAATGTACTACTACATGAACAGCGATAGACGATAGTTTTGTTAATTTTAACAAAGAAAATCTTGGTGTGCACGAGGACTAAAACATCGTACGGACTTTAATTTTATTATGGGAAATTTATCATAAGTTGAACTGCGTACCGACCATAATAGTATTGTACACTCCGAATCTAAATGTCATTATTTTGTATGTCAACAATTATAAACATAAATAATAGTAATAGTTGTATTTTGTTTGATAAATTATTGCTGTAATGAATCGATATTATGGTTTTTTAATATAATTATTTGGTACATATATACAAAAAGAAAAAAAAGTAAACATATTTTCATTTCACGATTTAAAAGTGTACATTTTGATTGCAGTCATTTCAGGGTACAACAAGAATGTTAGTATAACAATACACAATTTATAAATGTAACGTATATATACATATATCGGTAAGGAGTAACTTTTATATAAATGTAATAAGTTTCAAATACATTATGTATTATAGTTTTAGTTAAGTTTTTAAGATAACAACTGAAATAGTATTCACAAAATTCTAAGTAACAAATGAATTGCACGACTAACATCTTTTTTGGTTCTGTATAGTTGTAGTGATTTCTAGAGAAAGTTTTGATTGATATACATTGGTTAGTACAGTTTTCGATAAACTATCTTTGTAATTATATAATTTATTTTAAAAAGTAAGTTTTAAGAATAAATCAAAATGATTTTTATTAATATACATTAAATTTCATACAATAGCATTTTTTAATAATCCGCAAAATGTTTAAAAATGTATTTAAAAGACAAACCCTCAAATGATATAGTAAGAAAATCTTCCATTATTTATAACATAATTGTATCTAAAAATATTCTTATCAGAATTTATCCACACTCTACTTAATACGTATCAACTCCAATCCGTACCATTATTAATATACTATAACTAATAAGAAAACAATAAAAATATGAACTATTACTATATTATCATTATTGTAATTTTACCGTTGCAAGTTGAGTGCGTTTTGCGCTTTAATTACTAATTTGCGTAAGTGTGATGAAGGCTTTAACTCCTAAGTATTTATTTAATCAATTTTTGTTATTCATATTTTAATATTACTTTAGGCTTCAAAATATGTAAATATGTTCCCAGGTTCCCACATTTGAAATGTAAAGCAATTTTGAATTATCGGTAGTATACATATCTTTAGTATCCGATTTTTACTATTTCAAAAATATTTTTTATTTAATCTCTTTTATATTATGATACTTTCCGATGGTTATATAAATACTTGGTATGCTTGTCGCATTAAAGTGGTCAAACGTTAAACAACGAATAAACTTTAATGTTATTCTAAAAGTTTTTTAAAATAAATCTAATTTTTCTAAGTATTTATGTTATTTATTAGTGTATAACATCGAAATACACCACTATAATTTGAGAAGTATTTTAGTTTAATTTTTTAATGACATAAGTATTGAACATCAAATTAAACTATAATTTTATGTACATTGTACGAGTCATTGTACATCAAATTAAACTATTTGATATTTAAAAAATTAAAATATAAATAAAAACTTTAAGATACTGTAATGTATACTACAAATTATAAAAAACATGTTGGACTTCTTTAAATTTTAATAAAGAAAATGTTAATATTTAATCTGTTCCTATTTTTTTCAGATTTTAAAGGAACAATTTAAATACATTACTTATTTTTTGAAAATGATTTTTCGTTATATATAATATTTATATATATTTTATTAAATAATTTTTAAATAATAACTATTTTTAGTGACGAAATGGAACAACCAAATGAAGATGACAAAGAAAGTGTAAAAACTGAATTCACTTCAATCAGAAGCAACTTAACAGAAAAACACAATGATTCAAATTTATGTATTATTTCAAATGAAAAAGCACTTAACACAATAAGTACATCTGATGCTCAGACTATTGAACTAGAAAGGGATTACAAATCACATATTGATACCGTTCAACTAGAAAAAGATCAATTAAGTATGATTGTAAATACATCAAGTGATAATTTTTTAACATCAACAGCTGCCGAAAATAGTTATTTAAGTGAAGACGATGAATTCGACCTCCAAAAAATTAAGCAAGAAGCGCTTCATATTAATTTTTCATCTAATTTTAAAAATGAAAACTCCCTAGATCTTGATTACGATTGTGCGGACTTAAATATATCAACTTCTTTTGAAATAACTAACAACTCCGATATGTTTATGCATGAAGAAGTATTTTCCGATAATTTTGATGAAATATATCTCCATTCCAATGAAGGAGTACCACTAGACATAGAAATGTGTAAGAAAATTACTCAGGATGATGTGCAAGAAATAAATATTTCATCAGTTTTAAGCGATCATAATTATATGGGACAAGAAATAAATATAATTCGCCCGGAACTGTCTATTAAAAGTTTAAATGATTTAAAAAATTATAGTGTAATATTAAATAGATTTATAGTAGATTATGAAAAAAATACAGAATTGAAGTCAACGGAAACTGAAAAATTAATTGAAGAAATATCTGAAAAATTAAATATATTTAAAAACTCAATAAAAATAAATAATGATATGGAAAATATAATAAAAGTTGAAAACAATGACAAGAAGTGCATGTTAAATGATAATAACTTTATAAATGAAAATATTAAATCGATAGATAATTATAATAATGAAAAAATTACTACACCTTCTTCTGAAGTAGAAATGGAATCTTTAATTCTTTCTGAAAACTGTTCAGAACCATTCGAGTTCCGCAATAACTTATTGGATGTAGATACTTTAAAAAACGATTTAAATGAAATTGAAAATTCAAAAGTTGAAAAAAAAGATGACGACGACACATGTCTTTTAAATGAAATATGTAAATTTGGTTTAAACTTAGGTGATTCTTGTAAAAAATTTAATTCACAAAATCAAAATGTGAAAGATTTCGGAAGTGAAAAACTATCGGAATTTAAAAAAATATTAGTTTTTGACACAAATACAGTTTCTGTACAAACTGATTATTCGGGAAAAATATATTCAGAAAAGAGATTGAAAAAAATTAATGATAATGAGAAATATCGGCTTTTGAAAGATTCCAGTTCGAGTCATGTTACTTCTTCCGATGATGAATATGTAAGCGAAAGTTGTTTTTCGATGGATAGCGACGAGCACACAAAGAGCGACAATGAAAGTAATAATTCATATAATGGTATTGATCTCTCCCAGTATATAGAAGAACCATTGATTAAAGAAATTGAGTCTGGTAGTATTAAATCTGCTACAGATATTACAGAAAATTGTAAATCTATCAGCGAAGAACATATTGATTTAGTCTTAAACGGAGTTAATAGTGAAAACAAAGAAGAAGATAAAGATGAAATTGAAGATAAAGAAATTAACCGGTAAGTATTTATATATATGATTTTACAAAATTATAGCTACTGCAAAAGCATAAATTTTAGTTCAAGAGTTAGATATTTAGATATTGCCCTTAGTTTCCTCAAATTGGTATTAATATTGTAATATTTTTTTAATATTTGATTTTTAATATACACATATATATACGGAGTTGTATTAGCAACTTGGTGGATATTTCTAAGTATGCATATAATATTTTGTAATTCAGAATGATAATGAATACGAACTTTATTTTTATTTCCTTTTACCGCTTACTTCCTGAATTAATTCCCAGAGATTATTAAAATTTTGTAAAGACTTCGAGCTAAGGTAATTTTAACGCATAACTCTTAATTATAACATATATAATTTAATAATATTAGTATGTATCACTAATGATATCTAAATTTATCATATCGTTTTTGTATTTTATCCTGCTGATATTGGGTTCATAACAGTTACTTAATTCATTAAATTTATTACGAACTCTTGTAATTACTTCATTGTAAGCATAATTAATCTTATGCATATTAACAAAATTAATATTCATTACAATCTTTTTTTTTTAACTGGCAACAATCTGTATGTTGTTATTTATTAAATCAAAAGTGGAAACCCATTTTCTTACGATATTCTAAATTCTAATGTAAGTAGACTCAGTAATGTTAACCGGTTATCATAAACAGGTAATACATAGGAATTTGAGTGTCTGTTCCAATTAAGTTTCCGCAAAGCAAATAAAAGAAATTGTTTCTGATTTATCATATTGATATCTTTGATAAAATACGGATTACATATTACGCTATCATATCCAGGAATTGAATTCTTCAGCCTTAAGACCCCAGGGAATATTTTTGAACGATGTGTTTTCTATTTTGCTGATTGTTTAGTATTTCAATAGATATTAGTATTCCAAATATTTTTTACTTTAAAATTTAATTCTGACTATCTTACCATTAGGATCTTTGGTTGAATTCAATTTACTACAGTTTTTAATAAATTTACTCAATTATATTCACATTTTTAACCAAATGATAATAGTTTAACGATTTATATTTAATTTTCAGTTTATTGGATTTCAAATCATTGGCAAATAAAAAAGTTTCTTTAATTCAATATACATATAATGATGTAGAAAAATCACCTAATTGTGCAAAAGCAAAATCTGAAAAACTTTTACAGATGTTGGAATATAGTAAAACAGATGAATTAAGTGATGGTTCATGTAGTGATGTAAGATTTTATTTTAATTTTGTGACAAAATCAAATACTAAGCTGGTTAATATTTGATCGATGTTTAGGCACTTTTGTACTAGTACAAATTTTATTAGCGTATCACTTTATCCGTTTGTGATACCTTAATAAAATTAAGGTAGATTTCTCCAGATCTAGAAGGCAACACTATTTGGAAGCTATAAATCTGTAGTTGTTCCTTCTAGATTTTGGCACCAGTTCCCAGGTACTTTAGTCTCCAAGCACACATATTTTTATTTTATTAAATCAAAACTTAGATGGTCTACTGCTCACGGTTAGTTTTAGCAACCAATGCATACGAGTTTTTATTTTATTACAACAAAATTCAGATGGCAAATAGTTTAATTATTCACTAAAAAGTACTTTGGGGTCCAAGGGGACTACTGTTAATCGTGTTCTTGGGATGCCGCCATCAACTGACATTAATTACGATGCAAGACCAGCCTGCTTGATTCCCAAAATGGTCCTAAAACCTAAATGGATTTTTATGAATAATTAAACTATTTACTATCCGATTTGGTTGAAATAAACACTCGTGAGCTTGGGAAGAGATAGGCCATCGACCATTAATTGAGAAGCTTGATACGGCATTGAAACCCGTTATTGTTTTTTTTTTTTTTTTTGGTTTATAATTAAATTATTTAAGATCCGATTTTGTTGAAATAAATATTTGTGTGCATGGATTACTGACAGACATTAAAGAAGATGCCAGATACATGATACAAGTACCTGGCACAAGTACAAAAGTACCTGGATTAGAGATTAGCCTGTTAATTTGATTTCATATTTTTGTAATTTTTAAAAAAACTTAGGTTGAAGATAATTTAGCTACTGAAAAAGAATTTTTAGTAAGGCGCAATGAGGACCTAAAACGATCCTTATTAGATACATCAAGTAGTGATTCTGATGCATGTAGTGAAGGGATAACACTTGAGAAAGAAAACAACGATTCTAATACATCATTAGTCCTGAAATTTCTTGAAACTTACGAAACTGAAAATGATCATGACAATCAAAATAATAACAATTCACTCTCATGTGAAAATATATCAAATCATTTTAAAGACGCAGAAATGGAAATTAATAATAACAATGTTCTTGAATTAGAACCACAGAATGAAGAAAACAAGATTGAAAAGTCACCTGAAATTGAAAAAAACAGTATTTTTGATAAAGCCTTTATTAAAAAAGCAACAAAAGAAAAAACTTTTGAATCATTATTAACAGAAGACGAAAGACGAAGGAAATATTTAAAATATAATGAGGAACTAATAAGTCTAAGTTCTGAAGAATCAGAGGTTGAAGAAAATAAAGCTGATAATATTCAACATAGTCGTATCTTAAGGCCAATGATGCGGCAGGATCAACTGGCGAGCGAAACTAAAGTAGCACAAAAAGAGGAAAATAATCGTATTTTACGTTTGAAAAATAAAGAAAATATTTTAAAGAAAGCATTTAAGGAACACAAAATTGACCGTTCTAATAAAAAAGAGCTCATCTTAGATTACAATTTGAAAACAAAAACTTTTATCAAAGTTCACCCAGATTTATTCAAACAATTAAAACAACATCAGATTGAAGGTATCAAATTTATGTATGATGCTTGTTATGGTAGTGTTAATTTTACGAACGAACATCCTGGATCCGGATGTATTTTAGCGCATTGTATGGGACTTGGAAAAACTTTACAAGTACTAATTATATTCATTAAAATATCATTAATGACTATATAATTTTAGTTAATTGCACTGCTTCATACCGTTATATGTAATAAAGAATTGAAAACATCCAGGGTTCTTGTACTTTGTCCAAAAAGTACTGTTATGAATTGGGCAGATGAAATTCAACGATGGCTAGCACCTTTAAAGACAAAAAATATTAAAATATTTACTTTTAATGATACTTCGTAATTGTTTGAATTATTTTGTTTTTCATAATCTAATTTTTTTTATTCTTAGCGATATTAAAAATAAACTTTCAATATTAAGAGAATGGGCAAGCTCGGGCAAGCCAGGTTTTCGTGATTCTGGTTGTCTTCTTATTGGATATGAAGCATTTAGGACATTAGTATCATATCATACATATAGGAAACGAAGTAGTTATCTAACTCAGTTAGATATAGATGCCATTCAAAAGACAGTTAAGGAAACTCTCCTACAGCCAGGTTTGAAATTTTATTATAACAAAAATATTTTATATAATTTTTTCTTTATTTTATTAATATTAATTCATAAATGTATAACTTATTTATTATTATTTTTTGTAAACGATAATATAAAGTCCTAAAATATGGGTAATTTAAATATTAAAATAAAATTGAATTGTACAAAAATATCATATTAAATTTGTTTTTAACCAATACTATATTTAAAGGGGCAGATTTAGTAGTATGTGATGAAGGACATATTATCAAGAACAGAAAAGCAGCTATAAGTCAAGCTGTAACAGAAATAAGTACACGTCGAAGAATTGTTTTGACAGGAACTCCGATTCAAAATAATTTAAAGGAATGTAATAGAATTCAAAATAATTAAAAAATATGTAAATTCAAAGTGTATGGTTAATTTCAGACTACAGCATGGTTAATTTTATTAAACCTTCTTTTTTGGGTACTGAAAAAGAATTTGCTAATCTTTATGCCAATCCCATTCGGTACGGACAACATAAGGATTCAAGTAAACGTGATATTAAAATAATGAAACAAAGATCTTTTGTGTTGCATAAAAAACTTTCTAGTTTCGTTCAGGTATTCCATCAGTTTTTTTTTTTATTTTTGATTACTAGACAAGATTATACCAGCTAAGAACAAAAAAATTAAAATTTATTTAATTAAAATCTAATGTTTATTTTTATAGCGAAGAGAGGCAGCCTTGTTGAAAACATTTTTACCCCCCAAATTTGAGTATGTGCTTTTTATACCCTTATCAAAAGTTCAAGTAAGATTTTTATGAAAATAAATTATTAACAGTTAAAAACGGTAAAATATTTATGCAACTTTTTTCATACAAAAGTAGATGTGCTTTAACACAAAATATCGTTTTAGTACATCTAGTTTTTCATAAAAAAAAATTGCATAAATAGTTTTCTGACTATCTTGTTATTGTATAATTTTTGCAACAGTTTAATAAACTTTTATTTTTTAGTCTCAACTGTATGAAATATTTCTCGAATCTGTTTCTAAACGTGATGACTGTAAAGGACGAAGTCTTTTAACGGATTACACGTGTTTACGAAAGGTATATATTATTAATCTTATAAACAAATCGAAAATATTATTAAGAACTTATAAGAAAAAGAACTATATATATATGTACTGTACTACACATGAGTATATATTATAGAAACCTCATAGTGAAATATCATCGAATGGAATTAAAATCTCAAAAAAAAATTTTTTTTTTTGGAACCGATATTTATTTATTAGCTAATATGAGTTTTATAATAAATGTGATAAAGTGTTTGCACACTCCATTTTAAAAAAAAATTATTTACCAAAAATTAAATTTTTATCAATTTTTATAATATAATTTTTTTTATTAAAATTTTACCTAATATAAACAGTCATAAACAGTTACTTTCAGTTTTTGTTCTATTCATGATTTTTTTTTAAATTTTTAAGATTATTTTTTCAAAAATTAACATAACAAAATTTAATTTTCAAAATTATAAAATTTTGTATAAGGTTTTTAATCGCTGAAATAGGTAATGAATATTTGTTTAGAAAAAGGTGATCTGCGTTGCCTAATTTAAAATATTTTTCAAGTTTTTCGGAATTATTAGTGTGATGATATATTTTATATATGTAGTAAATATTTTTTTAAAAAATCTTAAATGTTCTTGAAATTTTGTTCTTGTATATACACATATTAAAAATTTACTACTTGAATCATATTAATTAAGAGACACTTTCGCAAATATGAAAAATTGATAAGATAACTAATAAAAATATAAATAAGTTGTAAAAAAATCATCAATTGAAATAATTATTCGATAATAAAATTTCCATCCTACACTGTATACTGTATTAGAAGTTTACTATCTGAATCATATTCAACAAATTGTATTGTAAATAGAAAAAAATAAATTTAGTTTTTAATTTAGTTCTTCATTTTCAAAATATAAAAAAATCAGTACACACATGAAAATGTTTAATTTTTCATACTGTTTATTGCACTTATCAAGTTGATATATTTTCATTTTTGATTAGCGTTATTTTTCTTATTATGCTTTTCTTATTATGTTGGGAAAAAATTAACTAAATGTTTTTGTTACATTTTTTTACATATGTTGTACAAACAAATGAACCACAACTTCTTTACAATTTTTCGATGATGAATTTCCAATTTAGGAACTTTTCTTGAAGAAATTGACAAAAATTCCGCTGCTCCATCAACTATAACTAAAAAAATTAATTTTCCATCTGAATTTTTAGTATGTTTTCTTCCCTGTTGCAATCCAAAGATTTTGTGTTGGGTTTTTATATTTTCACAATGGGTACCAATTTAAAAATATAAAAAATAATACCAAAATATTGTCTTAATTTGTAACTTTTTTTTAATTTCCTCAATTTTAATTATTTTCAGATATGGACTCATCCTAAAGTACTAGAAAATGCTTGGCTAAACGCTACAATGGTTGGTTACAAAATATATTATACTCTTATTTTATATCATATCATTATATAGTTGAAGCAGAAAAAAGAAAAAAGAAATACAAATTTGATAATTCAATCAGACGATGACGAACCGGATGATATATATGACAGCCAAACTGGGTTAATGTCAGTTACGAGTGATTGGTGGCGATCTCATCTTACAAAACAAGATTTAGAAAGTATTATTCCAAGTAACAAACTGCAAGCTATGTTTGAAATTCTAAAGATGTGTGCAGAAAGTCGAGAAAAATGGTAATTTTAAATATAATTATTGCGATTACGACTTTTTCTTGAGCTATTGTGCAATTCACCGCGGAATAGCATTTTTATATTACCTTAATTTAATTTAATTTTTAACGCATAAAATATATACGTGTATATCATTAACATAATTTCCTTAATTTAGTTTGATTTTTTCTGCGTTCGTAGCTGTTTTAAATGTTGTTGAATATTTCATGCAATTGATTAACAATAAAGATTATTCTGCACCGAATGAAGGTTAGTTGAATATCTATATATAGTTAACTCATTTGATTATTTATTTGATTTAAGAATTAGGCATTGAGAGGTTTAAAGGGCCATGGATAAATGGAAAGGACTATTACAGATTAGATGGAAAAACACCAAAAACTCTGAGGCATGAAATGGTTAAAAGTTTTAACAATCCTGCCAATGATAGAGCCAGGTAAGAAATATTTATTATTTAGAATTCCCAAATCTTCAGATGTGTTTGCTCACATTTGTTTAGAGTTAAAACCTAATTTTGATTACGGCATTAGTTTAAATTATTTTGTCATTTCCTCAATTTTTAATGCGATGTCTATTTTTGAAAGCGTGTTACAAATAAACCGAAAAGCCTATAGGTAAAAATCTATATTTGGTGAAATGGTGGATATTAAAAAATATCTACATAACAATTTTATTCTCAATTGAAATTTATGGCGGCTGTGATTATATAAACACACCCTTATTGACTTATATATTTACTTCTCATACATAGAAAACATAACATATCACATATACAAATGTATAATAGAATAAAATATTTGTAATTAAATTCAATTAAATTTGGTACATATTCATTAAGAGTTATTATTATTATTATAATAAAATAAATTAAATATTTCGCCAGGGTATTTCTTATATCTGCAAAAGCAGGAGGTCAAGGAATTAATTTAACAGGCGCGAACAGAGTATTAATTTTAGATACTTCATGGAACCCTTCGAACGATCAACAAAACATTTTTAGAATATTTCGTTTGGGTCAAACACGGAACTGCTATATATATCGTCTCATCTCATTGGTAAGTTCAATACATATTTTAATGCATATAAAAAATAAATGCTCAATCTAACATATACATATTTTTTACAATATTTGCTTTACACAAACTATTATTTGATTTTAAAAGTTAATAAAAGTTTGTATTGGTTATATTATACTTATAATTTTAATTGTTAGATATTTTGATAGAAAATTGTTTAATTATTATTCAAATGTTTGATGCATTGATAATATTCAGATAATTGAATTTGGTAAATTCATAATAAGAAATTTAACTCGAGACTAGATATGTATAGTCATATTAAAACTAGGCATGTGAGACGATAGAATGTGAATCAAGTTAGATTTAAACTGCCTTTTTATTGCTATCGTAACAAAAGGTTGACAAATATAATTACTTATAATATGCGACCAAAAACTATTTTTAGGACATCTTTTGTTTTTTATCAACGTGCATTACATATTGTATAAAATTTGAAAATTACTAATTCTTATTAGATTGCTTACAATATGTACATTGATAATGATTTATAAAGAAAATATTCTTATTAGATTAGCTACTATGATATTATCTGGCTATGATAGTATCTGACTTTAATTAATATCGTTAAATGTTTTAAGTTTTATCGCTAATCAAATCTTATTCGGTAATTAAGTAATCTATGTTTAATGAGATAATCCAGAAACCTGGCGTTTTTGTTTTTTTAATAAATAATATTATTGAAATGTTTAAATTGGCAAAAAAAAAAAGTTGTTTTACAAATTTCAATTTTGCGACCGTAGTTTGCAAAGAGCGTAAAAATCTGGATTTATTTACAGATCTAATGCCATATGGACCATACTTATCCTAAGACAAATAATAATAAAAGTAATAATAATAATACTATATGTAAAAAAATAATAACGATATTAATTATTAAAAAAAAAAAACAATAACGCTTAATTAAGTTCTTCGGTTTACTATTTTTTCTAGGGTACAATGGAAGAAAAAGTGTATTCAAGATCTGTTACAAAGCAAGCGATGAGCTTTAGAGTTGTTGATGAACATCAAATTGATCGACATTACAGCATGGCTGAACTAGGGGAATTATATACGTAAGCATATCCACACAAACAACTACATTTATCTATGCACATACATATATATACATATTTTCAGATTAAGATAATTACCTGTGTTTATTGATCTTCTTAGCTTTATTAATAACCCGAATCCTTAGCTGCGCCTTCTAATTCTAATTGCTTGGGATTTTATTTTCAGAATAAATGTTTCCTTTTCCCACTGGGGTATAATATTTATATTTACATTATACTTTTCCGGCAATTATTAAAAAAACTGTAAGGGGAACATATAACTCGTAACTATGTACAGCAATAGCACATAGAGTATTCTCTCCTTCATTTTTAATGAAAAATAATGAATAATTAATTGACTGTCCATCTTTATACATTATATAATAATGTTCGGCTTTAAAAAAATATTTGTTGTATTACTTTAACGAGTGGATTTAACATGGTTTTTGATTTAGTCATTCATTTTTTTTTATTGTAGTATTTATTTAAATTTGCTTCGAATTTCCAGGTGAAGTGCTGACTTTATTTTTTGTAGATTTGAAATCATAACATTACAATTTACGCCTCCTAATTTTAATATCAGGAAACTTTACTATAGGATATTTTTAATTCACACGTCTTTTTTTATCGTTTAAGGTTAACTTCTTATGGTGAACGCCCAGTACCATTTTTACCACAAGATAACATTTTAGCTAATCTACTTCGCAATCACGCAAATCTTGTGTACAAATATCATGAACATGATAGCCTTCTAGAGAATAAAATTGAGCAGGAGTTAAGTGAACAAGAAAAAGAAGATGCATGGATTGCATATGAACGGGATACAAATTATAATGCAGGTAACATAATTCCAAATTAACCTTATTTTACGTAACAATTTAACGTACTTCTTTCAGCCGTCACAGAAGGAATTTTACCACAATTGGGAAGGTAACATTTTTATATATTTTTTAACATACAATACAAAACGTACCATACACTTTTGTTATAAAAGTTTATTCAAAAATTATATATATGGAATAGATTATTTCAATTTTTATATTTTTTATTTGTAATATAAAATAATTAAAATTAGTAAGTACTATAACTGTATTATTTTATTTTTTATAGGTTTGATGTCTTTGGAAATCAAACATTCATACCTCCGATGGAGTATGGTGTAAGGGACAACGATTAATTTTAATTATTTATTTTATTAAATATTTATTTATTTTTAGGCAAATAATAACCTACCAGAAATGTCATTCAACCAAAGGAGTATGGCGCAGCATCCACCACAATCACCGTTTTTATCTAATTATGGTTTTCCAGCGAATGAATCTTATCTTGATTCAATATATAAAATGTATCAAAATGCTCAAAATTATTCTTCTTCAATGTTAGGAATGGACGCTATGAATCAACAATGTGTTTCTAATACGAACACAAGAATTGGAATCAGTACAAATACATCTAATACATTAGCGAACTTTCGTAATACTCTGTCGCCATTTGGTAACACTCAAAATATATCTACCGATATGACCAGTATAAATCCGTCACATTACGGAACATCTATGTATTCACCGCCTCCTTTAACGCAATATAGTCATTCATCATTAATGGATAATTTAAAGAAAACAATTGAAAACTATTCCAGCTCCAACACCGGATTACGAATCCAAAATGCTCAAACAACAGCTATTCAAAGTAATAATCCATTCCAATCATCATTTATAACTAATGATGGACCAGGATTGTCCGATATTACTGCACATCCGGATTCAATACCAACGAGTGTTATCATGAAAAACGACTTACTTTTGCAACAATTTAATGATCAAATTAAATCAGCTGCAGGATCTAGTAACCGTTATAACTTAATTAATAAATCTAATATTGTGAGGCCAGTATTGAAATCAGGAAAGTCAGATAGCGTAAATTGTCTTTCCGCAGATAATATATCATTAGTTAAAGCAAAAAAGAAAAAAATAAATGAAAAGAAAGATTTACTATCTGCTGCGAATCAAAATTATACATCATTAGTTAGACCTGAAAAACCATCAATTGCATATAAATCTAATATTTCCTCAAGCAGTACTTACATAACCGGACAAAAACAAAATGTGACAGAACCAAAAGATAAAAATGAGGAAGAAAATTCTATGATCGCAAAATCGTCCGGAATTTTTCTAATTGAAAATCAAGCAAACACAACATTAAATAAAGCCAACGATCAAAATGAAACTTTAGACAATATTTCTGCGCTAAGTAATTCTATATCCCTTAATAAAATAAATACACCAGCAAAAACGAATTCTTTGACAATAAAGCACAAAACTAAACCTAATATTGAAGTTACAAATAACAACTTTGTATCTCCAATTCAAAGGAATTCAGAAATTCAGACAATTTTAAATAATGCGCAAAATGTATCTAAATCTTCAAAATTTAATATCGCCGTGGAATCACAACACCTTAGTCCACCTGGAAATATACAAGAATCCAATTTAAAAATTAGAAGTATTCCTAAACTAAATCAACCAAAGCAAACAACTAATAATGAAAAGACAAACAATATTTTACCATTTAACAATAGCATCAATCAAAATGTTGTTATAACTAAAGTGAATGACACAAAAGGAAAATCTAATATGCCATTGCCATCACAAAATATATCCGCAAAAACAAAAATAAATTCGAATTTAATACAAACTGGGAAAGATACGTTTCGTAGTGCAACAACATCAAATCTTATAAAAGGAAATGACAAATCTATTGTAAATAAGTTTCTAAACTCGGATTTGTCTATAACCCCTGCACGAAAAAGAATAAGCAATACGGCTGTTATAAATCAAATTCAGCAGATGCCACAAATAGAGTAAGTACGAGAAGATTAATATAATATTTATAGCAAAGAAATTCGTTTTAACTTAATTTGCTCCGATTTTTGTTGCCTTAAATACATGTGCAGAATTCGAAAAAGTTAATGCAATTCTAGTTTTTCTGTGGAAGATTTTTCAAAATATCAAATCTGTCAAAACGAATCTCAAAATCAAACAAAATATTAAGTATAATTTAATACGTAGCTCAAACGAAATTATATTTTAACGCGATTTCCAAAGAAAAATATTTTGATGTTATTTGACATTTTCATATTTTAAATTTTTGTTATGTATACATTGTTATTGCACACTGTATTACATAATATATGCTATTTTTAAAATTACAGAATTAGGCGCGCATCTGTTTATTTAAAAAAGATAGATTTTTTCTTGACTTTCACGCGATCGGTGTATACCACCTGAGCGAAATTATAAGCTAATATTTTCATTTCTGATTTCACGACATTATATTTCTATGAAAATTTAATTTCAATCTTTTTTAAAAAAATTCTCTTTTTCGAAAATTAGTTCCACGGAAATTGAATGAAACGAGGAATACAACATTACACATAAATTTACTCACACTTTTTAGGTTTTTGGCAAAATTGTAAAGTTTAATTTTTAAAGTATAAATAATATTAAAAATGATTAATAACATAATATCGAATAAATTTAAATATTAGATTAGAAATTTATTAAGTTAATAATTAGATTAGATAAATTTTTTAGTTCTTCATTTGTATATTAATTTAACATTAGCAATTTATTATGTTTTATAGAAATGTTACATCGCAACTAGCCAAACAACAAGACCAAAGAAAAAGGGCCTCTACAAACTTACCACAATCTGTAAATTTTACAAGTGAAAATCAACTAAATAAGAGACAGAAGTTAACTGCTGCCTCAAAAACAGAGGTTTATAATAGAATGCAGAATAATTATAAACTTTAAATAAATTTTTCTCACATAAATTAAATTATTATTTTTTATTAGATCTGAACAAAAATAAATAAACAAAAATAAATAAAACCAAATCGTTATATTTACCAAAATAAAAGTCAATCTATGTTAAACTCTGTCAATGTATGTCAAACTCTCTGTGCCTGTGGAGGAAACGAGTGTTCGACGTTCGCACAAAAATGGATTTGGTTACTCCAGATACGGGAATAACGTTGTGCAAAAAATTGTATATTTTGTATTTTCGTATAATGTACAAGACATTAGCATATTTTAAATTTTATTCCATCCAAAACCAAAATGGGCTTTTTCATCCCAAAATTAATATTGAATATACAAATTGCTTGGATAATCGATTACAAATTAGGAATGTACTTTAACAAGAGTTTTCTGTTCATTTTATTTCTTTCTTCATATTTACACTTCAGAAAGTTAATGAAAAGGTGTAACAAGAAAGTGAAAAGAAATAAGTATAGAGTAACAATAAATTGGATGGAAGGAAGATATTGTGTGTAAAAATATTTATTTTATACGTTCGCTATGTTATCCGGGCCAGTTGCTAGTCTTACTTTTGATTTTTTAATTACGTTTTTTACTTCTTCGACTAGTATGCTTGGTCCACTAACTTCGTTATTGTTCTGTAATTCCGACCTTTGGTCTGCAAATAGGTCTGTTATGTATTCGCTCCATCTCTTTATTCTTTACTATAAATAACAAATAAAAAAAGTAAATAAAATGTTTTATTCCTATTAAAATTCGTAGTACAACGAAACAATTTCGGATCTCCGTTGGCGTTACGTCACATCCGATACGAAAATATAACCAAAATGATTTTCATATAACAAAGTTGTTCAGAATTGTACCGATTTCTGAAATAACATTGAACTGGTATACAGACAATTTTACATGCTGCGATAACAGTTGAACTAACCCACTCAGCAAATTTTCCGACTCGAAATTTTTAGTATTATTTTCGCACGGATTTCCAAATCAAAATTCCGTCTTACCAACATATTTACAGAATTTGTGTAGGGTGTGTGATACAGTCGGTCGACAAATTTTTTGTAGGTATGTTATTTATATACTTTGTATGATTTTCCCATGCAAATCAGTGCGATTTACGCACCGAAAGGTGTACGATTTTCAGATGGAATCTTACCTAAAATTCCGCATATTATTTTCACTAATCATTCACATACTCGGAGTTTTCGGAACACGTTTGAAATGGATTCTTGGGTGAGCATTATCGCCCGAAATCCATTACACCACAATATGTAACAACGCAATTACAAGGAAATCTCCAATTTTATGTCCTTTTTGTAGGCAAATTGTTGTCAATAGTGAAAAAATATATGTATATATAGTAGTTTTATGTTGTGTAAAACATGATAACAAACATCATCTTTTATTTATTTACTAATTCTGTTGGTCATTATCTACATTGTAATTCCTTTTCCG
Organism: Rhamphomyia laevipes; assembly: GCA_963920725.1. Taxonomy (NCBI): domain Eukaryota; kingdom Metazoa; phylum Arthropoda; class Insecta; order Diptera; family Empididae; genus Rhamphomyia; species Rhamphomyia laevipes. Next base: position 24,454,018 of record OY987258.1, on the reverse strand, counting down.
GAAAAGGCAAATAACAACGGGCTTTATTCCTCACTTATGTGGGTTGTAAAGCTCGAACATTATTTGTATAAAGTAATTTCTCACGTTTTTGTTTCATTGCAACAAGACCCAAGTGGGAATGCTCAGCCAAGTGGGAATTATCGCCCTAACATTATTTGTATAAAGGGCATTATCGCCCGAATGGGCGATAATGCCCTGCATCGTAATTCATACTATAAATGATAATAGACAAATATGGATTTGTATACTGTATTTATTTTTATATATTTATAAAAAATATCGAATTTAAAATTTATAAATAAAAACCTCTACTACCTTTTCTTCTCCCACCGAATGTCGGTCAACGATAATAATGGCGCGTTAATGGCGCATTTTGAAATTTTTCTTTTGTTGACATAGATGACACGCTACAAATATGTAGTTTGTAGTATTTTAATTTAAATTGCTATATTTAACAAGCACAAGCAAAAAGCATCAAGCAGTAATAATAAAAATTGATTGAAGTGAATATTGAGAAGAAATTCAGCAAAAATAAAATAAAATAAAAAAAAAGAAACAAAACAAAATATGGAAAATCAGAAATGTTCTATTTGTAAATGTAAGTTGTGTAATTATTTTTATATAAATTTTCCATAAAATTTCATCCATTAATACAGTTGAGTGCGGAATGATCCATGAAGGAAATCGATTATATACCGAAGATAAAATTCTAATTTACAATATTACTGTTTATGTTCCAGGATGTGTAAGTAACAAAACAACAAAATAAAATAACTAGAAAATATAAAATAAATAAATATTTTACAGATTGATGAAAATGATTTAAAAGAATATTTTATAAAATTTGGTAAAATTGATGAACTACGTACATTGAAAACTTTTAAATGTTACAGAGCTGATGAGCGTAGAGATTATTTAGCAACTATACGTTTTAATGATTTTGAATCAGCAACAAGGTAATATAAAAGTTGATTTATTAAAATAACATAAAAATAATATTAGCTATTTATAATTACAATTTTCCAATTAAAATATAATTACAAAATCTAAAATTAATATTTCAGATCACTTACTGATCGGGTACAAATGTTAAAAATATTTCGTACCACTAAATCAGAAAGTTGGTTACAACCAGATTATAAGCCCGGTTGTTTATTTCAAAAAATTAATCCATTATTAAAAAAATCAAATACTAATAATTATTTAATTAGTGAAACAAATGAAGATTGTTTATTTTATATATGCGAAAATTTACCATTAAATGAACATATCAAATTATTTAAATTATCAGAAAAATTTCAAAATAATTTTATACCAATTTATCGTCATAATAAATCTATATATTTAGATGAAAATTGTTTAACTGGATTAACAACATTACAAATACGTGAAGCAATATCAGTAATTGGTCCATATTTAGAAAATTTTGAATTTTCAAATAAATATTTAAATAATGGTAAAAAAATACCACCAACTACATCATCAACAACAGTACAACAATCTAGAACAAATTGGGAAAATGAAAATTATATTATTGATTTTTTAATTGAATTTTGTGATAATTTAAAAATATTAAAATTTCATTCAATACATCGACAAGATGATTATATTTGGGATGGTATTACTGAAAGAATATCTTATTTAACTGAATTACAAATAATAAATTCATCAATTAATGATAAAATTATAAAAATCTTAATACAAAATGAACCATTTACAAAAAATTTGAAAAAATTAGATTTATCACAAAATACATTATTAACTGGTTTATATTTAAATAAATTTCCAAATTTATTAGAATTAAATTTAAGTGATTGTGATCATATTGATTCTAGTAATTTCATTAAAATATGTGAATTATCACAAAATCTATTAAAATTAAATATATCAAATTGTATACACTTGGATACATTAGCATTTCGTAGATTAATTCAATTATGTAAAAATATTGAAAATTTAACAATAACAACAAATTATTCCACAACAAATATGGAAATAATATTAGAATTGAGAAATTTAAAACATATATCAATAAGTGAATCATATTCAATGACTGAACAATATTATTCATTGCCATTAAGTTATTTTATTGAACGTTTAGTTGCAAAAAAATCACAAACATTAGAAACATTTAAATTATATACCGATAATAATTTAGATGAAAATGGTTTAGGTGCAATATTATCATTACGTCAGTTACGCGAATTACATTTAGAAGGATGTTGTTATCATCGATATTTTTGGTTCGCATTAGCAATGCTAAATAAATTAAAAATATTAAATTTACATGGTAATTATAATTTTTTTCAACCAGAATGTTATAATTATATAGCTAAAGCTAAATCATTGGATAAAGTATATTTACGTTGGGGATCACCAGATAAAATGGCAATATTAAAAACTATTAATGCAATTAAACGTTGTGATGATCAAAAAGCATTGTATTTGAAAATTCGTATTAAAGATAAAATCAGAGATGAAATTATTAAGGTAAAATTCACAATTTATAAATTACATATTTCATAGTTTTTTTTATATATATATTTTTACAGGATCCAGAGTATCTATCAAGAAAACGTAATGTATGTTTGGATTTCTTTAATGAAACTGATAATAATAATTATTTAGAGTATCCTTTTGTTGAACATATTCTATAAATTCTTTGTAAAATAAATAAATTAAAAATTTAATTTGATATTAAATAAATAAATATTTATAATTTTTATGTTTTTAACTAATTTTTTTTAAACAATTTCTGAGCCATTTAATAAATATTGTTTCTAAATTAAAAAAAAAAAAAAACAAGTATTTTCTTTAAGCAATTTGTACCTAAGAAGTGAATTCTACAATATGTAGTAGATTTGATTAAATAAAAGTCCCTTAACTCCAGATGGAGTATAGTGTTTCCGGACGACCAATTTTTGTGCGTCTTGTGGATTCCAATCGAGATGCTTTATAATATTATTTGCATGAAGTATGCAAGACCTACTTCCATATTCTCAACTTATCATTTAGGTTTCGTAAAAAAAAATCGTACGTTTATTAACATTTCGGACAAAGTTGTTACGTTTCATTATTAAGTCGTTATTAAGTTTTTTATTGTTCTTCAACCACTTAATCTGCTCTTTCTGATTTGATGTTATATCAGATCTAGTAACTTTCTCTCTTCGTAACCTGACCTAATTCCCCATAGTTACTCCATCTTTTAGATTTCTTCACGAAAAATTAAAAGGTTAAGTCCATCAAAATTTTAAAATTTTTAAACATTAAAATTTGTAATATTTTTGGTAATAATAAAAAAAGTAATGCAAATTATTTTATGTGGTATTACATAATAACGTAATTATTATTAATAAAATTTCTTAACTTATGTCTAAACATAAAAATGTATTTATACATTAAATTCATACATAGCATAATTTTCCATTTGATCTGGTTCTTCAATTACAAATTCTTCAACATTATTGATTGTAGATTTTTTCTTTTTACTAGAATTATCCAAAATATTTGGACAGAACTCTTTTAAAATTATTTCTTTTTGTAAATCATTCGTAATTAATGAATCATGGACTTTAGAGTGATCTTGCATAAAAAAATAAAATAAAATTAAAAATTTCTTGAAAATAATTTTAAAATTATCAACTTACTTTTTAATTCAGTATGTTTGGAAAATGCATCTCCACAAATTGGACATTTATACAATTTTTCTGTACTATGTTTTTCTACTTGATGTCGTTTAACACACTGTGTATTATAAAAAGTTTTATTACAAAACTCGCATTTTGGTCTTGCTTTAACATTTACTGAAAAATCAGAAACAAATTTTATTTATTTTTTATAGTAAACATTGTGTGTATATGAAAAAAAATTATCTTACAATGTTTATTTCTCATATGAACATTTAATCGGAAGCTAGCATAACATATTTTACCACATATTTGACATTTAAATTCTTCAGTTTTTAAATGTTGTGAATTAATATGAATTTTTAAATGATCAGCACGTTTAAATACAGTATTACAAAAATTACAAATATGTTTTGCATCTTTAAAATCAGGTTTACGATGTGTTTGACAATGTTTAATCAATGAAACCGTATTTAAAAAATGTTTCATACAATACAAACATTTTAATGAAGCTTTTGGACCTTTTTTATTATTATTACGATTTTTAATTTCTAGACATCGTTTATTTGGATTTTGTTGAATATGTATCTGTAAATTTTTCAAATTCCTAAAACCTTTTCTACAATTTTCACATTTATGTGTCGGTGTATCATGTTTATATAAATGTGCTTTGAATTGTTCAATACTTAAACCAACTAAAAAAAAAAAGTTCAAATATTAAATATTGTATTAATAATTAAAAAGAATTACGTTTTCCACAAGTTTCACAATCCTTTGTTTCATTTGGTATTCCTAGATGGTCATTCATGTGAGCTTTTAGTTTATTATCTTTAACAACTTTTAAATAAAAATAAATTATAATTAAAAAACATATAAATTTAAGTCATTAACTATATAATAACATTATGTTTAATGGTGTAAATATGTATAGATAATATAAGGTTTTCCAGCTGTACGTGCTGGGAACCCTTATATTAATCTCTTTGTGTTCGAAGGATCTAAAATCTCCTCGCGACAAATCTTAAACCTAATTAAAACTTCATTAATGCTCAAAAACCATGCTTATAATATGAATAGTGTTAAAATAGTGAATATTGTTTTCTATATATTTTGTAAATGTTTTAAGAACTTTTCTGTTAACTGAGTTGCGCATTTATATTATAAATTAGTAGCATTAAATTGGCAAGTTATCATATAATTTATATTCGTTGTTTATTTATCATATAATTTATATTAGTTGTTTATTTAAAGATAATTGTTTTTTTTTTTTTTATTGTTCAAATCAATTTTAAAGGAAGTTTGATATTACTATCAATCGATTTAAAATTTATATGTGATAATTTTAGCATAAATAACTTACGATGGTATTAAAATTTAAGAAGTGAAAACAAAGATATTTTCCAAAGAATTCCAAGTAGAGTTCTTGATATTTAGAACACGTATTTAGTTGATTGAATTTAAAATGAATGAATGAAATGTAATAAATCTAATTAAAAATACTAGTTATTCAATGAATTTGGTAACTAATACCAAAGGTCTGAGTTTGGTAAGTAATACCTTGCCTGATTTTAAAAAATCAAAATATCTAAATAGTTCTTGATGTTTTCTTTTACATTAATTTAAATTATCGTCCAAAATCTGTATATAGTTAATATTAGTATAATTGAAAAATAAGCTATTAGATTTATAGATTATGAAAGTATTCCATTTGAGGTAAGAGAGCTGACATACATAGATGAATAATACTAATATTCCTCCGAGAAAAATAAGAAATAAAATATTATCTTTTTGCTATTAGCCCTGTTATTAAACAGATTAGAAAAGTTTGGATTACTACTATCAATCCTATAGCTAGCTAATGGATGGTTTATTAGTAAAAAAAAAAAATCTTGAAATAAAAATGGTTATACATATATATAATGATTAAAAATTATCAGTAATTTTCCAAAAATGATAACCCGGATGATAAATAAATAAAATGAGAATTTCTATTTACCATCTCCACACATTTCACACATTACAGACTTTGGTCTTGTTCGTCTTTTATGCTTATACTTTATATGTTCTTGTAGTTGACTAAATGACATATTTTTTTCTGTGCATAATTCACAACTAAAATCATTAGAAAAATCATCATTTGAATCAGGAGTACTACCACTTTGTTTATTTTCGATGTACTGGTCCTCATCATCCCTATCAACATCACCATTCATTTCTTCAAATATTAATGTATCCATGTTATTTGATTCAAAATCCTTATTTTCTGATTCCTTTTCATGTGCTATTTTAATAGCTTTTTGTAATTCTTTAGCTATATCAATTTCATCATAAAATTCGTTTTTTGTAATTTCAGTTGAATCATCATCATCATCATTAATATCATCATCATAAATATGTGCATTAGATTCATCATCTTTATTTTCAATTTCCATAGATTTGTCATCAGTTATAATTTCAATTTTTAAATTATCGTTCATTATATCATTTTCATAATCATAATCATCCAATAATTCTTCAATTATTAAATTATCTTCATTTTTTATATTAACACAAATATTTTGTTCAACATTTAGTTCGGAATCTACTGTATTCAAATCCTGCTTTTCTACTTTTATTATATTAAAAACCTTTTCCAATAATAATTGTTTTTGTTCACATTTTTGAATAAATTCATTCATATCATTGAATTGATCTAAACATTCACCACAAATTTGTTGAGGTAATCCATCATTTTTAGATACCTGTGAATTTAAGAGCGTATTGTTTTATTCTATATCTAAAAAATCTAAGAGAAAGAGAACATTTATTGAATTTATACCTGAAAACTGGAATTTTGATATTTATGAATGTCATTAATAGCTCCATTTGGAAACAATGGTATAAGTTCATCATGATTTGAACTTTTCGCACAAGTCCGACAAGTATTTATTAATTTCAATAATTTTGTTGACATATTTGATTGCTTTTCACAATTTGTTTTATTAACCCACTTAAAAAAAATGAAATTGTAATTTTGCTATAATGCCTAATCGATTGACGAATACAATATTGAATATTTGTATGAAACTACTATACACTTTAATTATAAAATGTCACCTTTGACAAATTTAGCCCCTGAATTCAGATAGAGATAAGTTAGAAATTCGTAAACATCATAAAAATTTTCGTAACTCAGTAAAGAGTACACTGAAAAAACTGTTTTACTGCAAAAAAATGCAGGAAAGCATGTCGCATTTGGCGGCAAAAATAAAAGCGTCAGAAAGCCCTTTAAGCAAGCTGAGTCCAAAGTCTTTGCTATATATCATATGGCGAATCCCATTTCCGATTCGTTTTTCCGGAGATAAAAACTTCTCACCTACTATGGTTGATGTGGAATAATTAGACTCGATACCCTTTGGGCTAGAGGATACCCTCTGACAAGCTCTACGTAAAGGTACAGAATAAGACAGTTGTTTGTACTAAAGTCCTCGATAACTGAACGCTTTGGCGTGCAGTTTCCGGTACAGAAATTGAACGGCTGCCATATGCAAAGTCAACTCAAAAACGTGGACTTATATTGCTTATATTATATGTGTATACCTGAAAACAAGAAGTATCGTTTTCGATTCGTAAAAGAAATAACTCCTTCATACAAAACATATTTTACGAATGTTTAGATGTAACGTTTTTATATCATTAACGATTCATCACCATAGTCACATGATAATGAAATCATAAACGAAGTTTGTGTATGTATTGGTACTTCGTTTTAATTCCGTTTTGGGGAATCATTAATGATTCGTATTTAGCGTATCGTTTATGAATCTCTTTTAACGAATTGATTAAGAGAATCTCTTTAGACGAAAAGTGAAATATTTATTTTGAAAAATGAATTGAAAAATAAAAATATTTTTTTTAATTTAATCATTTTATATATATATTTATATTATTTTAAAGATATAACTTTTAAATTTAATATAATATTTTTAATATAAAAATCATTGTTCTTTTCATCATAAAAGCTTATGTTTGTTGATATAACTCTCTGCTAATTTATATAACTATTAATACTGGAGCATCCAAATATATCATTCATTAGTAATCGAGTATATAATCCTCATCAATCTCAGAGCCAAGTTCCATCATCTCGTTACCAAAAAAATGGGGTCCGAAAAAGCGACCGATAATTTGTTTGGATCAGCGAAAACAAGCATAAGGAGAGATAATGTTAGTATGTTATGTTAAAGAGAAACATATATATAGAAATAAATTTGGTTTTTATCCTTAAGCTTGATTTCTTGCACTTTCTCACATGCTGAGAAATAATTTACCATCCGAAATGGATTAACCTCTGATGTTTCCACCACCCAAAACCAAACACATATTACTAGATTAGACACTTACTGCTTAATACAAGCAGTTAAATAAATAAAATAAAAATAAATAAAATATATAAAAATTAAAGCAAAGAAAACATTAAAATTTGACTTAACACGCTACCACTTACATAAGGCTTCACAATTCTGAAAAAAAGCTACTACTTCCCTATGACGTCACATGTTAATTCAAATCATTAAAAAATTAAAAAAGTAAAATTGTTAGAACTAAAGTAGTTCTAAAACTATAAGTAAAAAAAATCGATAAGGAACAACTAAAAAAGCGTACCAGCGTCAAAAACAACACAAATTAACAAGTTACCACTAGCTTTAGGTTTCGCAATTCTGAAAAGAACGCTACTACTTCCCTCCACTGTCACCTGCTAATTTGCGGCTTAAAAATTTAAAAGAAAAATATAAAATAAAAAATTAAAAAAAGCGTGCTAGATTGCAATTAGCTGTTTGAAATAATCAAAAATCATGAAAAAACCATTCGTCAAAATAAATATTAAATATATATATAAAACAAACAAATTAAAGAGGTTACCATTAGCTTCAGGCTTCATCGATCCAGGAAGAACGCTACTCTACTTCCCTCCGCTGTCACCTATTAATTTTAGGCTTTAAAAATTATAAATTAAATGTAATAACAAATCATGCGAATTGCAAATAGCAGTTTGTTATAAAAATCGAAATTAATGAAATCGAAAATCGTCAAATACTATATATTTATTTTTATTTTAAACATAAAAAAAACATATACATACTTATAGCATGTTCACACTTACATTCTATACCCTGGTTATGGGCTTCTATACCCCTGGTATAAAAAATGGTCTTCACACTGAAAATACTTAATATGTTTTGACATTAAGTTTGAAAATCAGCTGGTATTGAAAATAAAATAATTGCAAAAAAAAAATTAAAATTAAAATTAATGATTCTAATAATACTTTGCCAAAATTGAAAATAAAACAATAATATCATAGGTGCTTTGATTGACAAGATTGACAATTGTTTTGTAGGGGTATTAAAATTCATTGAAATATGATCAATAATATCGAAATATTGCAAATGAATCGATATTTTCTTATACCTTGTTCAGTTAATCCCTCATTTCGAAGTGGGTATACGGATATTACAATATAGAATGACACATTTTTTGTATGGAAAAATAAATCAATATCATGTTTATTATGATATAGCTCTATAACCAGGGTATAGATTCAAGTGTGAACATGCTATACTAATTAAGGAAACCTAATATAGATATACATATAACACAAATATACATATAAGACAAGTACATAAAAAAAACTCATTGGTTTAGATCTTTTTAAGCTGAAGTTTGCTGTAATTAAAGTCAAATTTCCCGGCACAATTATTAACTTCGCGTAACATACTCGAAATGGGTTCATTTTCCCCATACTAATATTAAGATTCATCCGTTCTAAAAGCAATGGAGAATCAATAGCACGACCAATTACTTGGTGCACAAACACGATAGCAGCTATTTGCCGACGCCTTTGAAGCGTTTGTCAATCTATAAGTTTGAGACGGTCTACATATGAAATTATTGAAATTATTTTAGAAATTTTCATATCATCGTTTATAGATAAAATAAAAATTAGTGGACCAAAGTGGCTGCCCTGAAGCACTGCAGACTTAGCCGTAAATCACATCGAAGTAGCTGACCTAAACAGTACCCTGTATTGACGATTTATTAAATAGGATTCTAACCAAAGCAAAAAAAAAGGTGGAAACCAGTGGAAACCCAAGTGCTTAAAATTTGAACAGAATAATCTCATGCGAAAGCTTGTCAAAAGCTTTACTAAAGTCAGTAGTGATAGCATCGACTAACTTCCATTGCATTAAGACTGTTAGACACGAATTCCGTTAAATTAGTGGGCGTCGATCTGCCCTTCAAAAACCCGTGTTGTTTAGATGAAATCAGGGATTTACAGTGAAAGATGAGGGTATCATAAACAATACTCTCAAAAAGTTTAGGAACGCAGGATAGCTTGGCTATTGGCCTATTGTTATTATTTTCAGTTTTACAGCCATTTTTATGTACAGGGATAATAAAAGAATCCTTCCAAAAACTTGGCAATATTTCCCACTGACATAGATTTATGGAAAATTGCTGTGAGAGGCTGTGCAAGGCTATCGCTGCATTTCTTTAAAACGATTGCTGGCAGACCATCAGGACCAGATGAGAAATCGTCTTTTAAATTGCAAATTTTCTCAACCACCGTTTCTAAATTAATATTTACACTTACCAAAGATGTCTGAGCATTATTATTTAAATAGGAAAAGTAATTAACGTCTGGCACAAAATCATTATCATTAAAAGCTTGATTAAAAAATTCAGCGAAGTGATTAGAAAGAAGTTCGGGATCATTTGATGAATGATTATCATATTTTAATGTGGAAGGGTACCTACCCGTCAGATTTCCTTTTAATATTAATAAATTTCCAGAATTTTTTCGGATCTGAAATAATGTCAAACTGCATTTGACTTATATAATTATCATATAGATCTTTAGACAACACGAAAAATTCGTCAGATACGTTAACATATTCCGAAAAAACACAGTCCGACCTATATGTTAGAAACTTACGCCATAATTTATTCCTATTATTTCGCAATGAGCGAAGTTCATTAAATGATGTTTCAACTAAAGAAGTTGCATTAGATGCAACGTAATACGATTCATCATCCGATTCAACCCAAACCAGTCTAGGAAAATTAAAATCACCAACAATCAACAGATAATCGCAATCATCCATAGTACAATGCAAAAAATCTACAGCATTTAAGAAAAGTTGGTAACATTCAATGGGACTAACAGGATGAATATAACAATTTAAAACATAAATACTACGACGACCAACAGAAATTCGAACACATAATAATTTAGTAGTATTGGGAATATTGAAAGAGGAAGCATCAAGATTAGAACGAACCGCAATAAGAACCCCACACCCTGAAGAATTAAACCCATATTTCCGAAAGACGCTAAAGTCTGAAGTAAAAAATTCATTGTCGCGGAAGGAATTGTTAAATTAGTTTCAGTTAAAGCGAAAATGTCGAAAGGAAGCATTTGCGATTTAAAAAAAATTTCAGCGGCTTTAGTTCGGAGTCCCCTTACATTTTGATAATCTATACATATCTGTACATATGCAAGTTATTTATTTCCCTAGACACTTTATAATATTTTCTCCTATAATGTGCAAAATATTGAAAATAAATTCTATGCTGCATACAAATTAATGAGTATTTTAAGAATTTTTGCACATTAATTATTAAGTAATTTTCACCTTAATGAAATTCGACACCGCTTTAATTTAATTAATAAATTTTATACTTGATAATTGCAATTTTTTTTCTACTTCCGGTCAAGAATAATATGTAACATGATCTAAATTAATTTACTTTTCCAAAAGGGTCAATGAATTAATCCGGATGTACGTGCATTAATATTGTTTTTTCTCACGCTTAAAATTTAGCATAACTTGCTAATTAATATTTTATTATCAGATTTAATGCAATAGAAATAATTAATTTTTTTAAATCAATATTTTTTGCATAATTAAAAATTCCGACAATTATGCTAGAGATACTCTCGCCGCTGGTGCCGCGATGACGCTTTGCCGAGCTGTCAAATAAAAGTTCAGATATATAGAAATATATGAAAGCAGATAAACTCGGCGCCGGGCTGCCGATGGTGCCGCCGGTGCCGCAACAATGTTGGTTCAATTTCAACTTTTTGCGGCGGTGATGGTTTGGAATGTCAGTTTTTTATATTGTTAATCTCATAAAAAAAAATTTTTGTTAAAGAAGTAAGATGAGTTTTACAGAAAAATTAATTAGTAAAAACTAATGAAATTTAATATAACAATTTTATAAAACAACATTTTATATAAAAAAAAATAAAAATGTTTGGTTATGTTTTTGTGACGTTCTACCGCTTTAAGAGTATCTACTCAAAAATTCTACAACCATCACGGCCATCATTTGAAATTTCAAATCGGCTGATCGTCGAGTGCGGCGCGGCGAGAGTATCTCTAGTATTAAGCATTAATTAATTAGGCGCCGATAATTATGAAAGGTCCTTGACAGGTCAGACAGACGCCTCACAAAACCAACACAATACAACTGGTTGGTTAGTATTAGTACCAAGTAGCAAGTAGGTGAAGGATGATGGTCGAGTTGTGGTATCAAACGGAATCTGTTGATAACTAGATGACTATTTTAACTATAAATATAGTATTGAACCATGTACACATATGGAGTATATCAATAGAGAAGGAAATGGTACAAAAAACTGTAAAAACTTTTAAAATCAGCCTACTACAATGTTGAAGACTGTTGTGAGGTTTCAACGATTTCAACTAAAAGTATACTGAATAATGAAAATGTATAATTATATTTTATATAGTTCGACTCGAAAAAATTTGTTAACTCAAACAATTTTGTCACTCATCAAAGTGTTAAAATGTTACAAGTTCGTTCAATAGATGAAGTGCTAGATGGTGCGCTTAAGTCCTTCAGTTACTGAACCGGAATTTGAAATTTGACAGGTAATTAGTTTTTTATTTTCTCGTTTTTCAAATCTCCATTGTCCGTCCATTCCATACTTACAGACAGTACTTGTACTTGTTATAGGTAGATTAACAATTTTAACAATTTAGATTTGTAATTGTAACTTGTAACAAATGCTGATCATAGTTTTGGGCTTACATTACATTTTTAAGGTTATAATTATAATATAAATACAAGATTTTGATATTGTTTTGTTAAATTTAAATTGTAATTATTTGTCGTGTTGTACTTATACTCTTTTGACTTGTTAAATTTATGACATACATTTAATGTATAAATCTTTATTATCCTATTCGTCCTATTCATTTATTTAATATAAAATAATGTACACTACATTTAATCCAGATGACAAAATAAAACTTACAGTGTTTAGTCATCGGCAATTAATTGAAAATTTATATAAAGTTGATAAAAACATCACCTATACTTTCAAACCAGCAATCTTCAATTTTAAAATAAAAAAAAATAATTCAGAAGAAACTACACATAAAAAAAAAAGAAAAATTAAACATCTCCAAAAAAAATTATTGGATACTAACGTAAACACTGAAAAGACTAATTATGAAAATGAATTTAAGATCGAAGTTGAAGAACTACAAAAATGTATCAACAATTTATTATTAACAATTGCAAAACAACAACAAATATTTAAACAACCAGCAGTAACTGATACAGACTTTGATTTAAATAGTATAGTTAATGAATCAATCTCGTTTCCAAGACTCAAAGGTGAAAATTCATCTGAAAATTCAACTAAAATTTCAATAAATAACCAAGAATACATAATTCCACCGTTATGTAAATTTTACAATTATAATATCAAAGATATAAGTGAAATTTTATTGGAATTGGATGACAATAAATTTGATTTAGTTATTTTAGATCCACCCTGGCGTAATAAATATATTCGACGTTTAAAAAAATCTAAGATGAAGTCAGCTGCTTATGAAATGATGAATAACGATTGTATAAAAAATATACCGATTTCGAAACTCTTAAATTTGAACAGTTTAGTTGTCATATGGTGCACAAATTCTTATCAACATCAAAATGCAATTTTAACTAGTTTTTTGCCAGCATGGAATTTGAAACTAATTACAAAATTGTACTGGATTAAAATGGATGTAGATGGTCGTCAGACAATTTGTAATTTTAACAGTGAATTTGGTAAGAAACAGCCATTTGAAACAATATTTATTGCTTGTCCTAAAAATTGTCAGACCAACTTTAATGAAATATTATCTGTAAGAAAATATATTTTAATGAGTGTACCAAGTTTAATAAATTCCCATAAACCACCATTAATTGAAATTTTACGTGAATATTTGCCAGAAACAAAACCGAATTGTTTAGAAATATTTGCTAGATATTTACAACCAAATTTTACATCAATTGGTTTAGAAGTATTAAAATTGATGGATTCTAGACTTTATAATAATTCTAATGATAGTAACAAAGTTTAACAATGAATATGGTGGAATACGATATCAAAATATGAATGCATGCATCTAAAGATTGTTTTTGGACAATTTATTCTTACCAACCACTTAATTCTTCATTGTGATCACAGTTTTAAAATACCTTATTCATTATATAGCAAAACTGAATGTATGTAAAGGAATAATGTAAATAAAATAAAACACGACAAAAATTATAATTTTTCAGTATATAATAATATCATTTAATATTATTTTTAATATAAAACATTTAATATTAATTATTATATATAGTAATTATATTCGACAGGAGGATATTAAATATTAAGTTTATTATTTAAGAGATAATACGTTTTTAAAATTAATTAAAATAAAAGAAATACATTAGATTAATATTGCTAAATAAAAATAATAAAATTATTACGAAAAAGTTACATTTTTATAAGAAAAAAGAGTATGTATAATTTGTAAAATAAAATATTCGTTGAAAAAAAATCATTGCTAGAAATAATACATTTTATTTCTTTAAACAAATATAAATTATATTTAAATAGAATTTTTTAAGCTTAAAAATTAAATCGCCTTATAATTAAAAGCTGTTAATAATCAATTTATTATTCAAGTATTGTTTTTTTAATAATATTTTTTTTTTGCGTTGGGCATTTCTAGTGTCATGCATCACAAAAAGTTACATATTTTTATATAATTCTTTTTATTATATAATTTTAGTTTATATTAATTTTTACTTTTTAATTTCTATAATATAGCACTATGAAAATTAAAAATCGTACAAAATTTTAATATTAATATTTATGATATTGGATTTTTTACATAATTTTTAAAATTTAATTTTATATATCATTTTACCGTTTTTTACTTACAAATTTTGTTTAGATATATATAAATATATTTATCTAAATTTCGCACAATTAATTGTAAGAAAGAAATGTGCTACAGAGTTATTTGTTAAATTATTTCCATGTCTTTTAAACTTTCTTGAAGAGTAAATATTTTAGGGAATGAAATATTTGTTTAAGGGATTATTATTATATCAATTTTTTTATTGGTTTATTTTTTTGTCAAAATAGGATTAAAATGATTATGATTAAAAACAATATCTAACTATATTTAAGTTTCTACTTATTTAAAAATTACTCAAATTAATTACGAGAGAGAGTAAAATATAGTTTCTAAAGTAGAATTAAATTTAATCAGTTAATGTTTGTGCAACTAATGCCAATTGTTCTTTAAGGACTCGAAATGCAGGACGTTCTTCAGGACTATGACACCAGCATTTTTTCATAACCTAAAATAATTTTTTAATTATTTTCCTTAAAACAAATAGAATGATTAAAAAATTACTTCATAAATTTCCTTGGCACAAGACTTTGGTTTTTCTAATATAATTCCACGTTGGACACGTTCAACAACTTCGGTATTCTTTAGACGACCATATGGCATTTTTCCACATGTAAATATTTCCCACATAAGAACACCTAAAAGAATTATATTAGAATATAAAAAAAATATATTAAAATAATTTATTTTATACCATATGCCCAGACATCACTTTTTGACGAAAATCTTGTATAATTTAATACTTCTGGTGGTGCCCATTTAATTGGAAATTTTGTACCACCAGAACTGGTATATTGATCATCTAGTACGTATCGTGCTAAACCAAAATCAGCAACTTTAACAACATTTTCAGAACCAACCAAACAATTACGTGCAGCCAAATCACGGTGTATGTAGTTGTGTCGTTCCAAATATGCCATACCTTTGCTAACTTGTATACACATATCTAATAATAAACCCATATTACCAATTAATGATGTTTCATGCCGTCGTAAGAAATTTAGCAATGATCCATGTTTCATATATTCAGTGACAATATAAATTGGTCGATGCTTTGAACAAACTCCATATAATTGAACTAAATTTTGATGCTGGAGTTTTCTAAAAAAAAAAAAAAAAAATATTGCAAACAATTAATATTAATTACAAATATGATTTTTAAAATTTAAATTTACGTCATGACTTTTGCTTCTTCAATAAAATCATCTTCAGACATTGTTCCCTCTTTCATCATTTTAACAGCTGTATCAATGGATCCACGCCATTTGCCACGGCGAACAACACCAAATTGACCAGAGCCCAGCTCTTCAGATAACATTAATTCCATTGGATGGATTTCCCATTTATCTATAATTTGAAAAAAGAAAAAATTTATATAAAAAATAAATGGAAAATATTAATATTAGATACATACTTATCTATTTATACTCAGAAATTATAGAATATAAAAGGATAATATTTTTTTGTTTTAAATGAAACTCTTTACCATGTGATAATCCAGCTGTTGGTGGTACAGGTCTATCACAGGGCGAAGATTTTAAACGACAGGCCAAGCCTCCCGAATTATGTCGATGATAATTAATCAAATCTGGTATTGTTTCACAGCAATGCTTTTCCGATAAATAATATTCCAAACGGGTATTTTGTTTAATATGATAATGTTTAACATGAGATTGTGGACTGTTAAAAAAATATTAAAATTATTACTTAATTATCAGATGTTTTATTATAAATAAATATTTACACTTTGGTATGAAGCGATAATGTGTATAAACCTTTTGTTGATGACTTTCTAACTACAAAACAGCCTTCTTTGTCACCCTGTTTCAATAGGGATTCAGCACGTTGTCGAGACATATCTCCAACATACCATCTACAAAAAAGAAAATTATTTTAATTATTATATTTAAATAAGCAAAAATAAAATCATTTACTCATATCTTTCAAGCCCAAGTAATGCTTTTGGTTTAACATAATTGCTGGGTATATAACCAATAGTACCATGTTGATCCTTAACCTTCCACCAATGTTCTTGTGAATCATCAATTACTTCATATTCGGCATTCTGAAAGATAATAAAAAATAAATAAATTCCATAAATTTAAAAAAAAAAACTATAATTATGCAATAAAATAAATTATATTGTAGAGATAATGGGGGCGGGGGTTCTCGTTTTTTTTGTTTATGCAAGAAAAATGTGTTAATTAAAAAATATACCAATTTTTGTTAGCTTTTATTTTTAGAAGGAAATATTCGTGTTCAAATAAACACAAGACAATAAAAATAATTGAAAAATATTGTGATTAATTGGAGAATAATTAAATTTAATTAATTTAAATAATAGTTCATAATTTGATCAGGTGAGAGATAAACCGCAAAAATATAAACTGTGGTTGGCTTTATGATGATGATTAATTAAAGCTACATGCGTAAGTATAGTATTGTTTTTCTGGTGCTGGATTTGTTTTACTTTACTTTATAGAAAAATTATTAATTTATATCATAGTTATAAGATTGTGCAAAGAATACTCTTCTAGGTGAATAAATGTTTGAGCTTAACACCACATCACATATCTTATAAAAACAAAAATTTAGCTATATAAAAAAAAACTCAATTTATACATAATATAGCAAGAAATATTCTGAATTTGCAATGCAAGTCATATTTAACTATTTCGTCAATTTGTATTCAAGATAAATAAAAATACATTCCAAACAAAATAATTTTATTATAAAAAGATTGTATTATTTTATTAATAATTAAATAAATTGTAGTTTCATTTGATGTGATAACTGATTTATTTTTCTGTCCAATTATATGTAATCATTACTTCTGTAATCAATGAATAAATATTTGTTTTTTTGGAGATGGAATATATATTGAAATATAAATTAATTCTTGATATCTCGAAAATAGAAAAGTTTATAATTTTCAATGAATATAAATAAAAAATAATTCTATTATATATTAACAAATCATAAATTGATTAAGATTCCCAAGCTACGAAATCCTAAGCAGAAATCATACCCCTACAACTACATAGACCAAAAGAAGGAATGAAACATTAACAGTATCCACAATATTTCCAATATTAGTAAATTTTTGTCGCAAATTTCTCCGTAAAATATGTAGCAATAATATAAAAAAGAAATATTTTTGTTGTTTTTATTGACAAATAAAAATAAGGTAAAACTTGTTTTTTTTTTTCTCAAATTGAATATACATGAATCATCACGTCATGCCTAATTTTATATAATTTTAAATTTTCACTGTTTTCCATAACACTTTCAACACAAATTAATTTGTTAGAAATTTTTGAAAATTTACCTTCTCCAACGATAGATCACCACCTTCTATAGCTTTGAATGGATAAAGAGCAACTACAATTTTCACAAAATGTGAATTATCCTGTAAAATAGAAAATACATATATAAATAATTTTTAAAAAATAATAATTTTTATAAATACTATATATAATATTTTAATAAGTATATTGAAAATTTTAAACTTTAATAATTATTGAAATAAATACATATGAACATATATATATATATAATAATATTAAAAATTAATATAAAATTATCTTTGGTAATTATTTTCATGGGAAAAAACCTTGAAATTTTTTATATGATATACAACTTTTTAATTAAAATTTTAACTAAAAATTAAATTTGATTAAGCAATTTCTGTTGTACTAGTACATTAACAAAAAAATTATCGAAAAAAATGCCGAATGAATACAATAATTAATTTAGGTATTGAATATTCGCCAATAACAAGTTTAAGTTTCTTAATTGTATAAAATTTTAGAGTTTGTTGAAATATAAAAATTAAATGAAATTTTATTTTCGATTTTGTCGTATACAATTGAGTTTAAAAGCTAAAACTGCATATAATTTATGCAAGCTATGCTCTAATTGAAAATTTCAACTGAAAAATTTAATTACACATTAAGACCAGATAATAAGGATAAATATTTTTTTTTTTTTTGAGATTGAAAGTATATTTCGCATAGACTTTTGTAATATTTGATTACTGATATTCACCATAATAAATACAAAAAATAAAATAAAATTGGTAGAAAGTAAATTAGATGATTGTATAAATATAAATATACTAAAGAAATTATTAAGAAGGACATCAAGTAATATAGTTTAATTATTAAGTACTTTGTCTATCCTTAAAATACCATAAATATCAGACAATTCTGAAATTTATTTCCATCATAAAGATTCATATAAAATTGGATTTCAAGCTAAAAACCCAGATTACATTACTAAATATTTTTTAGGTTAAATGAATAGAAGAAATTATATTCAACAGTTTTTTATGACTATAATAAATAGAAAAAGTGATACTGCAATTTAGTTCAAATTATATCACTTTAAATAAATTTTAAGTTTTTTGGTTTAATTGTGAAAATATAATTGGAACTATAGTTATCAATTCTTCTAAACACCAAAGGCAATTTGGTGTAGTATAAATACTTGAGAGTGGAATTATAATACATAATATTATAGTTTAAGTGTGAATTCAGTAATTGTACAATTACATAAAAAATGGAATTCAATAATTTAGATAGAGCCTGTTTTATAATTCATTGTAATTTAAAAATACAATATACTTTAGTACGTACTCCTAAATCTTGACACAAATCATATAATCACTTTCATATGAAATTAATTTTTGGTTCATTCATGGATTTTGGATTTAACGAAAAGTATAATTCAAAAATTGTTGAAAAATATTTCTATCTCAAGAAACAATATCAAGATTTAATATCGTATTATCATAAAAGAATTATAAAAATTTAGAATTTAGAATTACGTTATGCAGTTCAAAGATTACGTACGATTACTTTTAGTAATCTTTAGTATCGAACCACTTGTACATGAAATAGAAGTGCAGAATCCTGTATGCATCGCAGCAAAAATAATTTAGAGCACAGGGTTTTTTTTATAAAAATCTGCACTGTATGCAGCCAGTGCAAGTTATTTATATTTTCAATTTTGTTGTGTATCTGGAATGTTACCACAACATAAAACCTCTATGGTAACAAATTACGAAAAAAAATTTACATTTCTAACATTTCACAATTGTGAAATTCGAAATTTTCATAAAATTTAATGATTTTAATTATAATAATATGACCAGATCGAAAATAAATTTCAATTTGCCAAAAAAAAATAAAAGAAGATCCATTTATTTTAAATGGAAAGCGCATACATCGCTACCTGCAGAAATTATGCATATTTATTTTGGAATTAAGCAAGACATTGATCGTAATCTAAAAGCTAAATTTTTATATTGTAATCTAGCTTAATTAGAAGCAGCGTATGGGCCTTTAATTGTAATTAAAGGATTATTTAAGTATATTGTTAATAAATACACTTTTTGTAGGAGTTTCTGCATTCATCATGGCCTCAGAGAACAATTTTATAAACTATCTTGTTTTTTAAATTCATCCGGAAAGCTTAATAAAACTAAATTTACAAAGCTCACAATTAAACTATAAAACTTGAAAATAAAATAAAATTATTTACCTTTGCCTTAGAATTTGGTGTTCCTGGTGTTGGTATACCACCAGGCATTGTGGTATCACAATTAATGGTAGTGTTACCGTTCGCAATTGTGGTGCTTTTAAATGTTGAAACGGAAGACTGTAAAGATATATGGATAAGAAAATATTTAAAGTATAATGTGTATTTTTTTTTGTTACCTGAGGATTGGATAAGGTGGGCGTTGAACTACCTAAACTGCCGCCTGAACTATTATGATGAAGACTAAACTGACTTGTATTCGATGTTGAATTATTAGGACTAATACTTCGTGTAGAATTCTGGGCGGGAGAACTTCCTGAGCCTTAAAAATAAAAAATACATTTTTTTTATTTGTTTTAGTTTAAAATATTTCAAGATAAATAATTTCAAGTGTACGAACAATATTCAAAGTTCTGTACATAAATATACACATATAAAATAATTAAATCATTTAGATAAAAATATATTGAGCTTTGTAAAAAGTTATAAATTTAAAAATTATTTATATAGATACATTTTATACATTTCTTACAATTTCGTTCAATTTATCCGTTTACATTATATAAATTACACGCACCAACGATAATGGCAGAGTATGAGTATAAATTTATTTAAAAAATATAAAATTAATTATATATTTTTTATAATATTAAATTATTGTAAATTTATTTGTATTTGTAAGTATTTTATTACCTATTACATTGGATTTATTTAATTATAATGATTCTTTTTCGATTTTTAATATTTTGCATCTTTCAAATGCAACATACAAAAATCTGTAAATGCGATTGAGAGCGATGAATAACTTTTAGAATATAGCATGTAATTTTTAACTCCGAAAAAAGTTGATATTAAAATTTAAAAGTATAAAAAAAAATTTGAAAGTGAATTAAATTAATATAAGTTATTAATAATTTTATATAAAAGTTATAATCAAAAAATAAAAATGGATTTCAAGAGAATTCCATATAAATTCGGATTATCAAAAATTCTATAATTTTTTTCATTTTAAGCCCTCTTAAGAATCAAAAAAAATTATTGATTCTTATATAAGCTTGGTTTAGTCATTTTTTTAATGAGTACTAAATAACTTTCTTAATTTATTTGAAATTTATGCTAATTTTTGCCATATTTTAATAGAAATATATATAAATATAGTTTTAAACTTATTGCAATTTAAACAATTTTTTAAAAACTATAATTTATTTTTCTTCCAAATCCAAATTCCCTGTCGATTGACACCAAATCATGGGAATTGGAGAAATTCTTAAATTTGTTTGTAGAATTGTTTTATTTAAACTTCGATTTTGGTGAATTTGTTATGGTCTAGTTAAGGACATTCTAAAAATATATCTTTTTAAAGTTATTGGCAGTTTTGCGATTAAATATTACCGACTTTGTTAATTTTTTTTATATAACTATAGTTAATATTGAGAAACTGTGGTGAATGAATACAGGATATGGTTATGAGAACAAATGTGAGTTTAGGATTTTAGGCTTGGGAAGTAATTAGATATAGGGACCGGGATTAATAATTGTTTTCTTATTGTTCAAATTGTAATTCAAAGGGAACACATGAGATGGTAATTGGCTCCATAGTTTTGTGGTTTGCGCCATAAACGAATTTCTAATTTTTAATATACGATGGAAGTTAGGGTCAAGTAAATATTTGGGGGTCTAGGTTGATCTTCGTGTATTGTGTAGACAAGTTTGTCTGTACAATTGGTTTGTTAACCTGCTCATTAAAAAACAATTAATTTGTATTCAAAATTCCCATCGATTGAAACTAAACCGCTGGGATAAAATGGATGGTTAGTTTTTATGGTTTTATTTTTAGAATAAAATAAATAAATAATAAATAATTTTTTAGCACAATTTGTGAAATAATAATTTAAAAATAATTTTGTTCTGGTAACTTCTAAAAATCAATATTAATACAACACTAACTAAAATGTTATGTCAAAAATGAAAATTGTAAATTTCAATAAACAAATCAAGTTTATTGAAAATTAATCTACTTAATGAAGGCTAATTAAATTTGATATATACGAGTATTTTAAGTATAAAAATGTGATTTTATGTGACTATAATTTTATAAACTCAAGGTTTATTTTATTTATTTGAATAAAAATAATATAAAAAAATATGATTTATGCTGACGAATGTTTAGCTTAGTAATTAATTATATGTTGGTTATGGATAATGTAAGTATGTATATAAAAATATTTTTTTTTTAAGAAAAATGAAATTAATTAACAACAAATTAGTTTAAACTTTTGCAATAATTTAATTGATTTCTTCTCAGTCCTTTCTATTTATGAAGGGAACAAAATGTTGATCGAAAATTATTTATGTCGAAAGATGACAAGTCCAAAATATAAATTCCAGATTATTAAAAAAAAAAAACAATACAGATACTTACAATTAATTCAATCATTTCAATAATAGTTTTGGTTTCAGCTAATTCTTAAAATTTTGTATTATCATAATCACAACCAACATTTCATTTTGCCCACCATACACAAACCAACTTAATTTTACATTGTGTACCAGAAGAAATAAAAACTATCAAACTTATCATGTAAAACATGACACGATAAAAACAATATTTTCCTTCGAAAATGAAAGTATACAATTTAAATCTAGATCAATGGTTTTCTTTAAATGGTTTGTTTAAATATATAACAACTCCAAATATACAAAAAAAAAGCAATATGGAAAACAAAATATAAACTCTTTTATTATTTGTTTGCGTTTATAATTTATTAATAATTGTGAAAGTATTTTTTTGTTTGTTTTATTTTGGGTTCATTTATGATATTTTAAATCTTTCAGTTACAAGTAGAGTTTAATTGCATACATTTATATTGAGTTTATAATATTATTAATATATATGGGGAACAATCGTAGTTAGTGTCAACATTAATTTATGTGCAACAGAGATTTATATTTACGACATTTTGTTGCTGAAACTGCTGTACTGCTAACCCAAAATTTTACCGACACCAACTGCATAACAAAAATTTAATTGAAATCAGCTAATAAAATAATTATCATAATAAGATGATTTTTTTTTTTTTTTTAGATATGTTTCCTTTTCACATAAAAATAGTAACAATAATATCTTTCCCTATGCTTATTTTCGCTGATCCAAGCAACTAGTCTCTTTATCAGGTCTCCATTTTCTTGGTTAACTGGAGGATGGAGGTGTGCCTGAGACTGGTGAGGATTAGATACTCAACTTGTGTGCCTAAAATAAAATTTTTAGGTTCAGTTCCTACAATTTGATAATAGAAAACACTAACAGAAAAAATTAATAGTTGTTGGATTACCAGACTTTTCATTTTTCAGGACTCCACTAGGTATCCTGAGATAACGCCCAGTTACAGTTACTTAAGACCGGAATTTTATGTATGAATTTCGGAAATAAGTCGCTTAGTAATAGTTATGTTAAGATGCATTTTATATTAAAAATTGTTCAATAGATTTTCAGATTGTAATAAAATTTAAATTTTAGTTCTAATTTTATTTAGGCGTAATGTCTCTTTATATTCCAGTCTTAAATTCTTTTGACACTTTATATTCCGGTCTTAAATTTCAGTATTAAATATCTAAATATATGGAATAAATTTTTAACTAAACCACAATCACCTGTTGACTTAAACACCTTGAAATATCTTAAAACACTTCCATAAATACAGATCAACTGTAGTTAATTGGCTTCGAGAATAATTGCATAGACTTGTTGCTCTTTCTCTCTCGAAAACTTATTTTATTATAAGCTATAAAAAAAACTTGTTTATACATAAAAAATTGTAATTTTTAAGTTAGGTTTAGGCCTGCCTCTACAAAAGTTATTGCGATAAAAAAAAACTTGAATTTATAATATTTATTTGATTTATAGACTAAGAGTAGCAGTGATCACAATAAAAAATGATTGCAAAACAGTAAAAAATATTAAATTGGAAAATATACAGTTATGAATAATTAGGATATTATTTACCTTTACAGAAGAATTAGGTAATTAGGCTGAAATTTTGGTGGGGTTGTTATTGTATAAATGGTGGGCACTAAATAGTTGATCAACTGTATAAAACACTATTTGTTGTAGTGTTCGAAGACTTTATCGGATGCGTTTCCCATTTCGAATTACAGACTATTTTCGGGTTCGATCTGAAAAAAGCATCATATTTGAGCGCATAGCTTCAGAATGCGTCAATGGCAAAGTATGTCATGAGATTGTTAATTAAATGTCCTGTAAACCGAATTATAATAGATTATATTTTTTTGCTTCTATACACTGTTTCCGCATCCTGTAGTTTTTATAAGATTTTAAATTTTTTTCCAAACTTTTCGATGCTTTTTTAAAAAGGTTTTTGGATTAAAATGCACTCTTAAGTATTAAGATTTTTTAAAATAATTTAAGATTTGTAAAAAAATGTAAAATTAATAATAAAAAATTAACAATTCATTTTCATTAACCGAGGTAAGAATCTGGCACATAAAGTATTTCAAAAAAATATACATAGTCAGAATAAGAGATCTCAGCTAATCGGGGCAATAGGCTTAAGCTTAGTCACCCTATGGGTAAATCCGAAGTTCTCAACATTTGAATGTGACTTAATGAGGTAAATAATAAACGGTTTAAACATCTGGAGCGTAATTTCTTGTTGAAAGCAGATAACTTTAAGCAAGCTAAGGTTAACTCATTCGTTAGAGTTGTCCAACCAAACAACCAAATGTGACTAAATTTCACATTTGTTGCTAATTTTTACTTGTTAGAGAGGTATATATAACTAATTTCTATTACGAACGAACTCTCCTGTGTAGAGAGGTATAATAACTATTTTATGACAAAATAAATCTAAAATTTCAGAACCAAATAAAAAATTATGTATTATATAAGTATGTGCATGATAAAAACTAAAATATTTTTTAAAAATTGGCAAAACTTATTTAATTAAAAATTACCAACAATTTTTTGAATATTATCTTGACAAAAATGAACTATTATGTCTCCCAGTTATTAGCTGATTAATCATGAATAACCCTGATAAAAATTTTCTCAAAACACTTCAAGTTCAGTTGACATTAAAACAGGTTTATAATATTAAAAAAAAAACATCTTATTAATGAAAACTTTTACTGGGAAAATTAATTTTCTTGAAGTAACACTACCAGTATATATTTGTTAAAAGAAAAAATATAGGAATTTCTATCATGACATATTAATTTGTGATGTTTTTGGATTTGATTTAAAACAATTTATTCTTTTAAAACTGCTAATCGAAATTCTTTGATAGATTTTAAAGCTGGCGTAATATTTATAATGGAAATTTTCAATATTTAACAAAAAATATAATAATTTTATCAAAAGAAATCCATTTTAGATTTCCTATATAATTAATAAACATTTTTAATTAGACGTAAATGTAACTTTTTTTTTTGTATACATTTAGCAAATACGGAAATAAATAATAAATACTTTATCAACAAATTATATTATATTATTAAAATGTTGTTATTTTAGAATTACTTACTATTCATTAAGAATTAACTTTTAATTTTTCTGGATTTTTGAATTAAATTATTATACAAATATAAATAAATTGATTGGAGAAGAACATTTTCAGTTCTTTGAAATTGGTTTCGAATTATATATTATCCACACTGAACCTACATTAACGTTTAACCTTAATTACTGTCGTTAATTTGTGTTAAGATAGTAATTGATGTTTAAATACTAGTTGTTAATGAATTTATTCATTTTAACCAAAAACATTTACATAGAAACTAATTTTAGCTAATTTAATTTATCAATTATTTATTTATGTAACTGAAAGTACATCTGAAAGTAGTTATAATAGATAAATCAAAACCAGTCCAATGGGAGAATGTATATTGGAAGCGTATTTTTTGAGGGTCAACCTTCGGAAGATCCATTTTGGAAAGGTAAAACTATATAAGCTATAGTAATAAATATATTTTAATATATATTAATTTAGTAATCTTAATTTGTGACATTGCAGCTGCTAAAACTCAGATGAAAATTATTTGTGAAATATGTTTCAATTTTATAAATCCTATATTTAATTTATATATTTCCTAATATTTCTTTGTATAATTTGCATTATGTTGTTATGTACTTATGTTTCAAAACTTACTTCCGAAAACTTAAGAAGTCGAACAAGAAAAAAAATGGCCTATGGTGATTTTCAGAACTAGGTCGACGTTATGTGGAAGATGGCTCATTGAATGGATAGTGTAGAAACATAATATGTACAATAATATTATATAAATGCACATTGGATTGATTTCTATTTTGACTGTCGTTATGGCGTGAAGTCGTTGAGATTATATTTAATTTCAAGGATTTATAAGCATTCGTTGAATAATATTTAAAACAAAATATAATAACTTGGCAGGTTTTTACTAATTTTTGTTTCATTTTTTACCCACTAAACATTTACTATTACTAAACGTTTACTATATAGTTTTATGTTTTGTATATTTACTATTTTATAATTTATTTATATTTTGAATAGGAAAAAACTAGCAATAAATTAAAAACATGTATTATAAATTCTGAAAATATAACAATTAACAATTTTCAAATATGTCACGTCGTCATTGTCGAAATTAAAAATAAAACATTATAATAATAATAAATACGGAAAAAAATTGCATAACTAAAACTTATATTTTGAAAAAGTATTTATATGTATACAAACAATAGTATTTCATTAAACTTTTATACCCAGTTTTACAGTGCGAACTTAAGCATGATCCATAGTTTAAACTTTGATTTAACTTATTTTATAGTTTCTCTGTGTAAGATTTAAGATAAGTTTCCTGAAAATGGTGTTTAACTCAACCGGATGAAGGGAAATGATTAAAAAAATTAAAAGACTATCAAAATAAACACAAATCAAATATCATTCACAATAATTCATATTTTTAGCTTAGCTCAAATTGCGATTGAGAAACCAAGTGAACTTAAGTTATAGTCTTAAGCCACACAATCAGTTTAGATAAGTTCACATTGTGAAATTGGTCATTAATATACTAATTATAAATTCCGAAAAATACAATCTTCTTTGAGAACTATATTTTTTTATTAATTTTTCTATTTAATAATTATTATTCATAAAATTTACCCAGTTTTAGTGCAGATAATAACATCATATTTCAGCCAGCATACAATTTTTTAATTTACTTCCCTACTCAAAATATATTACTTAATATATTTCCATTTTGATATTTTTACTAAATATTTTTTTTTTTAATTGTGCAATTCTTTTTTAATTTTATTTTAATTTTAAAGCAAAAATTTCAACAACAAAAATGAATCAATTAAAAAAATTTGTTCAACAAAAATTCACTTAATTTAAGCCAATGATTTTATTTTATATTTAATTATAATGAAATTGCACTTTCGAACTATTTTGGAATAAAGTTTTTCACATTAAGATAGCTCACAATTTATAAGCTAGACTTGCTTAGAGCCTATAACAAAAATGATACAAAATGGCCTCAAAAATATATTACTTTCATGAATTTTATTTATTTTTGCTCATAATATATATACAGATATAGAACACACTAACAAATATTTAAACAATACACTAAAAGAAAATTACTTAAAGATTTCCCAAGTTGAAAGAAATAAATGTTAAAAAATCATTAGGGCGAAACGATTTTTTTTTTTATTTTTAATAAAAGTTTCACTAATATTATTTTGTTACAGCACAGTATTTATAACGTTTTCGACACAAAACTTCAATTGAAAATCGAAAATTTCTTTAATTCCATAAAAATTTTATAATAATTTTGATTTTTATTCACTCAAAATCCATATATAAATTCGATGTACTTAATAACGACCAGTAAATTTTTTTTTATAGAGTTTGTCGAACAAGTGCTAAAAAGTGACTGAACTTAAATTTTAGTAACAGTCACAAACTGGCTCAACTACAAAACATATATTTACAGCGAATATTTTTTAACTCAAAAGATTTATTATTGTGGAGCATAGTAGCATAATGACGACATTGATTATGTTGTTGTGCTCGTTCGAATATGGTAGGAATATAAACTATAATATGAAAAATGTGTTTTTTTTTATCATTTTTTTAATAAAAAAAAAAGCTCTTAATTCATGGAGACTCTACGTCAGGTTTTTTTTAATTTTTTTATACAGAAGAAGCGTTGGCAATATAAAAGAAGAAATATTTGAAATTAATGTAATTATGGCGAGCGGCGGAGGTGTAGTTCGAATTTCAGGAACAGCAGCAGATATTTCATTCATTAACAATTATTCCTGCGTTTAGGAGTAAAATGTGATAGAAGTTATATTGCTACCGTAGTGGTTATATGATAGGTCACAGGTTCGATTCAGTCTGAGATATAGATAAGATGAGTATTAAATAATAAAATTTACATGTGTTGTAATTTTTTAACAAGAAAAATTGTTATCGGTTTGTTATCATTTTCTGACAATAAATATCTTTACTATTTAAAGCTATTAACTAAAAGTTAGCACTAAAGATTGCATTAGCCAAACAATTTATATTTTCCTTGTTTACTTCACTTGTGAGTATAACGCCTCAAAAACTGAAGTTTCGCGACATTTTATTGAAAACAATTAGAGAGGCCACAACTCTAAAGTAAGGAATATTTTGCCCAGTTATTGCCAAATTAAGAAAGATGTAAAGAAATACTAATTGAAATAAATGTTTTCGATAGATGAACATCCTCATTTCATTGAATAATAAACAAAAAATAGTTAGTTTATATGTAAAAAATTATCTTTAAAGTATTTACTTCAAAAAATCATTTTATCCTTTTTTAGTTCTTCACGCAGATCTTGTGCGAAACCATTTTTATCCAGCCATTGATAAAAACTGAGCAAACCCTTTTATCCAGTCATTGACTGCTATGTAATAATCAGACTTATGTTGAACTGCGTAGAATACGAAATTTATGGGCGGATGTTATGTAAAAACATGTAAAAATTTAATAATATATAAATAAATATATAACAATATAAATCAATTAAAATTTCAACAAGTTATTACTTTTCACGATAATAATAATTATATTCCTATACACTTTTAAATTCTGATTGTGTTTTCGTTTCATTTGCATTTATGAAACATTGACATAAATATATTAATATTTTTTTTTTATTTAATATAAAGATTAATAAGCGCATAAAATAAAATAAAATTATAACAAACAAATTTGTAAATCCCCATGGAAATAATATTAAAAACAATTTTATAATTTATTTAAATTAATTTAAGGAAATGCAAGACCACTGACAAAATGATAATACTTTACACATATAGCCGGAGAGCTAGTAATGAATTTACTTTGATTATTCCAATAAATATACAAACTCTTATGAATTTACTAAACAGGCAATTGAAGGTGTAGTAATGGTAATCCTGAGCCGGTACGGCGCTAAATAAAGCTTAAGGATGAAATATATTTTCCTTCTTTATATGTTTCCTTTTAAGAAAGACATAGTAACAATATTTTTCCTTTTACATACTTGATTTCGGTGATCCAAATAAATTAACAATTTCTTTTTCAAGTATACCCATTTTCTTGATGGTGCTTGTTTCCGAGATTGATTTGGATTAGATACTCAATTAATTACTAATTCTCGTTGTTTATATATATGGTTTGTAATCTGGCAGGCTAATCAACCTGGCATGTTATTAAGTAGCTTTTTTTTTAAAATGATGCATACACTACATCTACATTCATTTAAAGGTGAATTCATTGTTTCGTCCGACTTACGACGAACTCATGTTCGCGCATATTTTTTATATGAAAATTTGAATTTCTCTCATGTTTTAGTTTTTATTTTCGAATTTTTTTGTCTCTCTGAAAAAGTTGGTTTAATTTCTACTTTAGTGCGGCGCATTTTTGAAAATTCAAAAATAAACTTCAATCGAATAAGAAACAAACGTCAAAAAACAAAAATAAATATAATTTTTTGCTTTTCATGTCATATCTTATTATTTATATACACTCTATGATTATATTTTTTATTTTTTTTTTGATAGATTATCATAAAATTCCCGTCACTTTTAAGACGAAACGATGAATTGCCTTGATAGAAATCAGTTCGACTTAAAAGCGACAAAACAATGAATCCACCTTAACAGTTGATGAAAATAAACTCCTTTTGAAATCCTTTTAACATTCTTTGAAACTTGAAAGACAGGGATTTTAATACGAAATAAATTCCATATTTAGTGAGTTCATCAAAGTTTTCATTCTCAATTTCATGACTTCTAAAATAAATCTGTTGCTAGCTCTTTGTCTAATATGTTGTTGTTTAAATTTTAGCATAATGCTTCAAATTATTTAAATTAAATCTTTATGGAAGTGTGTGTTATGATGGTTTTATGTTTATAATTTTATAAAGTTTGTTTTTAAATAAATAATGGTGGGAAAAAGTAGTGCAACATGTTTCTATAATTTTTATAGGCAACATTTAACAGAATTAATTTATATGAACTATTTTTGAAAGTAAAAAAAAAATAATTATGAATGGACAGACTGAAAATAATTCGAACTTATACCTTTAGTTGAAAATACTTTTTGATTTGATCAGCAGCATCCACCATTGCTGCTGATAAAAAGTTGTGCAACCCTTTTAATATATATATGTATATACCTCCTAAACTTCAATTTCGAATATTATAAATTTAAATTTTGCATATTTTAAATTTAAAGTAACCAATTTATGGTGCGTAAAAAATACAAATACGGTAATATATTTATAATATACTTTTGGTTATTGCCGAATACGGAAATTACAGAACATAAAAAAATCAAAAAGAATATTCACATTTTAATTATATAGACAATATTTTTTATAATAATGATAATGTTTTTTTAATTTTTTGATGAAAAATCGTGTCAAAATGTCTATACAATTTGTTTATGACTTTATATAAAATGCTGAGGTAATAATGAATTTTTTTTTGTTTCTTATAATTTTTATGCTTGCTGGAAACTTACAGATTTTGTTTTGTTCAAAGTATGTAAAAAAAAAATATAAATAAGATTTACTTTATCTAATTTGGGAGGTTTTTTTTTTTTGATTTTCGTTTAACCACGTTTTTAGTAAATTAAATAATAAAACAAAGTGTTGTTTTATGTTTTTTTTTTTTAAAAAAAAGCTATTAACCTCGATTTATTTTTAAAACATCATATTTATATTAAAAAGTTATGTTTTATTTTAAACTACGCTATAGGTTTACATAAAATGAATAACATTGCCAATCTATTATAAGTCCATCTTTTAAAAAGTTATGAAAATATTTTTAATACTTATGAATTATCGTAATTAATTTAAATGATATTGATTAGCCGCACAGGTGGTTAATAAATTAGTGTTTACCAAAAAAATAGCACAAAATTTCCAAATTTTAGCAACGAATTTCGATAGTTTACAGGAAATATTATAATAAAAATAAATAACTAAATTACTGAATTGTTGTTTAGTAATATATTTTTTTTGCATAAAAAATATGTTGCATTGGGCATTGTAAATAATAATCTTTTGTGACACATTTATTATTAGCTTTAGTATCATATCAAAATTGCAAGAGGCGCGAACTAATGTTGGCATCTTGAATTCGTATTTGTGAATTAGACATCAAAATTTAAAACGAATTAATGTCGTGCGACCTTAATTTACTATTTCGGTGTCGTTAATATATTGATTCTAAATCGCTTACAAACTTAATCTAATCTGGTGCAAGAATATGGCGCTGTCGCTGTCGCCTGTTATGTCAGAAAGTATACATATTTCGTATTATTAACCAATTTATGCGCCCGTCGTTGTTACTGTAGCTGAGCTTCAATTGATATTTGATATTTTCGCGGTTTTTTGACAATTGTTTTCTTTTATATTTATTTAAAAAAAAGGTAGAAATGAAAGAAAATTTAATGGAAGCAATTAAAAAAACAGAGTTTAATTTATAATTTAAATTTGTGTGAATACAAAAACATCAAATTATAATAACATATGACAGATGACATTGTGTTTCGCGGAAATTTATTGTGTTTAGTTAAGGGACGACAGCGACACCAATTCGACGACAATGACGTATTGAAATTTCTAATCGATTGTCTACTTCATAGTTTATCTGTAGACAATGTCGACAAAATAAAATAAATTAAATAGGTATACTTAATATTTGAAAGTATTTCTAAAATAAAAGAAAACAATTTTGAACAGCACTTCATGTGCTAAACAGAACTTCATAACAATGAACTAATAATTTTTCGTTTGACAGATCTCACAAAGTCGACATTGTCTACATACACCAAATTTGTTTCTATATATGTACGATATTATCTACTCTAAAGTATAGACAATGACAGCTTACTGGCAGAGGCATAACACTGAAAATTAATTAACATAATTCATAATTTTAATTTTTATCTGGCAACAATTTTCTTCATTTTTCTCTATCTGGCAACACATATTATTTACAAACACTTCCAAAAACAACAGCTTCATCTTTATGATAATATAGAGAAACAACAATTAATAATAAAACTAGAAATATTGTGAATAAATGCGATAACATAAGAAAAACCTGATTTGTTAAAAGTATTAAAATAAAAAACTATTTACTTGGATACAAATTTTAAAGCTTGTTTAGTTCCTACACCTTAAACCGTTTTCATATACCTATATATAAAGTTTTTTTTTTTTTTATAAAAATATAACGAGTTATTATTTTGTTACCCACCCATACAATGATTTAGGTACGTTTTTTTACACAAATACATCGATTGGAAGAAATCAAGTTTTTTCTTTTAAAAAATTTAATTCAAAATCTTGTTAAATAATTCGCTAAGTTTTTTTTTTTTTTGCTTTTCAAACAGGTAGCAATACTTCAGCAGATACTATAATGAAATCCAAAATTTCTCTGCAGATCAACTATAGCACACTAGAGACATTGATGTGTGTATGAAAAAAAAACAAAACACTTATCAGTAGTCAAATTGAATGTGGTTAAAAGATGTATTCGACAATGGAAAATGTATTAAAAAAAAATTAAAGTTTAAAAAAAAAAAAATAGGTCACAAAGTCTCAATAAAACAAAATTATAATAATACACAAAGTTATGTAAAAGACAGTTCGTTTTTAAATTATAGTTTTGAAAAGTAAGAAAAATTAAGATGTATTATAGAAATTTCACGAAATAACTTAAATATGACATGTAAATGTTAATATTTGAATTGATGTTTCCATAGCAATACTTCATATAGAGGAGGAATCAATGATTTAGATTCCGTTACGGCAGGTTCGAATCGATTCTTTGCGTTAGTTTTGAAAAGAAATTCTAGTTTTCGACTGTTTGAAAACATATTTGACAATTCCACATAATTTATTTAAAAAAAATAACAATGGAAATGTTAAAATTATTCGAAATATACATGTAAAAGCAAATAGTTGGATCCAGAATAATTTTTTAACGTCACCCTAATTTCGAGGACTGTTAAGGAATGCTTGGAGTAAGATAATTTGATAAAAAATATTCCATTACTATATACATAAGAAATAATCCTTCTATTTTCAAGATTATGGTAATTTTAATTGACCTTTAATTTTTTACATTTGACTAATTCGGAAAAGATAAAACAATTTTTTCTGTTTTCGTACGAATTTGTCTGGGCACGTTTACTGTGACTTTCAATCCGGCATGATATATAAAATTGGTTAAAGTGCTGTAACGAATCGAAATCATATTGTGACTTCGACTTTACTCCAAAACTTATAGTACATTATTATTTCTATATTAATTCCTTAAATGACTTCCCTTTTTAAATTGTTAATTATATTTCTGTTCCACTTTCTAAAATTAGTCACCTCACCACTGAACGTTACAAAGTATAAACATGTTTTATTATATTTATTTATACGTTAAACCTCTTATTTATTAAGTCCTAAACATTGAAATCTTTAAATATTGGAATTTTTACTTTATAAGTAGTTAAAAAAAATTCTGTATTTTAATTTCCCAATGTTTCAATTTAAGTGCGCATTTGTTTATTTAATAAAATTAGCTTTTAATTGTAAAATCAAATGAAATAAAATCATTTGTTTAAAGGTTAAAAAAAAATTTAAGAATTATTATAAAAAATATTAATAATAAAGCTTATGAAAATACATGAATCAATTGAATTGTAAAAAAAAAAGCTAATTAGGGGTAGCAGATAACTCGTAGTTAGATTTTCATCAGTGATTTAAATATCCAACAGTGTTTTATAATTAACAGTATGTTTGTAAGAAACTAGTTTATGAAAACTAAACTAGATAACTAAATATATTAGTTTCCGAAGAATACACTAAATCTACCGACTACAAATTTCAGGAGCACCAACTAAATAACTAAATCAACCTGTCTGTGACTTGAAACCGGATGACAATTGCTGTGTAATATAGGATATATTTTAACATGAACCCACTGAACTACCGACTTTCAATTTTACAAGGCACCAAGAACAAAGGAAACTATAATGAGTGGTTAATCAGATAACAATTACTATATGTTCTGAGGACAGGATCTGAGGACCACAACCGGATGATCTTGATTTAAATTATTATATGCTCTAGAACAGCGGTCGCAAACTAGGGTCCGCGGACAATAACCGGCTATTCTTCGTTTTTTTATTAATTAAAAACAAATCAAACAAGTAAGAGAAAAGAATCATTTATTTTTCGTAATTTATTCTTGTGCAAGTATTATTGGAGTTAAAATCTTTTCGATTTATTCCGAGTTTTCAAACAAGCTTAAAATCTTAAATCTTTTATACTATAGCATTGTTTTAAAGGGCATTTAATTATGACATATTTACTTCTCAATTATAATGCTATTTTTGTTAAGTCTTAACCCAAAAATGGACTAGCACAACGAAATGAGGGCCGAATCCGGGAAAAAATCACACAAACGTCGTAATTTCGAGGACTACGACAATTATTATATTTAAAAAAACATTAGGTCCTGAAAATAATTTAATTCAAATAAATTTTTTCCTCATCAAGTCCAATGCAACACTCCTAGTTATTCTAATAACTTCACGTAATAATAATAATAATTATACAGAAAAAACGAAGGGAATTTAAGATTTATTTTTAAAATTAAAGGTTAAATTTTCATTGTTTTTAAGATAAATAACAGAAAATAGGAGGACTAGAACTAACAAAACACTAAAAACATGACTAAAATTACTGTTATACAGCGAATAATAAGAACAAATTTAGAACTTTTATAAAATTTATTAAATTTAAAATTTGTCCAAATTTTTTTTCAAAAATATAAAATGATAAAATCAATTATGCTAATAATCTAATTATATAGGGTTAACCATATTTGATGAGATTGCAAAACAATTTCTATTTCATAAAGCCATAGGAAAATGAGTTAGACCTTCTTGTGGAATGGTTTTTCTTCAATTTGATAATGATATATTAATACCGGAAACAATTGTATTTTTTGTGCATCACACAATATATATTAATCGCATTCCTAACAAAGCATTCTGCATATAAATATCACCAATACATCTTACGAGCCTCTCTAATAATGCATTATGCATTCGATACCAGCAACTAATTTTTACATATACGTCAAGGAAGCATCCCGACAAGAAAACTGATCATTTGGCATCTGCGAAATGTCGATGTAAAAGGATACTTAATATGGTATATATAGAGATAGTAATGTATACAAATATTCCGCCGAAGGTTTAATCATGTGTATGATTATTTATATGGTTTAATTTCCCGCTGCTTAAAGCCTTAAAGGTGATTCCGTCAATTTATTTGTTGTTGAGCTGTAGCTTAGAGGTGAAATTATAGCATTTTTAAATAGAATAAAATTCTTTGTGATACAACAACAGCAATTCATGCGTAGATGGTAAAAATATTAAAGGAATCAACTCATTAATTTAAAACTGTTCACAGATGGACTTTATAGTTTAAACGTGACGATCCACGCAGTGCCAGTGGACGACCATAGACTTTATCAAAATGGATGCAGCATTTGGTTACGACCAAAAAATGTATTTGAAACGTTGTGTGGCGAACTATGGATGAAACTTGGATCCACACACAAAAGAAGTATCTAAATAAACACAAAAGAAGTATCTAAATAATGGTTTGTTTAGAAGAAGTAATAGTCTTTCAGCAGGAAAGGTTATGACATCAGTTTTTTTTTGCGATTCCAACGGAAGCAATTGCAAATCAAGAAGCAATTGATGTTGTAGATGTAGATGGTTATTTTACAAGTATTAACATAAATCATTATTAGAAAAGGCATAAGTGTGTTGAGCTTATATTACAAAAGAATAGATTATTTGACGAAATTATAAATATGTTTGGAGTTTGATTAAAAAATCAAACTCTTTAATTAATCTGCAATAAAACTGCAAAGGTGTGCGAATAATTATATAAAAAAAACATTTATCTGTTGATTCTCTACAATAATACAAAAAAAATAGCAGGTAACAAGGAATAATTAATTTTCTGTTAACTGGAAATTCTTAAAATAACTATGTTACTATGTATACACAATTAATATAAAATTTAGACAATACCTTTTGAATTAGTCAAACTGGGTCCCATATTATTCCAAAAATTCAAACGGCATCCAAATACTTTCATATCTTTAACACGTTCCTTCATATTACCTAAGACGCTTGTCTCAGTCAAACTAACACACGGTATCATTATTTAGTAGAATTTTTTATAATTGACAATTTGAAAGATCTTTTAATAAAAAAAAATTGCGATTTTTTTATTTTTTATTTTTATAAATTACTTCACTTTTATTAAAAAATATTTTTTTTTTAATTAAAAACGCATAACTTTAATAAATGCAAAATTTAATGCATTTAACTTTACATTATAAATGATTAATAAATAAATCGTGATTTAAAATTTTAAATCCTGATCGTTTTTACTAATTAAGAAAAAATATGTCGTCGTGATCTTAAAATCATGATGAACGATGATATTAAATATATGGCCGAAAATTATTTTAATATTTTTTTTATTTGCTGTTATTATTAAAACACTTTTAAATTATTTAAATTGTGAATTTGTTTTAATTTTTATCACTAATTTACATTTTACTATTGTTTATTTTTTGATGTTGATATTTGATCGTCATTAATTTTCCCGTAACAAAATTAATCTGTTAATATAAATTAACATAAACATTTAAATAATATCATCACATTATTCACCAGAAAACAAAAGATAACATTTTCCAATTAAAAATGTTATGTTTCTTTTTATAGAAATAACATTTACAAAATATGCGATATAATTTTATGTTTTTTGTTTTTTTTTTTTGGTAAAATTAAATTAATAATCCAGTTTCATAAATATATCATGATAAAAATATTAAATTAAATTTTTCTTAAATTTATACATCAACATATTTTAATTTTGTACATATTGAGACAAATTTTTTACGTGTCGAGGTCAAAATCAAAAGAAAGAAATTATTTTTGTTAAAAATTTCTGAATATCTATCTAAATGCTACAGTGAAATAAAAAAAACGTGATTAAATATTGAAAATTTGATTAAATTAAAAAATTAATATTGTTTTTAAAATAATTTTTATCGAAAAACTTAACAAGAGGATTTATCAAGAAAAAAAATGGCATATTAAAGTTATAAATATCGACTTAATAAAAATAACGAATAAAATTTTGATACCGTCTGATGAAAATAGTCTGACTCATAAAATTCAGATGAAAGTATAATTAAAATCCAAATTATGTTTATAAAATTTCTCAATTAATTTCTTTTATCAAATCACATTGTATCGATCAGTTCAGTACCGTACCGATTCGTTAGTAGAGTAGCTGCCAGTCCAGTGAAATTCAAATTTAACGTCTTTATATATTTTGTATTGAAAATTAATTAATTAGAAACATAGGTGCGATTGAAATAGAATCGGAACGAATCGAATCGAGAGTTTGGAACGATTGAAATTTTACGAATCCATAAATTAAACCAAACGCCAAGAGGAATGAAATTTGACAGTTCAAAAAAATCAAATAATATAATATGTGATTTAATCGATTGCAATCATTAATTATGTGTCCGTCTATTTACTCAGTCGAATAGAATCGATACTGATCGATAATAAATATGTAGCCCTACTTCACCATTGTTTTCTGTGCCTTAACCGCGGTTTCATAATAATATCAAATCAATGCAACTGAACTCAAAGCCAAAAGCAAGCTGGCACAACGGTTTTAAAAGATTCACAATGCAATTGCATTATTTACAGCGTTATTAATTGTTTTATATTTACAGCGAGAACAAACAAAATCATCTCCAACTGACATAAATTATGACTAAAATTTAATAAAAATTTACAAAATGTTTTTAAAAAAAAAAAAATTTTAAGTGAGTATAAAATTATAAAACATTAATTCATTAATTTCACTTTTTAACAAAATTATTTATAATTACAACAAAATTTCACTTTGACATTTAACAGCTTTTGTAATCGTAAAAGTTGAAAGTTGGGCAACTTTAGCTTATATAGATCAGCTCCGTTATGTTGCTGATTGTCATATAGTTTAACTTTTTTTTTAAATTTTAGGTCAATTGCGTTAATTTTGTATTACGATTCCAGTATAACTCTATAATTTATCAGCCGTTTTTTTTTTCAGTCGATACTTTTTCAGTCTATTTAATGTACTCCACCCAATAAATAGATATAACTTTTTTGTTTTGAAGTTTTAAAATTGATGCAATTATTGTGTTTTGGTCGGTTATAAAGTTGCAAAAATTAATTTTATTGACGTCAGTTAACAAACTTTAAAAAAAAAAATATTATGTTTTATAAATTAATAAACACTTTGGTGATATCACCAAATATTCATATAATTTTAAAAATTTGTTTTTGCTGTAGTTATTTGTACATAAAATCTGAAAAATTATATAAGTTCAATTTCTTATGTCTCTTTACTTTAAATAAATTCAAGAAATTAAAATGAATTTTGATTTAGTATTTATATTTTTTGTTTGAAATCTAATATTCAAATTTAAAATTTCGTAAATTATTTATAATTAAATCTATTTTAATTAAACACAACTAAAATTTTTATTTTAATCCTTTTTCACTATCTTTAATCAATTTAACTATTTTGTTGGTAACTTAATTTCATCTTTATTAACTTTTCTTCAAACATTTACAACTTTTGTAAAAATGTCAATAAGAAACTCACAAAAAAAAATGTGTAAGAAACAATCATACACCGAGGACCGAGGAATTATTTTTATTATTCTTTTTAACTTTCTTTTCCACGTTTGGTTTTTATTACTGTGGCAAGAAACTTAATTGTGTTTGCATTGGAATACGTTCTTTGTTTTGAACGTTTTTACCCTAAAGAAAGTAACACCAGCTATCATAAAACAGAAATTGCATTTTTATTACTTTAGATAAGAATTTCCAAATTTCTTTATTGCTTTAAATAGTTTTATTTTACAAAGAATTTGAAGAAATATTTTTTTTTTTAAATAATTTTAATCGAAAACCTTGAAATTAACTACAAAATTAAA
Organism: Rhamphomyia laevipes; assembly: GCA_963920725.1. Classification (NCBI taxonomy): domain Eukaryota; kingdom Metazoa; phylum Arthropoda; class Insecta; order Diptera; family Empididae; genus Rhamphomyia; species Rhamphomyia laevipes. The sequence continues at coordinate 24,413,968 of OY987258.1, read as the reverse complement.
ATGTTAACTTTTTGCAGGCATGATAACGATATTAATAACGAAATCCATATGATCATTACATACTACAATGCAAAAAAAAAGCAATCTGAAATTCAGTAAACCACTGAGCTATATTTAAAAATACGGAAGATTTTTTTAATTTTATGTTAAAAAAAATACAATTAAACAATAACTTTTGCTGTTATTTTTGTTTTTTTTGGTTGTGTAATCGAAAAAGACAAAAAACGCACAAACTACACAGAATAATAATGGCAAATATTCACGAAAGTGACCATATTACTACAGACATCACTTAATAACAAACACCAGCTGCAGAATCAGCAACAGAGTTTAAAAGTTTACAACTACAACTATACAACACTAAAACCATCTTTTATCCCAAAAAAAAAGAAGGAGGAAAAAAATAAAATAAAAACGTGTTTGTCCCATTAGAAAAAGAACTACTAAACCTCAATATTTTTTTGTAAGTTATCGATGAGGACAAAAGGCTGTTAAGGTACCTATGAAAATTTTCTTCGTTTTTTTTTGATGGATTCTTGTACAGGGGTCGCGGGTGTAAAATATTGAGACTTTAGTTGCCTAACCTGTTTCGAATGAGTCTGTTTTTTTTTTTTATTATTTTTGGTTTGTTGTATTTTGCTGAAATGGTACAACACGTATGGTTATCGCTCGGTTTACCTGTGATAATGTCTATATGTTTTTTTTTAAAAAAAGGTTAAACTGTGCTGGTTTTATGCTAGCGGACATTGAACGCTTTTGGGATATATAACTTTAAATTATGTCTTTGTTCGAACTGATTAATTATTATTATAATACTTTAGTTGAAGAAAAGGTCATAATAATGAAAAATTTGGTAATGATTTAAATAATGTATATTATTAAAAAAAAAAATGTTGATTTGAGTGACATTTAGAGATTTTGGATTAATTTAATTTGAGTGACATTTGAAAAGTTAAAATCGTTTTTTTATGTATACATATAAATTTGAATGTCAGTTTAGTGGTCACTGGATTTAGGTTTCTTTACTATCCGAATTAAAAAAAAATGATAATAGTGAATAATAATTTAGAAATGTATTTATATTATTCGAAAAGTTATAGTAGTTAATTTGAATTATGAGTGACATTTGGATTTTGTATTCAAAACATTCTATATTCCGTCAGTTTAATAATGAATTATTTTAGGAACAAAATCTTAACATTGACAAAATCATATATAAACAATCACAAAAAAAAAAAAAATACCAAATACATTGATATTGACCTAAAAAATAACTATAATTTTGAATGTCAAGTAATTTTTAATCAATCTGTCAATTCAATTTTATTATTACATTATGTAAACTTATTTAACTATAGTAGATGTACAAATTTAATAGATTTCACTTAGTTATATTTTTCATTTAAACCCCTTTTAGGTAAATAAATCTGATGTAGCCCAATAATACACATGACATTTTCATACTTTGTTGGGATTATTTCTTCAGATTTATTTTATATTTGTATTAATTTCATTATCCAATAAACTATACATTCACACTTTGATATGTTTTGTTTAAGTTGCATTTAATTACATAACTATTTTTAGAATATATATTGGTAAGAGTAAACATTAAGTTTTTTTTTAAACAAAATTTTATCAGCTATTAACTATTTCTATAAATACATAATACATAGTTATTAATTTATGTAATTTGATTTTGAAATTCTTATTGGTTTTTTAGATTAAAGCGCGCACACATAAATTTACATTATTTTTGGAGACATGGTAGTAAATCCACCAAAATCTGCACAATTACAATACTTTTACATTTCATACTTATACGTACGATAAAGTAAAAAATAATTTCAATGAACATTAAATAATCACACTAATTTTATAAGATCACTAATATAATTTTTTATGTTTTACACTCACAAGAAAAATGTAACGAAAACAAATTGTAATTTTTCTTTTTTATTATTAAAAAGAAAATAAAAATATAAAAAAGAAATACTGAAATAATTTCAAAATCTTAAATTTTTTGTATTTAAAGAATTTTATGACTTTTTTTTTGTCCGCACTAGAAAGAGAAACACGATCATAAATGCAATACGAAGTAATAAAATATCAAACGCGTGTACCAACCTATTCGTTACCATAGTTAAGGCGAAACTAGCGTTTTTTATTTCAAATTTGACACGATCAGTGATCAGCACAGCAGATCACAAGATTTTTGTGAAGTATTCGGAATCAGTGTTACCACTTTAATATAATTATACTAGATACCGGATTTTTTTTTAAAAAAATATATAAACTACAGTCAAAGAAGCAATTCTACAAAACTACAAAGTCAAATATATTTTTTTTTTATTTGGTTTAGTAGTTGGGTAAAAAAATATTTTTGAAAATTCTCTTTTTTATGCTACCCATACATTATTTAACCGCTTGTAAATATTCACTACACACATTTCAACTTGGTTTAAAACTGATATTACATAAGTCAAAAATCTCTAATTTGTTATTGTTTCAGGATAGTGTCAAATGAATTTTTCTTTGAGTAAAAAGTAATTATATCAATGATAAATGTAATTTTGGTTGTACAACTTCCCCAAACGTTATACAAGCTACAACCATCAACCAACGCCCACATAAATTAAAATATTTTAATATGTATTTCTTTAAGCCATTTTTCAAACTTCAAAATGGTTGACAGCCTTATACCGCGATTACAATTGACGCTTTCTAGACACATTCTAATTCTAGATGTAGGATTTGTCAAAATAAAGTTGAAATGTATGGAGTTGTATGAAAGTAGTTACAATGCACGCAGTCTAAACGTAGCCTCGGTAAAAGTTGACCAACTTTTAATTTTTTCGCTTTCATCGCGCTTTGCATTGTCAAAATATAGAAAAATTTAAAAATTTAAAAAAAAAATTTCAATTCAATTCAAAATTTCAAAAGGTATTTTATTAATTTAAATTCAAGAATTTAAGAATTTGCAAAATTAAATTTAGAAATAATATTTTTCAGTAAAAAAAATGTTAACAAACAGTTTTTATTTACACATCTACGTTTTCTATTGTGTCTACTCTTTTTGTAGACCGCGTTCGAACGCGTTTAGAGAGCGTAATGAAAGCGACAATGTAACTCAATGTTCGTCGTGCTCGTGTATGTGTTCTTGTATCTGATGTACTTGTACTCTCTTATTAATGCCAGAAATACATATGCGTTTTTTAGGTGCGTTGAGGTATGGTTTGCTGCAAATATTATTTAGAACAAAAGATTTTCTATATAACATGCTTTAAAGTATGCCTCAAAGCACCAAAAAAACGCACATGCATTTCAAGCATAAAACTCAATTCTAAATTCTATAGATGAATGCGATTAACACATAATTTTATCGATTATGACGCGACACGAAATGAATTGTATTTTTTGAATATATAAAATTATTATTGTAAATTACTGGAAATTATTAAGTACGAGTAATGAATTGAGTTTGACTAATATGATACGATACGACGAATTTTATTAATTACCTAATTAGTTATGTAGGAAAATTAATAATTCATTAAATTAGTTAGTAATAATAATTATTATTATTTTATTAAATATAAAACAGCAGCGGAGAACTGTTTCAACAGTGATTTTTGTCCAATAGGGTTTTGTAATTAACAGTACCTATGTAACAAACAGTTGGTGTAACTATGTAGGTATGTAACAAACCCTGTAAATTGGAAAATATCGTAAGTTTAAAAAAAAAAAAAAAAAGTTTCTGTTTTTGGTGGGATTGACTGATACTTTAAGGTCAAATTCTATTCCAATATGAAATATTTTCTATTCAGCTCATAGCGAGTTAATACTATAGTGCCTGCTAGCTATTTTAAATTAGCTTTTTACTCCCGAAAGTACGAAAAATATTTAATATCAAACTTAATATTAAAAAAATTACTTGAATTATTATTAGCTTCTTGCCAAAATGTTGCTGCTTGACATCCAAAAACTGTTCTTGTTATACTTTTACAGCATGACCATTTTTTACCAGTCCATATACCCAAATGATAACGATATGATTTTGATGTGTTAGTTTCCTCGCAAACTAAAATATATATATATATAGGTATATAAAAAAGATTTTATTAACATTATTTGTTATTAGGATTAGTTATTGATATTGATGTTATATAGGCCAAATTAAATTTTACATAAATGATGTGTCCTTAAAAAAAGGAAATATACCAAAAGACGCCATAAAATAATTAAACTAAATAACACTATTTAAATAAATGATAATATTTCAAATTTTACGTTTCCATTTTGATTAATATATTCAATTTTCGTTACAAAATTAAAAAGAAAATCACGGGAGCAAGAAAACATTTTAAAATTTATATTCATATAAATTAATAAAATTTTATTAGTTTTTCTAGAAATCTTATAATTTATAGCATTGAGAATTTCTTAGAATATAAACACAAGAACAGAAAACAATCTTTATAGTAATTTTATTATGTGGTATTATTATATAAAATATATCTAAAAGATTTTTATCATTTTTCTTTATAATTTACCTTGTCTAATTGCTCTAATCCATTCAGTACGTTCCTTATCGCTGGTCGCCAGTAAATACAATGTATATTGGGGTACTGACCTTCCAGGCAATTGATCATCGGTTTCACAATAACCTACTTGAAATGAATATCCCTTTAAGGAAAGAAAAATTTATTTAAATATTTAATTTAAAAGTAGTTCTCTGAAAAGAAATTATGTAATTATAGAAAAATCGATACTTACTTCAGGTGCAAAGGGATCGCCACCATCACCATTCAATGTTGCTTTTTCAACTAAAAGTATTCCTTTTACATGGATTCTGCCACGTTCAGTTCGTCTCTGTAAAACAATAATTAAATACAAATATTTAAAAACCTTCCAAATAATTTATATGAAAAAATTATAAAATATACAATTAAAATAAAAAATAAGGAAATATTTAGTAAAGATTATAACTAACATGCAAAACAAATTAATAAATTATTATAGAGTAGTTATTCGAATTTTAATGTTGATTTTACAGTGAAAGTATACAATACGCCCTTAAAAAAGTTGCCACACTTTTAAAAATCCACAATAAATCAAATCTAAGAGTCTGTGTTACAGATACAGATAATGCAAAAAAAAAAAATTTATATTCGATTATCATCTTCAAAAAAAAAAAGCACATAAAAAGAAAAACGCTCTAGGCTTAAGTAAATACAGTAAATATTTCTGAGACTTCTTAAACGCAAGGAAAAAAAAACATAACTTTTAACACTTTCACTTCCTTAACATATTACAAAAACACACAATATATGTACAGGGTATCCCAGTATACATACTGCACAACGGAAGTGAGTATAGTAGGTGCAATGTGGGTCCCTTGCATCCCCCGGCTTTAAATAAAAATTAATTCTTGGGAAATCGCTAAAAATGATGGACAAAAATTCTTAATCATGGGATGACCGTTTTAATACATCATTCATGGCTATTTCAATCTTCTGTTTGCTGGTACATATTCTTCCACTGATACTTCCAGTTACGTCTTGTACAGTAGGGAAGTATTTAATAATCTACAAAACGTTAAAACCTGGTTGCGATGCGTTCAACTATACAACTATAGTATAGATTAGACAGGCTGGATGGTATTTGCATTATGAGTAGACGAAAATAAAACGTTTTACGTTAGAGAAGAGGAGTTTCTAATTAATTTTTTTAAAAATAATTTGTAGTTGTCAATAGGACGCTTCTGAAGAAACATGTTTCTGACAAACATTAATTTGAAATTAGTGAATTTTCTTTATAAATAAATTCCGGAATAAATACCTACTGTTGTGCGGTATAATACTGGGATACCATGTAAAAAATTTATAAATTAATTTTATTTAAATAGATTGAAATTAAATAATCTTGGTCGTCGGAGAACTAAAACGGCTCAGTCACATGTGTAAAATTATATTTTCAATTATACACTTGGGGCGATACGATTTGCTATTTGTTTTCTGATTCTATACTATTATTTGCCATGACATATATTTTTCAATTTTTTGTAAAATACAATTATGTATTATTTGTTTATCCTATATTTTCGACATTGCCGTGTTAGTATAGTTATGGTAATCAATGGTATGATCAGGATAAATTTAATTACTATTCTTAAGAATTGTTTTAATTTATGTTATTTAGAATTTCTCAAGTTTTTGTTTATTCTTTATAATTATTTTACTGTTTTTTTACTTTGCAGAGTTATTATAGGGAGGGCCGGTTTACCAGATAACCACAAAATTGTGTGCTTTGAAAACCAAGCTTACATGGAGCACCATGAGAATAGGTACTTTTAGCTTTTATTAATTTTTAAATTTTTCTTCACCTTTTAGCTTTTTTGTGCTCCCTACCTAAACCACAATGTCTTAGTCCGGCTCTGATTATAGACACATTATCTTCGTAACATTTAACAAAAATTATTAACTTATTAATTTTGTTTATGCGCAACAACATCAATAACAATAAGACTTTAATAACAATAATTTTTCAGTTGGTGATCGAATGAGCGAAACGTTTGCAATTCGTTTAATGTAAGTGTTTTATTAAATTGTTTAATTATAAATATCATTATTATCTTAAATATAAAAATCCAGAAATAAACTATTTAAAATTAAAAACTATTTAAATTTATAATGTTTTTTTTTCAATAATAGATTAGTAAATTATTGACAGTTGTAATGTTTTTTGATGCGAAATTATTACGAGTATAACTTTAATTATGTATAGCTAGTTAGTTAGAATGGAAGTTCTCCGCTGTGGCCGATTGATCAGAAATTCTAGAAGAATTATCTGGCCCAAAGTATCTCCTTATATACTTAACAATATTTCTCTCTTCAGTTACATCAGCCACCTCGCGTTGTTTATAAACCTTTGCAGTTGAATGACTATGGGATAGCTACCAAATCCTCCAATTCGTTGAATCGATAGTTTTCTAGCATTCTATACCTGTTCCAACTTAGCCCGGCATAGTCACAGAGCATATATGATTCATATCATATGCTACAACTGCATTTAAGCATTCCTAACATTTGTTGTTATTCCAAAAATAATAAATTTTGCTCTATCAATTATTTTTTTAGTAAGAATTAGGAAGGACATTCAATGTAACACCTAAGTTCCTGTTTAACTTTAACTTTTACCAAATCTTTTATGAAATAAGCCCATTATGATCAGGGCTGGCCAACAATACTCCCTTTGGGAGCCACGTTTCACCACCGAATATTTTAAAGAGCCATTTAGTTATATGTAACAGTAATATATATACTGGATTATCCCCAGGTAACTGAGCTCAAAGCCAAAGGAAGCAGATACGACGGTTTGAAAAGTTTTAAAATCACAATATACAATTGTTTTATTTACTGCGTAAGCAACATTTAATTTATTGTTTTAATTATAGCGTGTGCATCATCAGCTCTAGCTGTCATAAATAAAAATTTTAAAAATTTAGCAAATTGTTTTTTAAAAGATATAAATTTAATTCGATAAATTCACTTTAGAACAAATTTATTTATAATTATAAACACAATATAAATGCACTTGTATTCTGATAATTCACACCTTTTACAATCGTAAAAATTTAAAGTTTGTCAACTTTAGTGTAGAGTTCAGTTGCTGACTTTATATTGTGAATAGAAGTACTATTTTTATATGGTAAAACCGTAAAACGCTTAAACTTCGTAACTTTGAGTTCAGTATATTTCTGTTGTGTTAAAACTGGCTGAATTATGAATCCAGCCTAATTTAGTTTAAAAGTGAATATTTTTACAGCTAAAATGTTTCCCATTTAATATTTTTGAATTTTTAATAAGAAGAACGAAATTAAATAATTATATTTAATATTTGAATTAATGTTTTACCATTTACGAATTCAAAGATATATATTTGCATAATAGCCACAATTCATGCTTGCGAGAGCTGGGATGCAGCTCGCATGTTGCGTTATATCCACCCCAGAATATAACATAATTCGTTTAATTCTTCTAAAAATAATTAATCTTCAATCTCCCACACCTATTTCAAACATGTACATATTTAGAAAAAAAATTAATAATTTAAAAAAATACATCAGTTTGTAATAGTTTCACCTTTCCCTGCAATCAGAGGTGTCTTAAATATCATGGTATCTAATGATTTTTCCAATTCTATTTATTTATATTTTACATCTCCGTTTTTTTACACGTAATAATATTAATTTATTACATAACCTGAAAAAAAAAATTGAAAACCACATCAACCACTAATAAAGCTGATAAATAAATTCAATCAAAACAAACTTTTCTTCATTTCTAACAAATCTAACCAAAATTATTTTTTTTTCTAATCGAAAAACAATAAAAATTTTCTTTTCATACTGAAAATTAAATAAATAACATGAATTTTTCAATTATTATTTTTAATACCTAAGGTAATCAAAGTATATATAGGTAATGTGTTACCGCAAAAAAAAAAATTATATAGATAATTAATGAAAATATATTTATTTTTGTTGCATTGCAATCAAATATAATTTTACTTAAAAAATCTAATTCTTAGAAATTTGATAAAATAATGAATTTAATAAGAATTTAGGTATATCTAGAATTGATCCCTACACTATTAACCCGACAAATATGCATTTGCTTCAGCTATGAAGTCGTATATAATATTCTATCTATTATAATGCCCATCAATCAAAAAATAACTTTTTTATATACTGTTCTGTGTTATAGAATGTAGACAATTATATTATTAAAGGATGAATATTAAAGAATTGTAATGATGATTAAGAATATCGAATTTATCAAATTCAGAAGTGACCTTAAAAAATATATTAATGAAAAACAAAATTACGATTTATCAGAATACCAGTAAAAGAAATTGGGATTTTTTTTTTTGATTAAGAATACAATGAAATTATAATGTATCTATTAAAAAAGCTATAATTTTCAGTTAAAAAAATTCCATTTTCTTTGTATATATTAACCCTTTTATGATGAGTGCGTGTATTAAACGTCATGTTACACTTTTCTGCCGCGACAAATATAGCTACTCGTCAAATTTTGTATTACCAAAAATATCATAAAATCATGAAGAAAGAGTCCAACCAGAACTGCAAATTATGTTTGTCGATATGAATGTAAAATAAAATGAAATATTTTTTTTTGTAAATTTTTGTAATTCCAATAATAGTAACACGTGTATATATTAAAATATTATATATGTCAGAATATCTAATGCAAATTTAAAATCAATAAAAATATGAATCACAATTTTATGATTAAATTTCTTTCAGTTTGCTGTTTTCAGAATTTCTTTATCTTCAAGAATGTTAAAATTATGGCATATGACATTCTGGGAACAATTATCTAAAAAGTGCAGCTATGAAAGGGTTAAAAAAGCATCACTAATGTTATGATGTCAAATAACTTTAATAGAAAAAGTGAAATATTTTTTTATTAGGAAATGTAAAAGACAATGATTTTAGATACAAAAATACTTAAATTATTATTATGAAAATATAGTTAAATTATAATGGCAGTCTGTAAAATATTACCAAATATTTTATTCTTAATAATACTTAAGAATAAAATATTTGGTAAGAATATTAATATTTTATTCTTAAGAATACTTAGTATATTATACAAAATTCAAACACAATCCGAATAATATGCTAATCAGTTAGTATCGGTTGAGTTACATCATTTTCCAATGGATTTTCATATTAAAGTCTAGACAGATTTTATTATAATAGGTAAATATGTGAAAATATCTACAAATAAAATATTATTACTATATTATTATAAAACATCCGGTATAGCTGCGATTTTTTAGGTCTGGTAAACCTGCAACCGGACAGTGCGATTGATATACGCGTTCTTAAAATTCAAAATAACCAAAACAAATCAACAAACTAAATCTTCTCATAGCTCATCATGATTTCTGTAGCATATATATAGAATAAAAAACCATGAAAATTTTTATTTTGTCAGCGAATTACATGAGTAAAATATTTCTCACAATAAAAATAATATAAAAAATACTTTTTGAAAAAGGTAAATATTTTCTAATTTCATAAAAAAATAAAATAAAAAATATTCGTATTTGAACGATAATAAATCATTAAACAGGGGCGGACATTGTCGGTCATCATTTTAAAAGAGAATTAATAATAATATGCAAAAAAAGATTGTTTAAAATGAGGATGGATAATAAAGTTTACACTTGATAAATAAATAGTTTATTATTTAATAGCTAATGTAACATTATAGCTATTAAATAATTTAAATAAAAAGTAGACAGAATTTTGTATTCTTGCATTTACCTTACACCTGTAAAAACTACATCTGTCGAACCAACTGCAACAATTGTTTACATATAATATGATTTTATCCTAAGAACATATATAATATTTCAATGGACACTTTTGTATTAGCATTGGGAAACTAAAGCAATACTTCGAATGAAACAATCTGGAACGTTTTGTTAAAAAAAAAGACATTCCCAAAGAACAAGAAAAACGAATTATAGTTAATAAAGAAACCGATTAAGTTTAATAAAGTGGTGGACGACGTGAATTTTATTTGTTAATATAAAAATACTAAAAAATACACAATAAAAATTAAATATAACCTCTCCAATTTTATGTATTTCTTTTTATTATAAATTATAAATATATAAAGTTTCCATTTCAGTGAGTAACCAAATCTTAAATGGTCAAACCAAACCTTCAATTATCACAATTTTTCTATATGTATATAGTTTTTAAAACATTCATAACTGATGACAAATTTACATTGCGTTACAACGTTTTACCACTACGAAAAAAAAATTATGCATACGTATGTATATCTGTAGATTATAGAAATGTAAAATTTGGAGATGATGGGTAGGATTAGGAAATTTATTGGGTTTTGAGATACCTATCCTTAGGTTCTCCCTAAGGAAGGGTATTATGTGTACAGCTTTTTTTCAATGATTTTCACGCCTCGATTAACACTTTTCAAAGAACCAATCTGACAAATAACGATTTAAATTGAAAAGTTTCAAGTAAAATCTTATATATACATTTAAAGATGGGCATATTTAATTTTCAAGAAATATTAAATTTATGGCCACCATTTCAAGAAATATTAAATTTATTGCCACCATACTGATTTCTCTTATTTTATATTTAATTTTAGAATAAACAATTATTTTTTACATTATTTCAATTAAATGTATATATATGTACATTGTACATATATATAATAAAATAAAATACATCAAAATATAACTTGTCATGTGTTTCTTTGCTGGATAAATTCCCAAAAATAATTTATCATTTCTTATAATTAAACTGAATTTTAGTCACTCACAAGAAACGGATTTACATTAAGTCAAATAAAACTGTCAGCATTTTACAACGAAATTAAAGCCCTTTTTATAATAAATTTATTTTCTTAGTAAAATTTCTATACCTCCACCACGTAACACATGTGACCGAAAATGCATTTCATTTCAATAGAATTATTTTTTTTTTTCGAATACATAATTTAAACATGATTCATCAAACACTGAACACATTATTATTGTTCTACGTTCATTTTAAAATGCATTTAAAAAAAAAAAAAACAATATTTTATGCTCACACGTCTTCTACAATCACACACCCATCGTCGAAGAAGACGTCCATAACGACACCAAATCCAGAAATCGGTATTGATGATATTCTTTATTTTTATCGTTTTTGAAAGGAAAATATATTATTAAGAAGTCAAAACATGATCTTAGCTGATTATATGTACTATTTTTGAAAGTGTAAAATTTTTCTTTTCATTACAAATGTTGAAATTGCTTTTAATCATTCTTTGAATTCTTTGACATGCTCTACTGAGGAAGCGTGTGTCAATCTATAAATGTATTAATTTATTTAAAGTTTTAAAAATATGTTTTACTAGGATTAGAAGTTACAATATACTTATATTTTTAGAAATCGTATAGGACTTCAGAATGATACATTTGAATTTGTAGAGAGAACATTTTAATTTTATAATATGTACATATAATATATATATTTTATTTCGTGTTTCATATTTCATGATTTATATAATTAGCAACAATATAATTACAAAATTTTCAATATATTACTACTTAGATTTATTAAAACATTCGAAAAAAGAACATATTAGTAGTATCCTTGTAGTGAGTAGTAGTATGTGATGTATTTTGGGATCAGTTCGACATTCTTGGAGGTCATTCTAAGTTTACTTAAATTTTAAACTAGTACAATAAATTATATTGTAAAAAATCTTACAATTTAGTTGCTTAATTTAAGATTAATTAAATCTAACAAATTTCTTGCATTCAATAAAATTTTATTTTACTTTCGTAAATTGGTAAATAATCAATAAGTGTAAAAATAAAACCCAAAACATATACTGTAAGGACGAAAATACACTCGAAACAATTTTATTACAGGAGAATGATTTTAATACATAATCAGTTATTTATTGGTTCTTGAAATAATATTTTAAATCCTACCAAATCATTACGCTCTGATTATTATCATATCCGCACAAACCACATGAGAATGATAACAATATAATTACAACCGATCGTCCAGGACCAGGACAATGACAGCAGGAGAATAACAAAATTTAAGTAAACTAGATTTGAATAGTGCATAATGACTATTATGTCCAATATTTTAAATTTGTTTAATTATAATTTTGATTTAAATCTTTTATCTTTTTATTGATCTAGATGAATTTTGAGAAATCTAGATTATTTATTAGATTTACTCTGATTTACTAAGTTACGAATACAATTTGAAATGTCAACCATATGCGATTGTTATATTACTGAAATAACAAACAAAAAATTCATCTGGATTTCAAGTTCTTTTAAAACAAAAAATCAGAAAGTTTAGAGCAAAATTTGAAAAGTTCAAAGAAAAATTACATTAGATAAAAAAAAAGCCTAACAGGAGAGACTAAACATACACCAGCACTATTTTTTGTAACTAGCACTATTTTTACAGTTTAAAAATTCATTGAGGACTCAAATGTATTAGTAAATGAAATAAAACAAAACGTAATCAATCTTGATCATAAAAAGTAATTTAAACATTATGTAAAATATAGTTTAATAGTTAATCAAACACAATTTATATCCGTTGTAAGTAGTTTAGTATCATAAGAAGCGACTAGGAAAATATAAGAGAATGACCTATTGTGATTTTAACGCAACGGAGAAGGATGTAAAGTAAAAGTTGTTATATATAGGAATATATGAAAGTGAGCAAAGTCACGACGTAGTCGACGGATGGATCACGGAAGCTGCAGTTAACTGAAATTGACATAGTCATAAATGTGATTTGAAAGAGAAAAAGCTGGTTACAATTTTGAAACTATTAAAAAAAAAAATAGAATACTACGCTTATTGATTATTCACACATTTATATGTTATATTATATATATATTGTAATCACGGAAACAGAAACTATGTAAATATGCAACGAAATACGTACCATTACGCCAGGTACGTATTAATAATAACCTACCACTTTAAAGTTATCATTAAATTTTAGGCTCTACTAGATAAAAAATGTCCACATACATAAAACAAAAGCTCTTCAAGGATCCCCAAACAAATATTCTTACATACAAATATAATGTATTGATAAAAAGCTTGGTCTCCCTTTTCTCTGTTAATTTTTTTTTTTGCGTGATTTCCAACTTGACAAACTGGAAAGTAATATGAAAATAAATATTGATATTTTCATTTTATGTTATTTACCTTTTTTTTGTTATATATGATGAAAAATTCTATTAATTCTCTTTATCCAAAAATTAGCAATACTGCAAATTATAGAACGATATACTTTTAATTTGTTTAATTTAATTATAACTAACTTTAAATAAAATTCATTTTACGTAAAAATCACTTGTGCAAATTTTTATATAATATATAATAACTTAGACAAAACACTACACACACATCTTCAACTCGAAGGATAATAAAATAGAAATATGGGAAAATTGAAGTGCACAAGTTAGATGTACAATGTACATATATAAAAAGTTTATATAAATGACTTTTTTTTTAATTTTTTCTTTGGGTGGGGCGAAAAATATGAAAAAAACTTGCACTTCTAAATAAATTCATAATTTCCTTTGTTTATTTTTTAATCTAGTTTTTCTTATCACTTGATTTTCTACTTTTCTGTAACTTTAAAATGGGATCAATAAGATTCATTACATAAAATAAAAAAATTAAAATTTATAAAATTTATATCATAACCATAGAAATAATTTTATGTAACAACGTAGTAGAGATAAAATTTGTTATCCTTTTTATATTATTTGTGTTTGAACACTGACACATACAAGTATAAATTCTTTTATACACAATTACACAATAAAACTACCCTAATAATTAAATAAAAATGAAATGCGATGAAAAACTTGTTATAAGATATTGGTCGAAAATAGAGTAGAAACCTAATCTATGTTATATTTTGTATTAATTTTTCACATTTTTTATTTATTATTTTATATATATTTATATAAATTTTATAATTTAATATGATGAACCAACAATTACTAATTTTATATAATTAATTTAGCATATTTCATTATCGGAAACCAATTTTTTAATAATTTTTTATTATTTGATTAGAAATTTCTATTAAATTTACACATAAATATTTAATAACGAAATATATTTGAATGCATTTAATGTCGGACATTGAACTTTTTATTTATTATAATTTTAATTTATTAGAAAATATATGATAAAATTTTATTAATAGGTGTTGCAAAATATAAAAATTTGTGTAGGCATTAATAATATCCAATATATTTTATGAATTCGCGTTTAATTGAGGGTGTCTCAACTACAACTAACAAACGGGGTTGATTTTTCTATACTACTACCGAGTTTTTCTATTTTTCGTATCCGTTCGTTTTTACCAAAAGCAATAACATAAACATAGAATTTATTTCCATTCAAGAGAAAAGGGGTCTCGATTAAATTACACATTGGAAAGGAAATATATATATATACGCCAGATGATAAATATAAAATGAAACGAAAATTTAATTTTAATGATCTTCTGAACCTGTGATAATTATGTACATTTACTTTGGAAATCAATTTACCAATAATGTAAACATGCAGTTTCTTTTGGAAACAATTTTAGTACTAAAATAATAAAAAATCTAATTCTAAAATTTAAATTAATTAATTATTAAGGTCTGGCAATACCACGTACATTTAACTAATTATGCATATATACACGTACGTATTAAATATTTTTATTTTTATAGAGGGTGAATTTTTGGTTTATTATTCATTTAATAAAAGTGTATTTTACAATGTGTAAAAATACATTGTAATCCATGGATAAAATTAAAATGTTTCTTATCTAAAATGAAATAAAATATTTATTCGATATATATATTTTATAATTTTATGTATCATTCACCTTTCATAAAGTGCATAATATTTCATGTAATTTATTTATAAATTCTATTCTAAAATTACATATATATTTATTAGTTTTTATTATTTGTATTTGTATTGCACTTTATGTCCTAGAGAAATTATATATATTTTTTCAAGCATGCGCAAATTTAATATTAAAATAATTTATTGGAAACCTGGAAAAATCAGCAGGCCTTACTTTACAACCAACAAACCACCAGGAAATTATAATAATAAAGAATATATTTAAGGGCTGAATTAAGCTTGAATTAAAGCCCGGGTAATAAATAATCATTATTATTAGTACAGTTATATTAGTAACATTTTTAATTCTTCTGTTAGTTTATGTTAAAACTTGTAGATTTAGTTAAATTTATTTTAGTTAAACATACCTGAATATCTTCAGTATCAAAATATGAAATTGTTTTTTTTGTTAATTCAAACCAACGTCTTTTATAATTAACTGGTGTGTAGCGTTTTTTATTTTGTGCTCGCTTAATCATAGTGCCACTTTTAACAATATCATATAATCTTTCAGCCATTTTTTGTGTAGAATCATTAATGTTGTTTGTAATGTTATTATTTAAAAATTTTGATTTTTTCTTAAAACTATTATTACTAGAATTTTTCGATTTTTTATTCATTTTATTACTGGTTATGGCGTTATAATTCAACGATATTTAAATGCTTATGCTATAAATATGAAAAATATAAGTTTTTTTTAAAATATAAAACTATGTAGAGAAATTTATGTAATAACTTAAAAACTAAATTCATCGAATCCATTAAAATATGATCTAGCGCTAGCCGATATGAAGCACAATTTCTCATAAGTGTTAATCCCGAAAATAAGAATCATTAAACTCTTATTATAAAAAGTAGTTTGACAGAAAATATTTTATTAATTCAGAGATTATATTTAAAACAACTTTTAATATTATATTCTATATTGGTATATATATATTATATAATATATCAACGGCTGTCATTTTTAGAAGTATCGGTACTTTATTTCTAAATTCAAGGTTACTTACTATATCAAGATTACTGATCTCAATCTAATTCTAATTTGTGGCTTCGTATATCGTATGTATATGCTTAGAACACAAGTGCTAGGGCGATAAAATTTCTAGACCCGAATTAGATTTGATAATTCTATTATGCAATACTAGCGCAGTGTCGTGTGAGTAACGCACATAAATCAAGTATATCACAAATTATTATCAAAAAAAATAAAATAAAATGAATATGAGTTTATTGCGCTAATTATTAATCTTTTCTGGTGGGATGTAAATCTGTTTATGAATTAGCAATATATCTCATTATCCAATTTAGCGCCATGTTAGTAAACTTTGTAGTGAATTACTCATTTTACAGCAATGAGTAAGTAAACTTTGTATAGTTAATTCCTGTTCTTAATTACTTCTTTATGAAATCAAAAATTAAAATTTAAAGGTTACTCTCGATATTTGTAATAATTAGTAAAGCTATTGACATCAGTTTTTCGCTTTCATTTTGCAATTTCATTTTTACCGCAATGAGTAGTTCTTTGAACGTGTATAAATAAAGTATAATCCAATAATTGGTAATGTTTATATTTTTTATTAAAACCGAAAAATTTGTGATAATTGAGAGGGTAAGGCGCAAAATTTAAAGCATTGCTGTTAGAATTTCGAGTATTGTTAATTATTGCTTCTAGTATAAATACAAAACCATTTATTTATATATATATATACCTTTTTTGTTTACAAAACAAAAAATTTCATAAATTTGTTTTTTTTTGTGGAAATTATTAAATGAAATTTTATATTTACAAAAATTAAAAAATAATCAAAATAAAATTACATATTTTTAAATAAACAAATAAAAAATTTGGTAAAATATTTATATATTAATATTTTGGTGCAAATAATACAAAAATAAATAAATACATATAAATATATATACACAATATTTACATATTAATTTCCACCATTGTTCCAAAATAGGTAAAAACGACAAAGTTAGCAGAAATAAACGGCATACAGGCTAACCAAAAATCACACATTTGTTATATTATATATATAAAAAAAAGTTCTTTTAAATTAGAGTTTTTCTTATAAAAATATTTATGAAGCTCTAAATAAAAAAAATTTATTAACCCGAAAAATCAAGGAAAAAAAATATCGTGTTTCTTTATCTTTACCTATGGCACACAAATTACTTGCCTATAAAAATCACTTTATTTTAAAGAATTTCATTTATATAATTCAAATCGTTTTATTTACACATTCTTAACACTTTAATTCTTACAAATATATAATTCTGAAAATTTAATTAAACTATTTAACCGGGAAAATAATCAAAATTAAAATATAAATTAAATACGCGAAAGTGTCGCTGTCAACCATTATTATTGTACTAATGTTGCCTACCCTGCAGCTATTGAATTGTGTATTAGTGTTACCAATACAAATTATTGAAACAACTGAAAAAAAAATTGAGCTGAATGTAACAAAATGAAAAATATGAATACTTTTTTGATATTTTCTTATATATTGGCGTGAATTATCATGAATATATCGTAGTACAACACAAAGTATTACACACAAGGCGTGAAAAACTGTATTGTCTGTATCTTTTATCTGTATTAAAGCAGAACTTTAATATAATTTTGGTTTAAATTAATTATTCTTATACTACGCCTACCTCATAATTCATGTTGTTCTCCCTGTCAATTAATTGCATTTTGTTTGGTGTTGTGGGGCAACAAATTGTTGTAGCTACAAAATTCCTAAAGGGTATAATTTGTAAAAGGGATGCATTTTTCGTTACGGCAAATTAGGTGTTTTCAACGACAAATTAGGTGTTTTCAACGACAAATTGTGTAATTGAACGGCAAATTGTGTAATTGAACGGTAAATTTTGTAATTGAACGGCAAATTGTGTAATTGAACGGTAAATTTTTTAATTGAACGGCAAATTGTGTAATTGAACGGCAAATTGTGTAATTGAACGGCAAAATATGTAGCGTATACTAATATTAAATAAATAAATATACCTTGTTCTTGTAGTATAATGGAAAAAGAATAATACCCTTGTTCTTGTAGTATAATGGAAAAGGGAATAATATTTCTGGAAGACTATAATGTGAAAAATTGTCGTGCAAACTTCTAATATTGTCGGGTTGGATACATATTCTGCTGTGCAACAATTGTCGTTCCGTATACCTAATTTGTCGTGCTGAAATATATTCCCCTTTGTAAAATTTATGTTGGCTATCCTGTTTTTAGCCAGGGAGGAATTTAGATAAATAGTTTTCTTTTAGATTAATCGGGGTACTGTACCTTCTTTCGGTGCCACATTTTCATGCACTTGTTTTTATTTTAATTTTAATACATGGTATTATAGATTATACGTAAGGTATAGAGTAGATTATAGTTTTGTTTTTCTATGGTCAGTCGTCATTTATATTTTATTTCTGTTCATAGATCAAAATATAATGATTGAGTATATGAGCGAAATTTTTATGAGTGAAGTCGAAGTGCCAAATCGCAAGTTATATTTTTCGTTTTGAATGGAATATGGCGGTTTATGATTATGTTTAAAGTTGACTCTACATTCGATATGCTATTTGAAGTTTAATTTAATTTTAAAAAACTGTGTATGAAAATATTCGACTGTTGTCGACAGCAATCGGATCGACAGCGAATTTAATCATAACGCGAATATATTCGAAATGTCAAAATTAAAATGAGCTGAGAGTCCAGACGACTTTAATCATTCATTGTTACTGTAAAATGTGAAAGAAAATTATACAGGGAGGAGAGTTTAAAATATGAACAATAATCCATCCAGTAAGTATACTTTCCCTAGAAGGTATACCCCGTAATCACGTATGCCCAAAAATGCTAACATAATATTCTATTGCGATCAGTTTCTAAAAAATACAATTTTGATCGGAATAAACTGATGGAGTAAGATGATCGGCCAGACAGGTGACAACTTAGACCACATTTTTAGTCTGGAGTCTGCATCTCTGCAATCTGGCTGAGAGATTTATTCATATATGTTTGTCCTACTTATTTTTTTTTTTGTAATGTTTTCAGGTTTTTTTCAAGTGTTTTCTTTCCTTTGGATTTGATTCTGGATCCGGTTGTAATCTTTGAACTGACTATTATTATAAAATGTACTAAAAATAAATTATTTTAAAGATTAACACACTCATGACAGTTAGCTTATTTTTTAATATAATTTTGTTAGAGAATTTATTTATATTTTAAATTTATTTATTATTTTTATTTGAATGTATTTAAATTTTATGTTTAATAAATTTTTTGCCTGCATTTTAAATGGATTATGTATTTTTTTTTTTTTTTCATTGAGGAATTATTTTTTAGTTCATAAAATAGTTTTGTTGTTTTATAAGCATAAAATTTTTGCATAATTTATTTAAATAGTATACAACTATAAACATTTAATTATTAATTTTATTTTTAAATTAAAATTTATGTTAATATTGTTAGTAAATAAAATTTATATGTTCTTTATAATTATAATAATTGTAATTATTTTCTTATCAATAACTGATTATTTTATAATATTTTTATTATACCTAAAAAATAAAAGAAATATATAAATTAAAATTGATATATTTTCGGTATTGTGATGTTCCATTAAATATTGAAACATATTTCTTATGTTAAGATGTTAAATGTTTATTTTATCAATTTTTTTTTTTGTCTTAAATAAAATAAATCATAAATTTTAATCTACAGAGTGATTTATAAAAAGCAAGTGATTAAATAACAAAAAAAAAAGATATATTTAAATTATTTTAAATTAATAATTATACCTAGAATTTTTTAACATAATGTTAAGTTTTATTTTTTAAAAATTTTAATTTTTTTTTTTTCATTCTAATATTTTATTTCTGAAATTGAAATTCCTTTTACTTTTTTTTAATTTTGAATTTCCATTATATATACAGAAATATTATTATATAAGATTTTTAATTTATTAATTTTTTTTTAGACAACAAATTATCTAACAAATTTTTTTTATCAATTATACATTCTAAATAATTTTTATAATTTTGGTATATTAAAATGTGTTAATGTTGAAATTATTTAGGGTCCTCCTAAGGACTTTTATTTGGAAATAATTATTTTTATTATGCAATTTATATAATTTGTCAGTTTTTTTTTTTTTAAAATATTGCATATAATTTTGTTTTGATAATGTAAAAAAATGTATAAATAATTTTTTTAAATTTATGAGTTATATTTTGAATATTTAGTTTTAGATTAGTTATTTAAAAAAAAACTGACAATTTTCCATAACTATTTTTTTTTTAAAATAATTGGTTTTTGGATGGAGGGTTAGTATTATTTATATAATCTTTGGTAGAATTTTTAATTTATATATTAGCAATGAATTGTATTTTTTTATATTTAGAAATAATTATTCTTGTGCTGAAATGCGCTGACATTTTTTTTTTATAATTATTTTAGTTATTTTTATTTTAAGTCTAGATTAAATTTTATTATTTTTTTTTTCTTTTCTTATATATTATACTACATCTTAAAGTTAATTATATTATAAATTTAAAACTTTTCTATTTTTCAACACTATATACTTTTTATTAAATTGTAAGAAATTAAATATAAATTTAGTTTGTAATTTAAAAAAAAAAAAAAAAAGAAAAAAAGAAATTCCGCCGATATTATTTTTATAATTTTTACGTTATTGGAAAATTAAATAAAAAATATGAAAACATATGAAACTTAACGCTTTCCGGTGGTAAATTTAAAAAAATAAATAAATTATTTAGCGTTTTTTATAAAATTGTTTTTATAAATTTGTATATATTGTTTTTTAAACTTTAATTGATTTAAAAATTAATAAAAAACCAGCCAAAATTGATCCAATTAAATATTTTGAAATTTGAATAGAACCAGCTGCATTACAGTTATCGGTATCACATGAGCAAACAACTTGGCGTCCACCAAAACCAGCTCGTTGATAACAATAATTTGTACTAGTTTGATTTTCCCAGCCGCAAGTACGTATAATACGACTATCTGGTGGTACTATAGAAATAAAAATATTATCGAATTAAAAATTAGTTGAATATTTTTTGATTTAATATATACTTACGGCTATTTACAGAAAATTCAATAATTTGTTTTATCTTTCTGCAATATGTACTTGGACCTCTATGTCTAGAGGAATGTTCATCACGGCAATCTTTAAGAAGATTATCTGGTGGTATATCCAGAGCACAATTTGCATCATTATGACTGTTACAAATAAAACATTTAATTGCAGATCCTGGAAATTAAATTAAATATAATTTTTTTTTTTTTTTTTGAAGATATTTTTGTATGTTAAATTATTTGAAATGTAATCCAATACTTATTTATTTTGGATGTAAAATATATTTATTTAATAATGTAAAAATTAACTATGTATATTTACAATAATGATGTTAAATACATTAAAAATTACGTCACTGCAAACGTATAGTATTTAATTTTATTCTACGAATTGATTTTAACTAATTTAATTTAGTTATGTTGAAGGACATAAATTCCATGGCGTATATAATTTTCAAATAAAAATCAACTTTGTTGTTCATTTTAAAATTAAAGTTTTATTTGTGTACCCTAACAAGAAAGAATTTCGTGTCCGGTTCGTTTTAGGCAACTCCCTCCAATTTCGCACCTCCGGTGATAAAGTTATGTTAAATTTTTGTGAAAAGAAATTGATTTCCTAAGAGTTAAATTTTTTCAAAAATTAATATGAAAGTTACGCAGACGCAACAAGTAGAACATGCTGTAACACCGTAGTAATAGACAGTCTCAAAGTTTCAATAGTGCGTTTCACATATGAGAAATATTAATTTATAGCTCAGACTCAGAATAGATTTCTCGAATAAAATTTTGTTTTCTTTCATCATTTCAATTATTTTTTCTTGAAACGAAGATATAAAATTACTTTAATAAAAAATTATAAATTTGTCTGTCAAATTTAGTTGTCAACGTTCTCAATGTAATTATCCAATTTCTGGGTTGCGTTGTGAATGTTCGCGTCGAGTTTAACTTATTCCTTATATTTTATATTAGTTGAATTGCTGGGTAAGTTGAATAGCGCAACTTGCGTTTAGATTTTAGACTAAATGGCCTATAACAAGTTGTTTCAAATATGTAACTTTTGCAAGTGGTAACTTCATGTAATTTTTGCAAAACGTTGGCAGATTTATAATTTTTGTTAAACTATGTGTACTTATGTCACTGCTAGCGATATTCCATTAATTGTTTAAATATTAAAGAAAGTATTACTATTTCTGTTATATGGTGTAAATGTTATGCTGTTTTTGTTATACTGTTACTTTTATGTTATTATTATTGTTACTGGTATTGTGTAACTATAGCAGGAACCTTATGTCCTTGAACCTTATTTGTCAGCTTTCCAATTTTACATAAAAATACACAATTTTAAAATGGCTGTCATTTTGTAATGGTATAATTCCAGGAATGGTTGTAGTGAAATTTATTTCATGAAATGAACATAGTAATCTGCCCTTATATTCATTGCATATAGGTATCTGGACACCCTGTATATTTTATGATATTATCCAAAATATATCTAATTTTTTAATGGAAAATTTTTACAATGATTTTATTTTATTGTTAGTGCATTGCGAACAGATATGTAGATAGATTATATTTTATCATAATTAATTTTTTTTTATACTATATAATTAAAAATTGCACATCTGATTATGAAATAATATTAAGTTTATTACCAACATATAAACACTTTGTGATATATTTTATTTAACACCGAATGTGTTATTTTGTTAAATTGCAATTTATATTTACATAAACTAATTGAATGAATCTATATCTATATAAATCTCGATAAATGAAACTGTATCTGGCACTTTTCTGTTAAATTTAACATATAAAAACATCTAATGAAAACAATAATAGAATAAAATATTATGTAAAATAAATCACTATATGAACAATTCAATTACAAAAATGTAGAACAGAAAATAATGATTAATTTGTATATATAAATTTATTCAAATATAATTGTAGATCAATCATTAAATAAAATATTTTAATTGAGATTTTCGACTACAAAAAAATTGGAAATACGAGGGTTAAACAAAACGTTTCGTACCTATAGAATAATTCTAAACTTTAATTGCATAATATACATAGAATAAAATGTTCTATGGTAAACGCTTTCATACGAAAATATTCGGCATTGTCTTTTCAAACGGTTGGAAATTTGTGTATTTGTGAAAAAAAAAATGGATGTGACAAATGAACAATTCTGCGCAATCCTTTAGAAGATGATTGATTACTCATTCTAACGAATCTCGTGTTGCTCAATCAAAAACAGCTGTCATTGAATTAAATATTCCTGCTGTTCGTTGTATGATGATTGACGATGATAATTGAATAAAGTATTTTTTTGTTTCTGCATCCTTGGGCATTGGTTTGAAATCAGTACAAACTATTTTACATAATCATTTGAAAGTCAGAAAAGTATGTGATTGTTGGATTACCCATAACTTACGACCGGTTCAAAAAAAGGCGAATGTGAATTGGTGCAAGAAAGTCCTCAAACTGTTTAGCAGAGGAAATTAAAATTGTGTGTATATCGTTCGTTACGAGTGGCGGAAACAATTGTATTTTTAAAGAAGAAAAAAATAAATTTGATGGGTAAACCGCCCTACAATACAATCCAACCTGGGACAATACGGATTCTATTTGTTCCAGGTAATAAAAATATGCGACGTTATTTACGTTTTAAAACAGCCGAAGAAGCTGCAACTGAGTACAAAATATTCCGGAAAATTGGAATAACTGGTTTGAGCGAATGACCAAATATATTAAATATAAGCAATAATACTTCGAAAAACTATAAATAAAGTATTTTTCCGAAATATTTAGTGCTATCTTTGTTAGGGACGAAATTTTCTGTTGAACCCTCGTATAATGTACAAAAAGAATCATATTCTGAGTTAATCAATCAAATCTCCACATATTTTTTTTTGATAGTTACGTTACGACAATATTATTATTTAATTTTTTAAATTGACCATTTTAATTTAATATTTTATAAAATAATTTAATCAAAGTGTGATATCGTACATTTAACTAAATCTTATTATGATTGTATATTAAGTTTTATTGAGTAATTTTAGTTTTTATTCGCTATTTTCTGTTAATTTATTTTTATATAAATAAAATTTGATATTTTTGGAACTGTAATACAGCAAACTGCTTTGTATTGATGTACATATATATTATTACTACTTAGGACTCGTTGAATAGGGTGGAAACAACAATAGGATATACTAGTGTTAATGTTTCTAATTTTTATTTACTTCTAGATTTAAATTGCTAAGGTATTTTAAATATAAAGTTTTATATTGGCTTTTAAAGCTAAAAGTATAGTAATTAAAAATAATAAGATTAAAAATAATAATAATTTTAATATTTTAAATTAATTATACTTATATCTTTTAACTGATCCTTCCTTCAAACTAAATATATCGCAAGTTACATCCTAATTTTTCTTACAACATAAGAATATTTATATTTCTGAATGTAAAACTTTACATACAAAAGTCAAAATTAACAATTTTAATGTGTCATTTAAAAGCGCATGCCAGTAAATCAAATTGGTATGTATATATGAGTCCTTTTTAAAAATGGAAAAATTCCATTTTTTTTTTTATTGTTAAAAGGCGTTGGAAAATGTTACAACCAAGGAAGAAAAAATATGATATTCAATATAAAATTTAAATGTAAAGTTAATCAATTATTTAGAATTGTAATTTTTTAATAAAATAAATTCAAGATTTAAAAATTATGTATAAATCTAAATTATTGACATGAAAATTTTACAAATTTATATAGGCTAAATGTTATGGAAGAATGTGTAATATATTTTAATATTATATTACACATACAAATTAATAATTCCTTAATTCATTTTCAAGTATATTATTTAGAACAAATATATTGTTTTTGGAATGTTTTCAATTAATTTAAATTTAAGAATTTTTTTTTTAACAATTTAATTTATTTTATTTATTTATTTCAATTGGAAGACAAATTGAAATGTTGATGCCTTAAATTACAGAATTTTTTATTAAACTTTAGAAACATATAAATATATGACATCCTTTAACAATTCTTAATCTTATTACTTTAATATATATGTGGTAAATTTATGTTTATATGTATTTGTACAATTTTTGTAATATATTTTGTGTTATGTAATCATAAAAATTTTCTTATACAATTTTTTTGTTTTAGTAATTTTTTTGAAAATTAAAAAAATGAAATCCTTTTTTCTTGCTCACCTTGTTGAACAATTATTAGCAATAAAAATGCACTTCCAATAATTATTGATTGCATCATTTTCATTAGTGTTTAAATATATTTTTTTTTTATTTTATTTAGAAAATATATATAATTTTTTTTTAGCAAAAAATTTATAAGGTCCTGGTGTGTTAAGGAATATTAATAATTGAATAAACTTTTTTTATTTTAACACACTTCAGGATGAAATAGTCCTGATTTTCACTATATATACGACAAATAAATATTTTTTTTTTAGTAACCACTGGAAAATTTCAAATGAAATATGTAAAACTATTTCTATATATTATTTATTATAATACTTCTGGTGAAAATAGTATACGAATGAAAAAAATAATATTTGGTCGTTAGTTGATCAGCGCTACTCAGTTACGCGCTTGTTCTTTAACTGAAATTTGTAATCGAGATAAATAAGAGAAAAATACTCTAGGGGGGACATTCGACATTGTACAAAAAAAAAATTAAATTTGGAATAGTGTAAAGCTTTAAGTATGTATATATTATATTTGTTAAAGAAATGTGTGTACATCACAGCCAAAATATGTATACACTGTAAAAAATAGATAAATACAGGTCATGAGAATATTGAAACTTTATTTAATGCTGCGAAAACAAAAGTTGACAAACTTTATTTAATGATTTTTAAGTTATTTTTATGCATATTTGTATATTAGTACCTGAAGATTTCACTTTGAAGGTTTGCAACTTCAATAAATTGTATACGAAAGTTAAAAAATCCTTTAGATAAATAATCGTCCCAGATGTTGGTACCCAAATCCTTGATATAATTAAACTAATTTATATTTATTATCTGATTTTGGTGTAATATAAAATCTTCTGTGCTGGAGATAGGACAGGGTATCGAATAATATTAACTAAGATGCCAGACCACGATTCCCGCCTGTTTTTTCTTCAAATTTTGAGCTTATATTTTAGTTTTTTTCGCCAATCCAATATGAAATTGTTGTAAGTACATTTGTCTTTTGAAATCTATGGACAAAATAAAAAATATTGATAGTCATTCATTGCAAGCTATATTGGTGCGTATTAGTATGGGTAAATATCAGAAAAATTCGAAATTTCAAAAAATTTATCGAATTACAAAAAAATGATTTTTTGGGCCAATAGAAAGTCCAAATTTTAGTAAAATCTATTGATCTATTTTTTTACGCATACAATTCTCGACTAAAAAGTCAAAACACCTTAACTATAAAATGATAGTTTTTCACAAATACATTTTGAAAAGAACCAGTTAGTATAATTTATTGATTTAAAAACAAAGTAAAGGCCAACTATTTAGATTAAAATTTAGTCAATTCTCCGTATCGTTTAAATTTAATTAAGAATTCGGGAACTGGCAAATAAAAAAAAAAGGCTGTAGTAAAATTAAATCACTTAATCTATTTTCCTTGAACAAAGTTTAGTTCGACTTTACGAATTAGTAATGTACTAAAAGAAAAACTTGTAAAAATACCTAGTCTACATTAGATTCCAAATTAAACTTAAAGATGCAAAAAAAGTCAAAATAACTTAAAATTTTGGTTAGAAGAGGAATAACTTCCTCTAACACTGACTTAAGCTTTTAAAGTTCTGCCTATAATAACGATAAAAAAGATGACAGTGGAAAAAGATCGTTGAAATAATGAAGAAAGACGTAAGTTGGATGCAATGTCATATAAAATTGATTTCACTTTAAGTCGACTTAAGCTAAGCTATTCCAAAATAATTTTGCGAATATGTACCATGTTAATTCAAACCAATCGTGAAACAAATCAAGTAGTAACCAGGGTTGCAAACCAAAAGTTTTTTCGATGTGGTTCGGTTTTGGTTCAAGGTTAATTTTAATTTCTGGTTTTGGTTTTTGGTTTGGGTTCTTAAAATTTCAAAAATAGGTTTTGGTTCGGTTCTGGTTCAAGAAAAGTTTTTATTTATGGTTTTTGGTTCGGTTTTGGTTCAGATTAGTTAAAAATAAAATTATTAATATACAATCAGGAAAATTTATTAAAGTGCTTATCTATGAATCAGTATTAAAAATAAAATATACGTACATAGATGCCCAATTTCAAATAAAAATCATATGATTTGTAAGCAATATTGACTTGACAAGTTTAATAAAATTAAAAATATTAAAAAATATCTTATAATTGCTGGTCATATTGACAATCTAATATTAGAAATTAAATGTACATCTTAAATAAGAAAATTTTATCTTCATGACTTTCGTTTCGCGACTCATAGTTTTTTATTAGTT
The DNA here is from genome assembly GCA_963920725.1 of Rhamphomyia laevipes. Lineage (NCBI taxonomy): Eukaryota > Metazoa > Arthropoda > Insecta > Diptera > Empididae > Rhamphomyia > Rhamphomyia laevipes. Next base: position 24,385,822 of record OY987258.1, on the reverse strand, counting down.
ATGTTAAAGTAAAATTAAAATGTTAAAAAAATAAATTAAATATGAACCAAACCGTACCCCACCATGTATAAAGTTGGTTTGTGGTTCGGTTTCAGAATTATTTTAAGAAATGGTTTGGTTTTGGTTTGGTTCGCCCAATTCATTTTAAAAATGGTTTGGTTTTGGTTCGGTTTTGGTTCGCAAAAATGTGGGAGGTTCAGTGTTTTTTTGGTTTGGTTCATGAACCGGTTTGCAACCCTGGTAGTAACATTTATGTGTAATTGAGTAATTGGTATTGGAAATACATTTTTATCTCTTCCTATCCTATCGACGAATTACAGTATATATCAGTTTTGTTTATACATTTTTCCGCGACCATTTCATTGACTATATCGATCCAGAAAATTTGGTTATTATAGACGAATCCATGGCAACGTTTTGTTTTTCAAAAAATGTTAATTTTTCATAGCAGATTTAATTATAATATCTTCAGAAGACAATTTATGTTTTTTCAGTTAACATTTTCAACAAATTTATTGTTTTCTCAACCATATTTCAAGATAAAATAAATAAAATTTATTCATTTTATTAAATTTTTTTTTTTGATTCAATTCTGAAATTTATTACTTATTATTTAATGAATAATTTCCTTATCTATTTTAACACATTATTGACCTACGAAAAAATATCTAAAACTTAGTACATAATATTGAACTAGGCTTGCGTATATTTTCTATAATTTTTGAAGTATTCTGGTATCTCACAGTTCATATTAAAACACTAAAAGTCATTATAAAAATATTCTTTCGCTGATTATTTAATATGTACAAAAAAAAATAAATCTTTGATTAATTCTTCCGGTTATATTGATGTCATTATCGCACTGTCTCATCTTCTTTTTCCTTATATAATAAAATTTAATTTTCAATTACTGGTATAAATAATAAATTAATTGAATTTAATTATTCTTCTTGTGTGATTACATTTAATAATAATGAAAAATTAAAGTGGATATTTTTAATAATGTTTAATTTATTTAAATAAAAAGTAACTCAAAAATTCCAAAATTGTCATTGTTTTATTTATTAAACTTTAATTTAAAGTTTTGCACTAACGTTTTGAAAAAGATATTCGTATTTATTTCGAAAAAGTATATTTTCGAAAAAAAGCATAAAAAAGTTTATTATAGTTCCATCTGGCGGCCAATTTATGTGACGTAAACCATATTGAACTTTATTAAGCTTTTTCTTTTATAATTTTAGCTAATGTAGAGTAGAGAAGTTACATAGGGTTCACAATTTAATTTTCAGATAAAATGAAAACATATTTTGATAATGTTAATTATTGTCCATTATTATATATACCAACTCGTCAGCCTGATACCAACCAAACGCTCCAATGATAATTACACAGGTCTTGTCCACTTACGTCAGGCTGACGCGTTACGCGTAACATATTAGTGGCAAACTTGTCAGTCTGTCAGGTTTATAATAAATCTACGAGGTTACACAGGATTTACTTTTTTTTATAAAAAATAAAAAATTTGTTATATTTAATACCACATTTTTATAAAATTTATATATGTACCATATAAAATTTGATATGTCAGAAAGCAATTTATATTATGTCAGGCTGATAAGTACATACCAACATAGACCGCTATAAGCTTCTTAAATGTATGCAATTAAATATCTTTTTTATGGGCATACATAATATAAATTATTTTCGAAATACTAAGCGATGGCGAACTTTTTTTACAAGTGGGTCAAAATTGAATTTATTTTTTGGAAATTCTTTAATACATTATCACATTATCAGTTCGTTGTTCGAGCTATAAAAAATATTATTCCGAAAATGCTTCCGTAATTATTAATTAGTAATTGAGTATCTAATACTTATCAATCTCGGACACAATCACCATATTTACGTTGCGATAAGTAGGGTATTTGAGAAAGAGACCGATAATTTGTTAAGATCAGCAAAAGCAAGTACATGGAGACAGACATATTGTTAGTCTGGCTATGTTAAAAGCAAATATATATAAAAAAAAAAAAAAACGTTTATACTTTTTAAGCTTGATTTCTAGCACTTTCGTACATGCTAATTTTACTTTCCGCAATGGTTAAGCTGACATATTTCCATCACCGAAAACAAACAAATGTTAATAGACTAGACTGCTTAATACAAGCAGTTAAATTATAAGAAAAACAAAATATTGAAGCTTGAATTAACGGGCTATCACTTACATAGAGGTTCACAGTTTTGAAAAGATCGTCGTCACCTGGTAATGCAAGTCATTCGAAAGTATAGTAGCCTAATGTTTCCTACACAGATCAGCAATTAATTAATAACATTAATTTTCAAGTTTAATTAATAAACAATTTGGGTATATAATAAAAAAAGTTTTGAAACAATATCCCTAAAAATTTTACATAAATTATAGCTCATTTATATGTTAATTTATTATGAAAATAATTATAATACTATAAAATCGAATTTTTATTGCTGCATAAAATAGAAGAATCAATTAATTTTTTTTTTAATTCATTCATACTACTATAATATTGAAAAAAAAGCTGGGAAGCTAGGGAGTGTAGATATCTCGTAATTAGGGCTATATAAAAAACTTCTGAAATATATAATTTCAGGAATGTGTACAAAATTTCAGATTTTTAAGACTTCAAGAATATATTTTTTGATACTAACTGAAGCTACCGATTTTCACGGGCTGCAACTAAGATCACAAAATTCTAACATTTTTGTCCCAAATATTATTGAAATCGGATAAGAGTTATACTATATGATCTTGTCTAGCACATTCAAGTTTAATCTCAGTGAAGCTACCGTTCTGTAATTTTTCGATCATTAGATACTATCAAATGGCAAATCAATTTTTTATTTTTTTTCTATATTTATAAAATCAAAGTACTCTAAGTACATATTACAAAAAAGTATTAAAGAGGCCAATTATTAACTTCTGAAATTAAGACATTAAAAGCAATGTTTATTATTAGATGTTCAGTGTAAATTTCGATTTCAATATTTAACCGTCAGCTTTGGAAAAACCAGTTAATCTTCAATATGACCTTTAGCGCTTACATTTTGTGACAAGCTGAAATTTTATTATTTCGTGACGAAGTTGAAAGTCGAAATTTAATTATTTAGTTTATATTTATTTATTTAGTGTATATTTATTATTTCTTTATCACCAAATTTATATATCAAAAATGATTCAAATCCCATAAAGAATTTCTATTTTTTTCACTTTTGAAACCTGAAAAATATCAAGAAAAACTGATTAAAGCAAAATTCATTTTATCGATTTTCAAGTCCATCACAACATCATAGTTATTAGACAACGTTTAATAACAGTGATTAAATGCTGAACATACACCTCAAACTTGTATATATATATACATATATTTATTTGGTTTTATATGTCTCAGATCTCAGTACGTGTGGTCGTATAATATACAGAGTATTACGATCGCCTGCCTGCCTATCAGTAAACAGCGAAATGGCAAATCAAAATTTACTCGTATATATAATAATATATTTCGAGAAACAGTATAAAATAAATAATAATATTTAATATACTTTAATCTGGTTAAAATCCAGATTTTACCTGATTTTGTTAGTAATGAATACATTTATCGATTAATCTGTAAATTATTAAATTTATTTCAAACTTTAGGGTAAATAGTATTATAATATTGGGGAATTGGAAGTTATATTTTTAGAATAAAATAACAATTTCCCAAATATCCCAAAAAAAAAAAATTTATTTAACTTTATAGCTTTAATTATTGTCTCTGGTTTATTGATAGATTAGAATATTTGTTCAATGAACTCAATATTTTTAAATGGATTAGGATCAAATTCCAAAATTACATTTATTATAAAATCGTATTTTTATTTTTTTATAATGAATTTCTGGAAATTCTTTGCTGAAATCAGTTTTAAAGCAGATTTACAATTCAACATCATTACAGGAAAAGAAATACAAGTGTTTTTTCTTAAATCTTTAATATTAAAATGTCTTCAAAACAGAATTTTTTTTTAAATATTATTTTTAATCAATTAATTCGAGTTGAAGTCAAAATGAACCAGAATTTTGATGATATTTTATTGAAATATTTCGTATTTCCTAATTGTATTCAAGTGTGGTTGCTGGTGTTATCTAATGAATTAAATTCTTAACAATGTTAGAAGATGTATTTCCTATAAGTTTTATGGACTAATTATATACTTTTAAACTCACTCCTAGGTTCGGATAATGTTGTTCAGATTGGTTTAATAATTTTTAGAATGTTAAATCAAAAATGAAAAGAAAAATGTTTAAAATTAATTTTCCATTACTAAATTTGTATGTATCTAACTTTTCTTATCTCAGACACTACATAAACAGTACATAGAAGCTTTACAGAGATGACAAAGATTGTAATGAGGCTCCACAAATATACTATAAAATATCACAAAAGCGCTACAGAGACTCCACAGATGATCCCATTGAAATTTATTGTGAAAATAATACAATTACTTAAAATTAACATTTAAAAATAAATATAATTCTTAATTATATTGCAATTTAAAATTGTATGACATAATTTTTATCAATATTTTCCCATCAATATTTTTCAATCAATATAAAATTAAAATTGTTTACTTTTTATGTAATTAAAAATACTTTTATTCAGTAATTAATTTTTTTTTTGAAATAAATATAATATAAAATAAAAATTTAAAATTACTTAAAAAATTTTTAAATAAAATTTTTAAAATTATATAATTAACGATTTGTAATATTGGCAATTTTTTTTAAAATTATTTGAAATTATAATTTAATTATAATTAAAATTTGATATTTATTTTTGTATTGTATATAAGATACCAAAATTGTCGTAAAAGATTGTCAATTTAATGACCGATTATTTCATAATTGTGTAAATGGTCAATGTTTTAATATAATTTTAGCAAAAATTAAAAGAATAGGTTAAACACTTATTTTTTTTATATACGATTTTGTTATTACTATTTGATAATTTTAATATTTATATAATGCTATAAATATTGATTTAAAAAATATTCTTAATAAAATACATAATAATTTAATGGTGTAAATATTTCCACATTGTTAGAAAAATTGATGAGATTTTTTTTTTCAAATATATAAATTAACCCATTAATACCAAACACGCAAGATTATTTACGCACACAATATGTAAAATTGTATAATAATTTTAACATAATTCGTTATTACATTTAATTTGTTAATAGGTTAATAATCATAAATTATATGATTTATTTAAAATTTAAGTATTTAAGGGTTAATATCATAAAAGTGTGAAAATAAATATTAAATGTAATCTAGTGCATTTAATGTTATATACCAAATAATTAAATAAGTCTAATCGAAAATGATACATGAAAAAAAAAAAAATCTATTAATCGCAATTTATACCAAAAAAATATAATGATCGACTCTAACAGTAGAGAGATATAATTAACAAGTTTGTTTGCTTGAAGTTTAAAATTTTTAACAATTTTTTTAACAATTTATTTTAATTTTAACTTTTCCATTACGTCATTGTAAGGAAACATAGAGCCAAACTTGATGTACAGACGTGAGATGTAGGAGGAATCAATAGAACACGTCAAACTCACTGTCCTCAGGAACTAGACTACGAAAGCTAAGGTGCCAAAATCAAAAGCCAACCAAAATGATTTCGTTCATGAAAAAGTAGGATGAATCGAATTTTGTAGGGTAATTCTAAGCCATCATATATAGAAGGATACAACGAAGAAATTAGTGGCCCAGCAACGAGGGAATAATCAATCCATACTCTTTTCAAAGCAAACTTTTCCGTTTAGATTAGCTAAATATTGCTAATAATCAATATTTTATATGAAGCTTATAATTTTTCGAAGTTTTCTCAAGCTATTTACTGCTAGCGGCTTTCTGGGATAATCGTTTCATTTAGCAAGAAAGAAAAAAAAATCATACAAACTATGAGATTCGGCTAGTACGCATTTTATTATATGTTGGTGTCCCTTTTGGTAACCCAAGATAATTTTATTCAAAACCACAAATCCAACATTCCATATGCTGATATGTTTGATGTTTTTGTAATGAAAACCGAAAAACAAAGAAAAGCTTTTTTTATTTTTTTTCATTTCCGTAAAATAATTTAACCTTTCATTAATAAAATAAAAAAAAAAAAATTACCCACCACCACCAGTTGAATCTACTTTTACGTGGAAAATATAATATGCCTACGTTTTAATAGTAAATATAGCCGCACACACTACACAAACTGATAATTATTTAACTCTCTAATGCTGAACTTAACCTATAAAATTGACAAGAACTATTTAAAAAAACAACAACAACTTAATGTTAGATAATGGTAAATAAGATGTGACTAAAGCATGAGCGAATTAAAAGCCAAAATATACTGCTGGATAGTGGATTGCATATATGCATGCTATATGCTGGGCTGGACTGGTTATGGCTATTTATTTATATATTTACGGAGCGGACAAAGAGCCAAGAGAGCCCGGAAGAGTGAATAAATTAATTGTTTATTATAGATAGATAATTAAAATACAATTGGTGGGATGTGGGACCATCCATAAATGACTTATTTCTATAAATATTATAAGGTTTATGATTTATAAAGTTGTTTTCAAATGTTTTAATTAAATTTTGAAAAATTATATAAATATTCTTTCCACTGAAATACGACGAACCAATGTAAATTTGAACAAATGCAGAATGACATAATGAAATGTCATTTAGTTAATAAGTTTATTAACAATTTTGAGTAACGAATTAAACATATAGTAGTACATATTTTCACCCAAATTTTTGAAAAATCAAAACTTTAAAATTTCTATGCATAATATTTGAATAATATCAAATTAAATGACATTAAAAAAACAAAATTTCAATCGTTTTGAAAGTGTATAAATTAAATGAAAGAGACAAATATAAACCCAGAAAGTTGGACATTTTTTCATTTACTTAAAACCCTTCCAGAGTTTTATTATTTAAAGTAATTAACAAAAATCTAATATAAAGTGCTGTTGTATGGTAAGATAAAACTCATGCGATTTGCCTCATTCGTGAGCAGTAAACACATAAGAGCAGTGTTGTACCTCTACGCGCAAACTTTTATTCTACAATTTGGAGTAAGCAATAGCATAGACAAAAAAATTTGGTGCACACAATGAGATGATTTCACTAACAAATCTTATTAATCTAACCACACATGCAAGAGAGACACATGACAAAATGTCTTGTCTCATCGCACAGTGTCTCTGTCTCATGAGTTAAAAATTTCATACCATTTAAACACTCATCAATTTGTCTCATGTCGAATGTGACAGATCTCCATTTTTATAATGTAATTTTTATTCATAATTTGTTGTTAGTGATCATAATCAGTAAACGAATATCTAATCCTAATTAATCTAAGACACAAGGACAACCTTCCCGTTGCCGAAGAATTAAATTGATTATTTATTTGGAACAGCTAAAGCAAGCTTATATAGAAGAGAAGATATTGTTATTAAGTCCAATAACAGAAAAGAAGAAATCAATAAAAATAATAACTCAACTAAAAATTTAACTTTCTCAAAACATTACGTTATTAATGGCTGGGTCCATCTCTATATTCTATACACACTTACTAAGAAAGGGAAACTTCAACCCCACTGTTTAACTAACTATATATAAAAATAAAAAAAATTCAGAGGCAATAACAAAAAATTGTTTATTTTCTATTTCAATATTGACAGTGCATTTTAGAGTTCTGCTGAGCTATCTCTAAAATATAAATAAAATATTAATATTTGTCTAATCATTAAAGTAAGAAGAGCTTTAGAAGCTAGCATATAACAATAAAATTTATTTTGACTTATTCAGATTCGTCTTAGTTGCCAGCGAGATCAGATGGTTTTGTTTTCTGTTTTAAAAGTACATATATATAATATTTTAAAGAATTGTATAGTATAATTTGCAATTGTGAATGTTTTTTATTTTATTTGATCACTGATCGTTTTGTTATACTGTCAAAATAATAGAACAAATTTTTGAAAATTTAGTTTAGTGAATTTTTTAATGTGATTTATTTTTGGAAATTCTAAAAAAAAGAAAAACTACGTGACCGTAATGTAAACTGTTATTATTAATTGATTTTCTACTTTTTTTTTGTTTCTTTTTTTTATATTTGTTATCATTTAGTCAAAATTAATTAATTAGTGAAGAAATATAATAAAACAGTAACTTATCAGTCAGTATATAATAGTGAAGAAGCTTTGGTTTTGTAGTTATCAATTAAATAAAACAGATTTCATAAAATAATTCAAAGTTTTCTTATCAAACTTATAAAACTTACAATAATTTTATTAAGTTTAATTCATTTATAATAATTATTTTTATGCGGCTCTGATATTTTAGATTGAATTTCAAAATTTGTGGTGTTTAATTTTTTATATGTCTAAATAAAAATTTTTGTCCTCGTCGACTAAAATTTCATTAAAATTTGTCATAAAACAAAAACGGAAAAGTTTTTATATTATAATTATAAAAGATGGCAGTAAATAAATTACATTTATTACTTATTTATTCTGTGATATTTACATTTTTTGGATTTACTGTTTTATCAGGTAAGAAAATATTTAAAAAAAAAAACAAATATTTATAATTTAATATCTAAATTTTAAGTGATTTGCTAAAAAACAGAAAAAAAAAAAAAATCTTATATAACAAAAAGTTATCTTGAAGTTTTTATAATAATTATTAATGGTAGCATTTTTATGATCTATTTAAATTTAATTAACATGATTTAATTTACTAATTTTTTGATAATTAATGCTGGAAGTATAAACAATTAATGCTGTAAGTAGACAGTTCCGGATACACGTACCCTACAGGCCTGTGATCAGTATTATTTCTTACCCTGCAGGCCTGTGACCAGCATTAATAATCTTGCATGTCGTAATTAAAGATCGATTTTTTGAATTTCGAATTTTTGTCTCTCTAAGGAAACAGGCTGGTATACAGTGAGTGTATAAGATATTTGTGAATAACTCTATGTTACAACAGAAAGATCGTAATCACCTAGCATTAATTGCAATTGTGCAGTGGTGGCTTAAAACATTTATTCGAACTTTTTTGTGGTCCACTCATTACGCATGGAAAGTGATATTAAAAGCAAATTTTAAGTTAAAAAATTGCAATAGAATTTAAAATAACGCTTTACTTTCAATCCTTTTTTACTATAAATTTTACTAATTTTATTTTGATATATTTATAGTTAAGAAAAACTAATTTTTTTAGTAATATTATTACCCAAATAAGTAATAAAATCTTCTTAATCTGTGAAAATGTATAAAATATCACTTGGCTCTTATAAACCATTATTGTGGTCGTGTGAAGCCAGTTGTAACACTAAAATTTAACCGGGGAAGGCTACATGTTCAGTGATGTATCACCAATAATATTAATATTATATTAAATAGATTTGGATGGTGAAGTTAATAACACTTGATTATTAATTAATTTTCGTCAAATGTACTTCGATTATATGGAGCGCCAAACTCCTTAACAATTAAAATATGATCGATTATATAATTTGTCGCCCTACGCATTTTTGCTTGAATGTCGTTTTGTACATTAATATAGTTCAGTTTTATATTGATACAGCACAAGCCCATTAATTCGTATCTAGTATGATACGGCAACGGCATTGAGAATAGAAAGAATTATAAATTTATCAATAAAGCAATTTCCAACGTAATGGAATGTAATAATCTTAAGACGTAGACTTTGATTTAAGTTACATTCGTAATTTAAGTATAAATACTAATAATACTAAATGAGTTACTTAATCCAGCACTGTAAACTGATAATAATATATAACATCTTCATTACAATTGAAGTAAATTATAAATATTTAACGCTTTCAATTTTTCTAATTCTAATTATAAATAGTTTACAACAAACAAATATAAAATTTATATTGTTTTAAGATTATTATTATGAATTTATTTATTTAATATTTTTATCAGTAATTCATAAAATTTAAATCAAAATAAAATCACTATAATTAAAACTGATTTGTTTTTGTTTAGCTTATATTTATGAGCGTTTAATTATCAAAAGCTCAAGTAAAACAGTTTTTATTACTATAACAAAATTATATTATATTTTTATTAATTTGAAGAATTTTTTATAAATTTAATTTTTTTTTTGTTGTATATAAAAATCTATTTTTTTTTTTTTGTTATAAATTTAAAGAAAAATAATTTTAAAATAATTTTATTTTCTAAAATTTACTAAAAGTTCACACGTTTAAACATTAAATTTATCTGAAAGTTGTTCACTCTAATAAATTGTATTTTAAAAATTTATTTTAAGACAAAACATTTTATTTTTTTTATAATATTATTTTTTTGTTTTGCGATTGAATTTATAATTATGTAATTTTGTCGCGGGAATAGGAATTTATTAATCAGATCGCACGGAAATGAAAAACTTTTATTCAATGCCATGGCAAATTATATAATAATATATAAAACGAAATTTTTTATTTTTAAATTTTATTTATTCAAAGAGGTTCAATTATTTGGACAAAATCGGCATTCCGTATTCTTAGCGTCATCTGTTACGTTTTCATCACTTCATGAACAATCCAATCCATGACATAAAAATATATAATTTATTTTAAATTATCTATGATTTACTCTACGTTTAGATTAGATTAGTTTTATACTTTAGAGTAAGAGTGAGCCGCAGAGAGTTCTAATCACTATAAATAGTCATTTGGTTTATTGTGCTATCCTTTATAATTATTCGTCAATAATTACTGGTTAGCCTGTAATGGTTGATGAACTTTATTCACATAGCCTGTCACGCCGATGAGAAAGTCTGTGCTGTTGAAAGTTTGGCATATTAAATAAAAGCATATAGCTGCTTTAGTGACAGCCGCTACATTTCCGACGCAGACTTTGAGGTGTCGAAGTCAGCTAGATATCAACCTCTCACAGCCACATATAGTATGTGTAACGACGTTAAAACCTCGTGTTGATATAATGCTATAATCAACACCACATGGTCCGCTGACAAGCCAATTGTGGGTAGGTGATTTTTGAGGTAACAAATATTATAATCGGAATTTTGCTTATCCAAAAATTGAATAAACTGCGCCTGAGTGATACAAAATCCTTATTAAGAACCATTTCATGAAAGCAAACACTCTTGTTCGGTATGACAATTTTATGTATTGTTGAAGCCATAGATTTTCAAAAATTATTACAATTTATATTAAGAATTTATAGTGCTGAATTTATAAAACAAAATTATTACACGGGAAATAAAAATATAATTTCTGGAAACGAAACTTACCGCAAACGTATCTGAAATTTCGTGACGTTTTTTGAAACGTTTCGAATTGGATTAAAGTTCTTTAATTTTTACAATTGTAAAAACGTAATGGTCTCAACACTCTCAACATTCACAAAGCAACGCGCTGTCAAAAAAATTCAGCCTATATGAGTATGGGAGTAGATAAACTAAACACAAACAAAACATTCAAACGTAGAAAGTTCGAAAAATTGAAAAATGGAACGCAAACAATCCAAATGCAGAAATTTGACATTTAAATTCAAAAAATTCATGCAATTATAATAACAATTTGCTAAATAAATAAATGTCATATCTCCGTTTGAAGCTAAATTAACAAATTCAGTTCAACAAGTTAAGTTTTGTAGAAGTTTTGTAGAAGTTATAAAAATATTACTGAGATTTGGCAAGAATTAGCTGGAATATTTGGAAACTGCTAAATAATTAACAACAATTTTTTTTTAATATTATCAAATATGTCATTATCGCAAAAATGAACTATTACAATACAATTTACAATAAAAAAACGCGTTGCCGTTGTGAATGTTAAGAGTAACTGGGGGTTAACGTTTTCCAAGATACCAAAGATTAGATTTTCGAAACGAATTTCAATAGTTTCGAATTCCCGTGCTAAATTATTTTATTATTGCATTAAAAATTCATAATTTAATTTAATCATAAGATTTATAATTATTCTTAATTATTTATTATCTTTTCGTAAAATTATTGCAGATCATAAATTTTTTTTTTTATTATATTTTTGTGAAGTTTTTATTTTTATTTAAGAAGTCATTGCAATAAAATTAATTTGCTCTTATCGGATAAATTTAAATTAACTGCTAGCAAATTTTTTTTTTTAATTTTGTTATAAAACAAAATTGAATTAAAATGTAATAAAATTAGGTCTGTAGGACAAATTGAATTAAAAATAAATTGTTATTTATTTTCATTGAATCATTATCATTTGAAAAATACTTGCAATATTTTGGATGAATTAAAAACAGGTGGTGAAATATAAAATGTGTTTGATTAACATATAGAATTTTTTTATGGATATATGGAAATTTTTAATTATCGTTTTTAACAAAATTTTCATAAAATATTGAATTTTTATTAAGTTATAGCACAACCGGTATAATTACTGACCCCTTTAATCAAAATTTGTATTCTTTTAAAGGATTAGTTCATGTAAATTCGTTTACGTACTTATTATCAGATTAAAGTATACCTATTTATACTGTCTAAGTCAAATTTAATAAAAGTGAAAATGACATATTGGATTTTTCAGAATTCGGTCAACCATTTTATTTTGACAGTTTGCCGAGCTGAAGAAAGAAAAGTACTTTTTTCGCGGCTTCATAAATAAATTTGTTGATGTATTAAATTTAATAATGCTTTAATGGTCCTTCCATATAATTTTAATTCTTTGATTTATTTAGATACTGTCATATCGACAAACGGCCTATATAATTAAGTTTAAATAAATCTATTTAAATTTTAAATAATATATACAAGGTCAATAGAGTTTGATTCTATTTCTCTATAATTTTCATTCTTGATTAAAGAATTAGTTAATATATTTCGAAATTCTTTTATCATTAATTACAGTAACAGAGGAAGCCAATTTTTCATATTAGGCTGTCTAGAAAAGTGTTACTATTACTAAGATGACAGCGTTATAATATGATAATTTTGAAATATAAATATAACAGACCAAATTACAAATTAACCATAATATTTTCGGATTGAATTGAATTTCATTTTGATTTACTTCTTTTTTTTTGTTTGTAATATATCTTCATATATAAATTTAATTTGAAAAACAAAAACAATCAATTTTCTTAAAATAAAATAATTAAGTATTTAATTTTATTAAATAAAATATTGCGTTACTTCTTCTTGTCTTGTTGTTACTTGAGTTAAGTGTCAAGAACTGTTTTAAAGAAAATTAATATCAAGTTATTTACAATGTAAAATTTATAAAAATGTAAATATAATTATACAAAATATTTATTTATGATTAGCACTAATTTTTTTTTGGTTAAAAAGATAGTAAAACAAATTATACTTGAAAGTTTCGAAATTAAAAGAATTTGTTTTTATACTAATCTTTATCATTGAACATTTGTAATAGAAAATTTTGAATTTATAAATATATTACTAATTTTGTATTTGTTATAATGATAAGAAAATATTTCATTAAAAGTTTCTTTCTAATAAAATTTTATATATATTTAAAATGTTAATAGCGTGTGTATGATAAGATCGAGATTAGAATTTTATTATCAATATCGTCGATATTGTTTCGAAGTCTACAAATAAAAAAAGATAAATTTGTACAAAGTTGCCATATTTTAAAAACAATAATTCATGGTTAAAATGTTAAAATACAAAAAAATAATATTCTTAAACAATTAATTAGGAAAAAATTATATATTTAATTTTAATGAATATATCCAGCTCGTGCTTAAATAAATTTTCAATATAAAATTTCCCTAGCGAAATCACTGATGAAATATATAATTATACAACAAATGATTAAAGTTTATAAAATAAAATAAAATAAAAATTAATATCGTCACTTTTATTACGAAATTTTTTAATGTCACTATTTATCTCTACAATTATTTTTGGATCGAGATTAGTCAGCTATTTTGCGGACATTTGTGATGATCGTGTTAAAATGTATCTGCGTTCGCGTTCATAATGGATTGTATGTTGAAAAGTGGATTGCATTAAAATATCCTTAAGTTTTTTTTGAATTATTTCTTTATTGACCATAAAATTTACAAAAAAAATATACATATAGTGTATTATATTTTACAATTGTACAATGATTTTTTCAAAATAATTACTTCCTCCGTCCCAAATTTTGATATACATTTTCGAATTTTTGTTGTCCCAAATTATGGTATACAAAATAATAATTTTTGACTTCTTTATATTTTTTTTCTGTATTAAAATTAAAAATTATATTTTTCCATCGAAGTATTGTTTTTTGGCATGATCATACCGTGGTCTGGCTTTATTTATATCCGTCAGTATTGGCTTTACAGGTGATGAAATTCGTTTAAAATGTGTACCACCTTTAAATCTTCGGAAGATTGTCGATTTTGGGACACGAATAGCTTACGACAAACTTCGAATGGTACCTCTACGATTAAGAGGGATACCTTTAATTTTATTTAAATTTTCTGAATAAATTTGCCAAATTCTAGAAACAGTTAAACGAGAAACATCAAATTTACTGGAAATTTCGTTAATTTCACCACAAATCAAATTGTACCCGTTTTTGACTCGTTGGTAGTTCCCGTTTTTGACTCGTTGTGTAAAAGAATTTTTAATAATTTTGGACAAAATTAAAAATGTAATAAAATGAAAGAAAAATTATTTACAAGCAATGCCATATACATATTAATCTGCATGGGTATTTAATTTTAATAACTATATAGTAGAAAAACCTTAAAATTTTATATTACCAACCATAATAGGAAACTTTTTATACAAATGTATACCATAATTTGGGACACAAAATAGTATTTCTTTTTATTTATTATATTTTAATAATAATCATAAAAATATTATATACATATACATATATGTTAATCATTTGAAATATTAATCCTTACCCTTACATATTCCCAAATAATTAGTTTCCCTGTATCAAATAATTCATAATTTTTCGTTATCAATAAAATAATTTTAACTATTTAAATATAATTTTCTATTGTCGACATATATCCTGTCGCATAAGCAATCAGTGATGTAGACTTTATTTCATGTATATTATGTATATATAAAAACATTATCTACAGCAAAATGTTATATGTTGAAAATAGACAATTTTCTTTTTATCAATTAATTATTAATGTATACAAAAAATAAATCAAAGCTATAATTTAATCTACAAATCTAATTAAACATAAAAGTTATAAAGAAAGCTTATTTTTCCAATTGAAAACGCAAAGTAATCATAATAGATGGCGCTATAAATATACAAATAAATATTATTTTTTACTAATTAATTATATATATTGGGAATGGACAAAAGAGGTACAAATCCCAAGACCAACATCAAAAATAAAAAAACTACTATATATGTAATTAATTATAATTAAAACTACTACATATAAATAATTTCATATCCAACCCAGAATTATTTTTATGGTTAGTACCAGTTCAATTGTGGGACATACATAAACTAAATATGTTAATACATATTTAGTAGTTTTAATTATTCATTAATTTAAATTATGCATTATATAGTCTAAAATTCAAGGTTAAAAATATGTTACTTTTAGAATATTAATATTCAAATTTAAAAAAAAAAAAATTAATACATATAAATTTTCTTTATAATTTAATTTCCTCAAATGATATTTAATTTGTTATGTTAATTTTTTTAAGTTATAGAATGTAAACTGATAATAATTTATTAAACAATAATTTAATTTTATTGTTTTATGATATGTAAATTAATTAATGACGATTTTCCATGTAAATATTTCGATTACAATTTATATGCTGGATTCAACGTTTCGTCTGAAATCAGATGGGAAGATTTTATTTTTTGAAATTATGTTTGACATTTTTGACACAATATTCATATATTTAGAATTTCCTGAATTGTAATTGTATGAGCCCATCCACACGTTCCATTTTTACTCGCCTAATTTGGGAGACTAATTAATGAAATGAACGTCAAAAATTTCTATCCACACGTAATAAAATTTACTCGCCACTTTTTCTTTCAAGAATTTTGACAACTCGTCGAGTGAGTGCTATTTTGGCCCATACGCCATTTTCGTGTTTTTTAGTTAGACGCATATTCTGGGGGTTTGGAATGCATTCTTTCTATCCCTGTACTCCGTTTTCCCATACAATCAGCCTTTTTAGTGTTATAGAGAAGCAACCGTGCTCCATATCCACTTTTTTTACTACAATGTTAGTGCTAAAGGGAGTCATACCCAATTTTTGGCGTATGGTGCAAATTAAGTATGCATTTTTGTAGTATCAAATGCTTATTTCTTAATATCCATATGCAGCGCACATAAGCTAAATTGGAAATATCTAAAGTTGAGTGCTAGTCTGCTCCATGTATATTTGCTGAGTGTTATTTTGCATGGATATGCGTCATATGTAAATCGAAAATTTTAAGTGCTTATTCAGTCTATATCCATATGTTGCGAGTGTAATTGACTATTTTTATTACGCAATTGAAAGATGGAAGAGAAAAGACGTATGGGTATAATGGATTTTCGATTACTTATAAAAATTCCGGAAAGACTGGGGATTGCAAGCCAGTAAATTGATCAAAAAAGTAATACTAATATTCACGTAACCTGAATTAATCATTATTCAAGTGAAGAAATGAACTTTGTTTTAGAATACAAAATTATTTGCAAATTTTTATGCAATATTTTTTGCTTTTGACGAGATTTTCTTATTAAATTTTACGATAATTCTACTGCATTTTTTTTTATATACAAATTTATTTACTTGAATTACCGATAATTCAAATTCCGTGAAAATTAGTAATGCTCTGGTTTGTATAATTTAATTTACTGGTTTGTGCAATCCCTAATATAATATTATAAATTCATTTTATAATATTTAAATTCTGGCGGTTGTGTTTATTTATTAAATTATTATTATTTCTAAATTCAGTGGTTAAATAATTTTGTCAACTGGCGAAACATTAAAAAGTATGGAATATCAAACAAAACTACTATTTAATGTTTACAAAACCGACTACTATTTGTAAAAAAAATTATGATTTGTCAAATATCAAAATTCTCGAAAGAAAATAAAAAATCGCCTGAAAATTTCTTTCAAGAATAGGCTGGTTGCAAGTGACAGTTTAATTCGCCATATTTTGAGTTTGGAGAACAAATAAAATAAATTCAATGAGAATTTCTATGGGCTTGCTTATATTATAAAAGTTGTTTATTTTTTATTAGAATTTGTACAGTAAAATTTGTTTTGTTTGTCCTCCAAAGTTCAAAATCAGCTGATTTTAAATTCGCCGTGCAACCAGCGTCTCTCTCTAACATGAATGAAAAAAAAAGGAGAAAATATCGTAAGTCAAAATTATCGGGCGATAAATAGAACGTGTGGATGGGCTCTACATAGCAAATAATATTTTTTGAAATCTGAGATATAATTATTATTTTGACAGATTTTATGTTTTGAAAAATCTTCCGCAGAAAACTTCAAATTGAATCAACTTTTTCGAAAAAAGGCAAAAATCGGACAAACAAAATTGAAAATGGAGCGAGCCACAGGACTTTGCGTACGTAGGATGAAACGATGAATCCATCATTAATGCTGTACTTTAATAAATTTAAAATTTAGTTTTGAATAAATTGAGTAAAATATCTTTGGCTATGTCCACTTGGCGTATACGATTGCTACTTTAACCCTAACGTGTGATCTATATAGGTTTTTAGGTATCATTTTTCTATTTCTGCAATCCGTTTTTTTATTATAATGTAACTAGGGATTGCATATGCAAAATTGGAAATTTGAGAATTCCAAAATTTCAAAAATTTAATTTCGAATTCCGAAAAATTCATAACGAATTATTATTTTTTGTCATATATTAAAATTCAGTTCGAATTTGTAAACTCAACATTATAAATTACAGTGTTATAGTGTACAATAAAATTTGACATAAAGTATCTTTATTTTGTATAACTTCGTGTCTTGATGGCATATGACCAATTTCGCTCAACAAACAACATGTCGGAGTTTAATTTAAAAATTTGAATCTGAAATAAAATTCTTTGAAGAAATTGGTTTGCGGAAAATTGTTTAGATTCTATTTATATACTCATTTTAAATTTTTATTCCACCCAGAAGCATGTAATCGAGCCGCATTTTCAATTTCTGATGGTAACTTTTATATTTATACCAAAGTTCGATCGAGACTAGAGGACACGGATTTTAGTGATCTCTGATTCCTTAAAGCCTTTTTGGGGCAATAAATCAATAATTTAATTTAATATATTTTTTTTATTATAATGTATACAAAAATTTAAATTTTTATTTTCTGTGTATAATAATTGAATTTTTACATACAATTATTTTAGTTTTAAGAGCCACGCACAATGCTGGCGGTGGCTGTAGCTGTAACTGTAGCTTTGTTTTTCTCTAGCGGTTACTGCCAGATGCAAGCACAATGCTGGTGCAAAATAAATTGTAAATTGTCAAAATAGTTTTGGAGGCAAAATGTTGTTGAGAAATTTAATAATTTGTGCATGGCTCAAATAAAATTAATTAAATTAATTTTATTTTCCTTCTGCATTTTTTTAACCTCAACAAAGAACAAACAGTGTATGACACAACAAACACATTTTTTTGACAAGAATTTAAATATTTTTTGCCTCCCACTTTCAAAATTCTCTAGCGCTGGCAGTATATTTCAAACATTGTTGAAATCTGGCTGTAGCTTTTTTTTCTCCTGGCGGTTACAGCCAGCATTGTGTTTGTTTCTATTGATTTCTATATGTTGAAACTTTTTTTAAAGTTACAGCCACAGCCACCGCCAGCATTGTGCGTGGCTCTTAAATCAATAACTATGGATTTATAATATTGAAAAGTTATATTTATATTACTAGTATTATTCCCAAAAAAATATGCCTCTTAATATTGATTTGTAGTACATCCCAATCCCAATTTATGATTCGTATACGACAAAAATTGCATTGGTCAATATTGATTTGTCGTGCGTATATAACCAATTAACAAAAGTTCAATTATTAAAATTTTGCAATATTTAGAAAACTTTACGCTGTACTGTACAGTGAATTATAATTTGCTTCTTTAATAAAATTTAAGATTTTTCAATTTTTTTTTGTTATTATTTTTAGGATTACTTTTATGGTACGGTTACAATTTAATATTATGTAATACTACACTCCTTGAAAAGCAATTCACTCACTCACCTTTCCATACAATTTAAGATGATTCGCATGTAATCAAATATAGCCAAGTTACAAACCTTACCTAGAAACAAAAAAAAAATTATTTAAAATCTCATGCAAATATATAAAATTTTGCTTAATAAATTAATAAAAATTTATTATAAAATTTAATTAAAACGATATTATCATAAAACATTATTTGAAATTCTAATAATTTTAAAGTTCAATATTTTCAAATATATTTTCAGTTTCGTCGAAAAAAAAATAGTTAAAAATAAAATGATTGATAAGGAATAAAATTAGTATAATAAAGATAATAAAAACTGGAAAATTATTATTATAATTTATGATTATTGACAGCAAATAAAACTGTTATTAGTAAGTAATTATTGTATTTATGATAATAGATAAAATCGATATGTTTAATTAATAATTCAAAATAATTCCGATGACTTTAAAATGGTTCTTTGATTTATTTTTGATAGATATCGACTAATAAGTCAATTTAACTCACTTTCCTGAAATGTTGAATTAAAATCAATAATGTAAAGGTTAAAATAACTTAGAAGGGGAATTCTGCCTATAAATTAATATTGTAATTTGTAATTTTAAAATGTTAATTCTTGTTTATAATTTTAAGAAATTAGTAATTTTTAATAAAAATTTATTACTCTGATTTTTTGTTTTCTTTGATGGGGAACGCAAGAAAGCATTGCGACCTTGTTGATCTATTGTGCATTTATAGCCCTTTTTTGTCCCAAATTAATAGACTTAAATAAGCCTAAGATGTTTGAGGGGGCCATAATGGCCAGTTCTTCGGTTGTGCAGAAACCTGTTCCCAGAAGATGTTGCCTTCTCCTTACTAATGCCTTACAGTGGTAGAGATTGTATTCTGTCGTTTCTTTGAAAAAAACGACAGATACTACATATATCTCTTTCAACTTCAAAGGACTGTGGCTTAGCATGAGGCCTGTTAGGGTTCTGATGTCGCTTTTGCTGATTTTTATAATAAATTCCACTTTCGTTTTTTGAGCTTTTACTTTGTTTTTTTGAGATTTTCAGTAGGTCTTGTGCTCTTGTTCAATCCATCTGCGTTTGTAGTAACCTATTGGTTTACGGCAGAACTGCTTGTCTTGTACTTAAGCAGTCTGCCTCGTGCCTCTTCATTTCATTCAAATACTATAAATGTCGTGTTACCAAAGGTTACTTTATTCAAATTGTAATGCTCTTCTATTCAATGTTATTAATCGAAATAGTAAAACAATTGCTTAAATTGTTTATAAGCAATATATCAATAAAAAAAATACTTTTTAAAATTATTGCATGCAAGTTCATTACAAATGTCTATAAGTCTATCTTTTTTCTAAATGACAATTTACAAAAATTTAAAAAAAAAAACTATAAATTATAAAATTTTCTATTAACTTTGAAATAAAATTTATGTAATTTAATTGTATGCAATTAATGTCAAATTCTATTGTAGTTTTCCATTAAATTATTTAAATTAATTTTCAATAATTCTTTCGTTTTTATTATATAAAATTTTATTTATGGTTAAAATTGTTAATGAATATTTTATTAATATTTTTTTGTTGTTGTGTTTCTTTCCAGTTGGTGCAATACGATGCCATCAATGCAATTCACATGAAGATCCGTCATGTTTATCCTTACAAATAACAAAAGCTATGAAAATTTCTGATAAATATTTAAAAGAATGTGATGGTAATTATGATGGTATGGAACCATTTTGCCGAAAAACTGCATATACAATTGAATTTACTGATGAACATCGTGTAGTTAGATCATGTGGATGGTTAAAAGATACATCAATACATGGAGAAAATCAATATGGTGATATTTGTTTAAATGCTGATAATGAAGGATTTAAAGAAATTATTTGTAATTGTCATGAAGATGGATGTAATTCAGCACCAATTGGATTAAAATCGATTGGTTTAATTGGTTTATTATGTTATGTATTAATTTTTATGTTAATTTAGTAGTTTTGTTATAACATTAAAATTAAGTTATAGATGCGGAAATTTTCTTAAAGTAAATAATTAATTACTTTGTTTTTATTTTATTTAGAAGTTTTCTTTTGAGGAATTCTAAAAATAATTAACTAATTATAATTATAAAATATGTTAATTGTTAAAATTTTGAAAAAAACGTACTTATATTTTTTATTAATTTTCAGAAAAAAGAACTTCGTAATTCGTAATTAAGATGAAAAATAAAGTTGTATATTTTTAATAGTTGTGTTGAATAAATAAATAATTTTAAAAAATAAATTGTTTAAATTTTGTTAATGGAATGAATGATAAAAAATATTTCATTTCAAAATTTGAGAATTTTTATTTTTTTTTAAAAGAATTAATCCATTCATATTTGACATGGCAAGTAATTGATTTTTTTTTAGATTATTTTTATAATTTTTTAATTTTTCTAGACATTTTGGTCGGTTTTCAATTTTTCTATAAAAACAAAATTGTAATTATTCTCTAAAATTTAAAGAACATATTAAAAACCATCGCAAGAATTACTATTCTTATTTAGATTTCAACATTTCTCATATTGAAGCTTACTATTCCAGTTTGAAGTTTACTATTTATAACTGAAAAGATATAGTTATAGTCAAAAATTAGAAGAGATCCCTTCTAAAATATTGAAATATCATACAATAGAAGGACATTCAATGATCCAATCAAACAACTAAACAAGCATTTGATTCAAATCAAAACTTTATAGACTGAAATTGTTTATTGATTATGGACTTAAATAACTTTTAAAATTTAAATTTTTGTAAAAATGAAATTAATATTTGGCAAGACAATATATATTACGCCACCACCTCAATTCTTTCATCTATTTATATTTTAAAGTTCATGTCACAAAAATAGATTTATCAAATTTTTCTAGTAAATTTAGACAAATTTAGATATATATTTCAATTATTAATGAAACGATATTAATTCAAAAGACCAATCAAAATGTTTTCTAAATGGGCCTTGGGCGAAACCAAACACAAAAGACATCAATTCAGTAAAATTGTTTTTTTCTTTTTTCACTGAAGCTCCTAGCAAATGAATTACTATAATAAAATTTGGATGGTAAAGTTTGGTATAGAATTTCCCTTTCCTTTGTTGACAGGTATTCCGGCAGTCTTCTTTAAAGTTTAGTTTATTATGTCAAAACTTTTACCAATATCTTTTTCAGTCTTAATAATTATTTTCATTTACTTTACGCATATAAAATCAATAAAATAAAATCTATTCGAATAGAAATATAAAAATATATATTGGCAAAGTGATGTCATTTATGTATGTATATATTTGCCAGAAATTTGCGAAGGACTAAAAAAGGAAATAAGGTCATGGCCCCGAATTTTATAATATATATTTTTTTTTTATTATAACAAATATGTATTAAAAAATTGCGTGGTTATGTTAAGATTTTTATTTTTTTGTCAAAGAATTATAAAAATAACAATTTTAAAGTGTAAGTATGTATTATAAATTAGGGGTACCTTAACAGATAACTCGTAGTTATATTGAATAGTGATTTGTATCCAACAGTGTTTTGTAATTAACAGTATATGATGTGTAACAACCACTATTTTATTAAAACTTATCTTTTATGTATTTTATAGAACTCCGTCATTTAAATAGGGACCCACTAAAAATACCGACCCTAAACAGACACCAAGTACATATGTTCCAAATTTAATGCAAATTAGATAATAATTACTGAATGGTCTAGCTAGAACATATGAAATTTTACTCGGAAATTTTACAATGGACCCCGTGAAGCTACAGACCTATTCATGGGTATGCTTCTGCATAATCATGATACCAACCAATGTACTAATTTTTATCCAAATCTGAGATATGATTTTTTTTTTGAAATTTTTCGGTAAAGCAAAACACAGAGGTCTTCTCCACATAACGGGTACATCAAATCTAACATGGTCACATTGAAAGTATCGATTTTATCTTGTACGGGCAAATCTGTGTGACCCTGTATGCCAAATTTCATTAAAATCTGATGAGCAGTTCTAGGAGATGTTGCTGTGTATATGAACATTTTGCGCACGCGTACTCCGGACTCATTTTTTTTTTGTATTCTCGGACTGACTGACTTCGAAAAGGCTTAGAAAACTTTTTTCAATGAAAACTATTTTTTGACCATCAATACCATCACTTCATAGTTATTCTATAACTAATCGTAATTTAATGTAAAGAAAATTAATTGTTGAAAATCAAGGACAATTTGTTCTGATTTACTAATTGTCAAATGTTTAAAGATAATTTTTCATTTATATTTAAATAAAATAATTTTAATTTAAAAAAATATAAATTAATTTTCTATAAGTTAATTTTGTTAAAACCGAAAATTTACATATAAAAATTAAAAGTTTGGATTAACACCACGAAACTTTCGTTTAAATTTTATATTTATTATTATAAATATAATTAAAAATATATAAATTAATTTCATTACGATGAGAATACAACATTTTATATTTTTCTTGATTTATAGTTTTCTTTTAAATACAAAGATTTCTTATGACTTTATTTTATATATTATTTTCGCATTAAATATATTTTAATGATTAGGAAATATTAAAATGACATTTTATGATCTCACTCATTTTAACTAGTCTTTATATCGATCGATAATTATGTTAATGAGCATTTTTTAATTTAATTTATTAATACATACATATCTATAATCACTCTGTACTCTAATAAGTTTGTCGACATATTTTGATAGTTTTGCTAGAATTAAGTATTATTTCAATCAAAACAATTTCTAGTATTTATACTAACCTGTTAACAAACGTAATATTTACTATAAAATCATATTTTTACGTTTTCTGTATATTATACAGGGTGGTCTAGATAAGTAACTTTTTTATTAATTTAATATTTATATATGGTATATCCTTTACTTGTGTATATCCTGTGCCAATATTGTATATTCTTTGCTCGTACTGGATCCTTTACTAATGCTATCTTCTAAATTAATTTTAATTCTTTCTTTTAACTTTATTGCTCCTAATTAATCTACACCTACATACTTTAATCCTTACCGCTATGGCTCGACAAAATTGTTTCTTTTTATTTATTCTTTTACTATTTAACTTCTTACCTTTGGTTAGGAGAAGTTAATTAGCGAAAGCAATAATTTGAATAACAAATGCAATTGTTGAATTCTCCTATTTTATTGGATTTCGTTTTTTCAATTCAGCAAAAACGGTCATACACCATGTAATTTCACAGGTAAAATGCATTTGTTAATGAGGTTCACTAATACAATCTTCATATGCAAAGCTTTATTTGGAGACTTTTCAGGAACATTTAGACTTAATTGCATTCAGGACTATTTCGACGCATGGTTAATTTTTTATTCCAAAATTTATGCTAATGCAGTGTAATTTTACACAACAATATTTACATTAATCTATACATCATACTACTGGACAAGTAAATACAGTTTTTAAGGTATATCTTTATTAATTGTATGACTATTAGATTTGTTGATTCAAATTGCCTGGCCTTCATCATCAACGAAGTTTATATATATTAAGGATATACTAAGGATAGAGAGTGTAGCTCAGCAAGCTAGAAGAACTTACAGATAGAATTCAATAATGGACATTTGTAAGAAGTTATTTTTATGAACATATAAGTTTTAGTAAATAATCATGAATTAAAAATTTATATTTTACTAAAAACAATTTTGAATTTCAATAATGCATTTCAAAGTTATAATAAAAACAAATAGTGACATCTAACCCACTCTGTAATTGGTTATGGAAGAGACTAACGATAAAGATATTATGAGAAAAATAAAAATAATTTCCTTAATCAATAAAAATGAAATATTTTAAGAAAATGTATTTAAAAAAGATTTCTAGTAAAATTTAACCCTAACGAACTATTTATATTTACCATCAGTGGTATAACTATACTCACTCAGTAACCTCTAAACTTCACTAAAAAAACTATGTATAACAAAATAAAACTTGGTCCATTCACGTATATGATTCAGGATATTCATACACATTTATACATACGAGTATATTTGTATTTTCTTATTTTTGATTAGTATTTGTATTTTATTTGATATTTCTTTAAAATTTATGGCGCCAATTTGGCTATATTTTGCTTTAAATATCACGTCTAGCTGGCGCCAGTTATACTATCCAGGATTCATATATATACAAAAAAAAAAAAAAAATATTTAGTACCCAATGCGATTTTGTGGATGTATGTATATGTGTATATTTGCTGAAATCAAAACTATAAAAATCCTTGTACATTTGTTTGTGCTATCTAAAATATTTTATTTTACAGATTTCTTTACAAAAACAAAATATGTATTTTAAGAATTTTCATTGAAAATGTAAATATTTTTTTTTTTTTTTTTTGGAAAACTTTCATGTGTTTTCTAATAAAATTTTCAATTTTGTTTTGTATGAAAATAATTGTTGTTATATGAATTTTGACATTATTTCAATTGATTTATATTATTTTTATGTAATAGTTCGATAAATTGAAATTAAGGACTATGTAGTTTATAGCACCTTAACTAAGAAATAGAATTATAAATTTTAACCAAATTGCTTATAAATTTACAGCGTTATGAGATACATATATAATTTATAACTATATAAATTCGAAAGCTTGTAAGGATTACAACAAACCCCTAATTATAATTTAGTTTGTTTTACAATTTTAATGATATAATCATTTTAATATTTCTTTTGTAATCTAGAAAAATTATAATGTAAAAATAATTTGCAAGATTTTTTCAAATGTAAGCAATTTGTTAAAATAAAAATATTCGTATTTTAATTTGAGCTATAGTTCTACAGAAATTCGATTAATTCCGATTCTAAGAATTTTTATTTAAATGAATTATTTGTATTTATGTGAACAAACAAGAAAATTATAATAATGATATAGTAAAATTGTAGTAAACAGTTTATTGATCTGAAAAGGACAACACCAAAATATACTTCTTAATGTTGTTCATAAATCCCGTCAATAGTTTAGTAAATCTGTGTTTCCCGGGGCGTGAGATCAGAAAAATCTCACTGAATAGCATCAGAAAAGATTAAAAGGAACTTTCATCTAGTGTTCTTATACATCTAGTATTCTTATAGCATGCCAGAAAGTGCAAGAAATCAAACCTAACGATAAAATATATTTTAATCTGTTATGTATGTTTCCTTTTAACATAGATATACTAACAGTATCCCTTAAATAATTCAGTATCTTATCTCAAAACCCTATTTTCTTGGTAACGAGAAGATGGAGCTTATGTCCGGGCCGGGCTTGACGAAGATTAGATACTTGTTTGCTACAAAGAATATGTACTTTGAATAGTTAGGTAAAAACCAATAAAATATGTTAATTAAATAAATTAAATTTTATAAATTCAATTTAGTCGCATGGAAAGGGATTTATTATAATACTGTAGTGCTTACGGCTTAGACTTAAACAATGCAGATTTAGCCTTAAATAAAAGCGAATATAGTAGCAGTTTTTACTTCTCTGGGAGAGCAAAATAGTATTATTTGTTAAGTGATTTAAATTAAAAACGTGAAGTATTATAGAAATTGAAAAAAATCTAAAAAATGTTTTAAAGAAAACATACTACAAGACTGCAAACTTGCTCTGCCGAACTTGTAAAATAAAAGATGAATCATTAGAACATGTCCTCTGACACTGAAGGTAAAATACGAAAACTACGTTGTTACATTCTAAATTATCTTAACATAAAGTGTTACATAAAGGGCTATTTGCTTCATTAGAGATGATGGATCGATGTGCTATAGGGAAAATGTAGAGAGGAGTTTTAGTGGTAATACCAATTGAGAACTCCTGGAAAAACAATCAATCAATAATCTTATTCAATAAAAATATAGATTTATAGTAAAACCTTAGTCGTTATCTATATATTTATTTTTTTATAATTTTGATACCTTGGGAATTTGTTTCATGGATTGATTTTCCTATAATTGTGTTAAATAAATAGTAAAAATTAAACCGTAAAGATTATCTCTAAATTAAATTTTTCCAGGGAATTGATAAAATTAAACTTTAATAAAATAAAATAGATTATCATTAGATTTTATTATTTTATTATATTATAATGTTTTAAAGTTATTTTTCTTTTACAATTAAATTTTTCTTTAATATTATGTCATTCTTATCAATTTACGTAGAAAAATATATTAGAGTGTTTAACAAATAATATTTTAAAATAATTTTTAATAATAATTTATTAATGTTTACACAGTTTTATGTCAATTTAAATGATGTTTTATTATTGATTAAACAATTAATAAAATTTATATATTTATATTATTTGGTAAATCCCCTAAATTTGACTTAAAAGGAGCCTGTAATGGTAAATATCATATCTACTTTACTGATTGTTATATTATTTAAGAATGATCATCAAATTTATAACTCCCAAGCTCACTTATTCCACTTCTGCTTAAACTTTGGCAATTAATTATGTCCTCTATCACCGCTATGTACTCACAATCTCCTCATATAGACAAATTATCCGCCGTTGTGAGAGCAAGTCTCTTGCCCATCTTTCTTAAAACACAGTGACCCGCCAAGTCGCCAATTATGATATTCATATTATAAAAAGGAGCCTGTAATGGTCAATGTTATATCCACTTTACACTTTGTTACCTCATCGGCTTTCTACCTTAACAGAATTCTTTATAATTTTTTTTTATTCTTATTCTATATTAGGTGAAAAAATACACGCAGAATTTATGTAATAAAAAATTAAGTTTCACTTTTATGGCTTTTTGTATAAGCGTTTTGAATATAACTCTTGAAGGTTGGTTATTACTTTTTTTTGTTAATATATTCACCTTTAAATTTAATCAAAACCCGCCTTAAAAAACATAAATTGTATAATAAATAACACTAGAAAAAATTGTCTATCTGGTTTTTATTATTACCATTATAGCTGCTAAGTTGGTAAGGAATAATAATTTTATTAAATTACATTGCCTGAAAGGGATTTAATCTGTAAAAATATTAAAGGGTCACTCACATGCGAGGAAAAAGCTGTAAAATAGGGGAAAGCGTATCAGAGGTTAGTTTTAGCTGCTACTGTTAAAAGAGCAATGAAAAACATTTGCCTACGTCTTTTAAAAAGCATAATCTGCTATAATCATTAAGAATTTGTTTTAAATATCAAGGTGTGAATTAGGCTAAAGAGAAACCTTTGTCGACTAAAAAACAAAAGCGAAGAAGCTTAAAATAGGGTCAGGAGCGTCAATATTTGATTAAATTTATTAAATTACAAATTAATATAAAGTGACGAGTATTCTGGATGAGATATTAGAAAAAAGAATAGTAACAATTTAAAACTGAGATTTTTTATTCTGATTATTTGAACTGAGAAAGTAAAATTTCAAGCTTCAGCAATTGTTGGGGGCTGCAAGTATTCTAATGGTGTTGAAAATCTTTATTCAATTAAAGGTATTGTAAATTCAGAAAAGTATGTGAAAATTCTAAAACACCGCCTCTTACGTTCGTTTTCATGTTTGAAAGTTACCGATGATCAATTAGTTTTTCAATAGGATGGTGCTTCGTGCCACTCTGCAAATAGTTAACAGCCATCAATATTTATATCTTAGATTA
The DNA here is from genome assembly GCA_963920725.1 of Rhamphomyia laevipes. Lineage (NCBI taxonomy): Eukaryota > Metazoa > Arthropoda > Insecta > Diptera > Empididae > Rhamphomyia > Rhamphomyia laevipes. The sequence continues at coordinate 24,356,828 of OY987258.1, read as the reverse complement.
ACCGTCATCTTTTATGGGATTAAATAAAAATTCCATTTACACTTAAATTATTTTATGAAATTTGCCCCGTAAATTTTACGTTGCAGAAATAAACTGCTACCAAAGTTGTCATGTCACCATAAACGTAGACTTTTTCTTAGTGCAAATTCATTTTCTATACTATATATAAAAAATACAATATTTCTGTAAAAAAGAAGGTGAGGATTTTCCTATATAAATATGTATATAAAAACATTTAAGGAAACACCAAAATTTTGGTAAATAAATTTGTTTATCATATCGTGATAAAATTAAATTCCTTCTAATTTTTACATTTAAGAATTTTATTATACCTTATGGATTCAAATAAAAAAATACGGTTCGCGATTAATTATTTCGTCCTAGATAATTCTATTAAATGATAATTTCGTCTTAAAGGAATTTTTTGCCACCTTTGAAAATTGTACAATTTATTGATAAAATTATATAAATAAAACAACGAAAATTGTTAATCTTTTAATTTTGACGGAATTGTCAATCTTGTTTGCTTAACAAATCTGTTAAATTTTCATTATATTTTTCAAATATTTTTCGATTTTTATAAGGTTAGGTATAAGGTAAGTATAATATAGGTCAAGTAATATCAATTATTTCAGTCCAACCTCTAACCAACTCCAATTGCTTATTTTGAACACACCTTTAAATCTAATTCTAGATTATGTCACTAATTTTATTATAAGTTGATAAAATTTATATCGGAAAATGAATCCTTTTTTGTATATTTAGAAATTAAAATTTAATTATCCAATAATGACTAATAAAATTTTTTGGTTTTTATTTGCATCCTTCAAGTATTTGGAAATTCTATAGATGATAAATATATTTACATGAATATTAATTTTGATTACTACTTTTGTTTCGTAATGGAATTCAGTGAAACTTCAGAGAAATGAACTACTTTTGTTTAATAATTGAATTGAGTTATCGTAATGATTCTAAAAAATTCTTTGGTAGGATAGGAATTTCGGTTGTGGATTAATGAATTTAACCAGTAAAAAATTAAAAATAAATATTTCATGCTCTTAGCAGCTAGAAAATGACATTCTTTTGGAAATACGGAAATTTGATAATAAAAAAGGTTTTGGAAGAAGAGCTATTGTGTGTTTAAGGAATTTTAGGTAAGAGATGTCTAAGGTACATTAGGTCCTGATATAAAACCGTGCGATATAATTCCATAATTGTTTTATACCTTCTTGCAATCTTGTCAATCTTCATCAAAAACCGACAAATTTTCTTTTTAATAAAAGGGCGTTAAATATATTTTTTATAATTCTTCAATGAATAATACTTAGGACCTAGTTGTTTGATCCTAGTTCTTTAGGTTGTAGTTCCCAATGTCCTTTATTTTTAATAATTGCAAGAAGGTACAGTTGTGCGGTTTTTAGCGAAACGGATTTGAATAAATTTATTAGAAGCCATATATGCGTAAAATCGATTATGCGCTTTTATGTATCATTCGAGTGGCATTACGTCATGTCAGATGTCACCATGTGCTAAGGTGACATAAAGCAATTATAATGTCATCTGAAACATTTAGTATTAGATATGCAGTTAGTTCAAAAACGGATTCTAAAACACTGATGAATTTGAAAAATGTTATACCATTTTTTATTTATTTTTACTGGAAATTAAAATTTTCACTCTGTGAATTCTTTTACTATATATATAATAATAAAAACTATATTTTCACTGTCATCCTAAAATCCTTTTGCAGACATTAAACCAATACACTATTTTCAAATATTTACATATGTATTAGTATACTTGGCTACAATAAAACTATATAAATTTTCTGTATACACTCCAACAAATTTTCATAACTAAATACGATTTTATATTTTCCACAAAATATCTTAGTCGTATTGTCCTTAACAGTAAAGATTGGAACTTTAAACTGGATAGTCGTGCGATATCTCGAAATAATAAAATTGGTGTTTCTATATTTCAAATGATAATTTTATTAAAACAAATTGTGTTAGTTAAAATATAAAAATTTAAATTAAAAAAAATAAATAAATATTTATATTTAATAATTTAAAGTGTCCTTTAAAAAAAAAATGTATTTGAAGAAAAAAAATTTGTCATCAAGTGCTATTTTGATGCAAATAATTGTCATATTTGTTTTAATTGAAAAAGGTGAATGTCTTTAATTTTAATTTAGTGATTCCTATATAAAATAAAATTAAAAAAAAAAATATTTAATAATAATAATATTTAATAATTTTAATATTTTTTATTTTTTTGATTTTGTTGTTATTATTGCTTCTTCAAATGGAATATACAATTATGGAATATCTATGTAAATAAAAAGGATATGCAATAAAATGTTACATTTGTAATTCTAGACTACAACCTGATTGTGCTAATATTAAGAAAACTTCAGCTATTCAATCTCAGGTAATTGGAGTGTTAAGTTTTTAAAACATATTCGATTAATTTAAATTCATAGTTTGTTTACAAATCAATTCTAATTGCAATTTTTACAAAACTGCAAAAATTAAATCTTAATATTCTTGCAGATTCTCAATATTTATAATATCCATCAAAAAAATTGACCAAAAATTAACCATTATTTAAAATTTCTGTGACTGAAACCAATAGTGAAATTCTATAATTTCACAGCTAATAATATCTAAGATAGTTCCAAAGAAATCTGTAGATTCATAAAACATACTATTTTCATATACTTTGGTTAGTAGGGGCTGTTCTACAATGGAAGGTCCTAATTTTTTTAACCATGTTAATAACATAGTTTTGAAAATCTATTGTCGTTCCTTGTTTCCAGGTCTATTTTTATTACATTAGACAAATATTAATTTTGTAAGTTTTGAATTTCTTCAACATTTGCTAACAGTCGCTTCACTTTCACTGTGATTTTTAATTTTGGGGTTTAACATAGGCGAATGAGGCGAAAGAAAATTTAATTTAAAATCCGTATCTGATACTAGTGAACAAAACGTTTCTGTTTTGTGGATTTTTGAAAAATTTATAAAATTTTTATATATTAAAATGATTAAAAATGTTTGCAAAATGATCATTTCAATTTGAAAACCGATTAATTTAATTTCAATTTGAAAACGGATTAATTTAATTTTTAATGTTTCTTACAAATTTGTTTAGAAATTCTATTAATATTTCCTACTGAAGCCAACACAAACTTTCCTATTTTAAAATGTTATATTCAATTTTAATTCTCTATCCATTTAGATACCAAAATTTATAAAAATATTAATTTCAGACATGTGAATTACATAAAATGAATGAATCAAATTCATGGCTAAATGGTTTAAATAGAATTACATATATGACAAATGCACAAATGGAAGTAGCAATGAGATGTCAAAAAATGATTGCACGTGAAGGTAATTTGAATAAAAATATTATAATCGGGAAATTTCCAATTAATCAATAAACATAAAAAAAAAAAACACTAACAATTATAGATGGAGGTGATAAAATAACGATACGATTTTGTCAATTACATACAAAAGATACTGATGCCTGTTCAATTCCAAAAGAAAATGCTAAAGAACATAATATCGATATACTGGAATGTGTTGTTTGTAACAAGGATAATTGTAATGGAACAATAAAATTGGAATTTTCTAAATTATTATTTGGATTCATAATTTTAATATTATTTATTTCAAAATAAATTTTATTTTTGTTTGCAAAAACGATGATGAATTAATAAAATAAAACAAAATTATATTTAATAATAATATAATTCTCATAAATAAATAGGTCAATTTGGTAATTATTATTTTTTTTTTTCATATTGTAAATATAAAAATATTTTGCTAAATTTAATTTTAATAAATTAAACATTTTTCAGTAATTTATAAATTAAAAATATAAAAAATATTTAAAAAAATAAATAAAAATTCTAGAATATTACACAAAGCTGAGCATTTACATGAATGACATATACGTATTTTGGGCAACGTTGATTTATTAATCAATATAGTATCATGTCTTCGAATTTGGAGTAAAATTATGTAAAGTGATGTGACTATGTCAGCTATTATAAATATAAATCAAAATGTTGCAACACGATTGTTATGATGATCACACTTGGGTAATTTTGTCATCATATTACATAGTTGAAATATATTTGTGATTAAATTTTAAATGTCTCCGATATTTGATTGCCACGATCACGAATCAAGGGGGCTCTCCATTCGTCTTTTCTTAAAGTCATAATGACTTTTTTCGCCAGTTCAAGATATTTAAAATCGGTATATAGAATGAATTTTTAGTTTCTATAAATTTGACTTATTCGTAAAGCCAAAATTAGTATAAATTTTACCACGTCCTAACCTTAATAACTTTTGGCTAAAAAAGTCATAGACTAAACAAAGACTAATAAACAGTTCCCTTTACTTTACCTAATTATATCCCTGTTTTCTAAATAATGAATTTCTACTATGCCAAGCATTAGCTTTATATATAGAATTAAATATTACATTTTCCATATAAATTTTATTTGGCGTATCGGATTTCGTATGACGATTTATTTGCGTTTACGAATCTCGTATTGTAATATTTAATGAGACAATTGTATTTTTAAATTTAAAGCATATATGTTAAAATTAATTTAAGTATTGTGGCGACGAAATATAAATAGAAATATATATATAAAAAAAGTATTTTAAAATATACTATAACATTTGGCGATAAAAAGCTTATTAAAATAATAAATTAAAAATAAAAACGTTCACATGATTGCCTTTAGCTGTATTTTTTTTAGCGGATCGCTCTGATATCACTTTTCATGAAAAATAAGTAGTTTTTCAGATTACTATACGACAAACAGTGCGATTCTTAATACGTCTACGACTGTTCAAATTTCTTGTAGTAAAATATTATAATTTTTCAATTTAATGAAAATAAAGTAAAATAAATGATTATCGATGATAATGTCAGACGTTATATTTTCTTTTCATAATGACACCTAGACTTTATAATTACTTTGACAGATTTACAAAACTTATTTAATTTATTGAACTTCGCTTAGAATGATCTGAATAGTATAAATTCTCAGTGATTGTAAAAAAGAAATACAGCTATTACCTTTGCTACAAAATGTTTAATTTATTATAAAATTTTCCTAATTTTATTGTTTTTCTAAAATCTTCTTGTATAAATAAATGAAACTTTTCACAATTACGTTTTCGTTTTTAAAACTATATTTTAGCATTGTAGTCTAAAATATTAAATATACAGGTTGTCCAAAGAATTCATTACTGAAGTTCAATTAATGAAAAAAAAATTCCACTTCAGAAAATATTTCAATTAAACTATTTGGCATAATTGTACAGCAAATTTTTCATGAAATGAACCCAGGAATATGTTCATAATAGTTAACGAGACAATCTGTATAAATGCTCAAATTCGGTTTCAGGTATAAAACAAAATAAAACAAGATACAAAATAAACTATTTTAAAAGTTACTCAAAATGTTAATTTATAAATTATATTTATTACAGATTTTCAATAAAATTTATATCACAAAATATGAAAAATAATCAAAATTTTTAATAACAAATAAACTAATTTTCTTTATAGAAAAAAAAAAAATAAAATAATTAAAATCTAAAATGTTAAATATAAATACAAAAAATATAAAAAATGTTAAATAAAATTAAGAAATTTATTGAAAATTATATCGAATTTGAATGATAAATTTTATTTATCGCATTAAAATTTGGAAATTTCAAAGAACTTTGAGCAAAAATTATAAATTTTTATTTATTATTGTGAAATATTATATAAAATATTTTAAGTAAAATTGTATGAAAATTAAAAAGAAAAACAAAATTAATAATAAATATATTAAAATTAAATGTAAATGGACACAAAAATGAAATTTTACTATAACTTTTTTTAGTACGATATTAACTTTTCCTATTTTTCACATTTCAAATCGAATTTAATTTAATGGAAATTCCATTTGATAAAAAATATTTTAATGATAAAATTTTTAACATATTTTTTTCACGTACTTTTTTTTACACTGATAAAAAATTTGTCATTTTGTGACTTCAATTTACAGATAAACTTTTTAAATTAATACTGTATTTATGTTAAAAATTACCTTTATTTTACAAAAATAATTAAAACTGAAAGTCAAAATAACGAAACTTTATATTTAATTGAATGAGGAATATAAATTGAAAATTTAAAAGAAATTATATATGTAATTTGTGGTATAGAAGGTGGAAGTGCTTGATGGTTCTGGTGTCTGAAAAATCTAGGAAAGAAATAGGTTAAATAATCTTAATCTCTTAACATGTATTTATGTCCTCTACTGTATTATATGATAAAAATTTGTTCTTATAATTACTATTAATTGAATTTAAATTGTTTATATTGTAAATTGATAACTCACAAACTCCTTTCAAAAATCACAAACATAGTTTTTTATAAAGATAAAAAATAAGTTAATATTTAATATTTTTTCTTAGCATTTTCAAAAGAATATCATTATTTTCAAGTATTCAGTGATCTTGGCATAAATAAAATATTCCTATTAAAAAATGATTATATTTCAGCAATTCTTTATTTTAATATCATTTATATCTATCACAGTCACAGGTAATTATATAATATTTAATTGCAATATGACATAATATACATATATATAAATAATATAACAGATTAATATGTCTCAATAAATATTTATCTTTTATATATTTTAGATAACAATATTCGTTCTAATTATTTAATTTGTTATATTTGTGATGATTGTCCAACAATTGAAATTAAAGATTTAGAAAAATTAGAAATTTGTGAAGGATTTGAAAAACCAGAAAATAATTTAACTACACCGGAAGAAACGAATATCATGACTACTAATAAGATTTCATTAAGTAATACAATAACAACAATTGACTTTTCGGAACAAGTAAAAACTGAAATAGTGAAATTTTCATCAATATCAGACAGAATTGAAAATAATACTGAAAAAACTCTTCCTACTTCGGAAATTGATACGTTTACAAAAGTGTCTGAAAATTTCTCGACTAAAATTAATGAAATTTCAACAAAATATCTTTCAACTAGTAAAGTTTCATATTCAACGAAATATCCAACCTTTTATACTACCGAATTTTCTTTAATTGATAAAAATCAGTTTACTTCAACAAATAATGAGAATATGACAACAGAAAATTCAATGTCTATAACATTTGAACCAATGACTAATCTAAAATATTCTGCAAATCATAAATCAAAAAAACTAATTGGAATAAAATTAAATGAATTCAAGGATTTACGAAAAATTATACCTAAAACTCCAGTTTGTTATAAAATTAATTATAAAGGTAAAATTTTATATTTTATTTATAATTATAAAATGTTATATTGTACGTCCATAAAGATTGCAGAATATAATAAAATTTAATAATTTCTTTACAGATAATAATGGAACTATGAAAATTAAACGTGGCTGTACAATTTATGCAAGTGATTATTTAGTTACGTGTAATAATGTTCAAAATAATCTAAATATAAGAAATGTTATAGTAAAATGTTTAATTTGTCAAACGGATCAGTGCAATAAATCAATAAAATTATTTACAATAATTAATATAAATCATAAATTATTATTGCTAGTAATATGGATTTTTGTTTACAGAAAAATTAAATTTTTTTAATAGTTATTTCCTTAGTATTTTTTTTTGTAATTTTAAAAGGTTTGCGACACAAAGAAATGTTAATTATTATTATTACCCACATTTTATATACATAATAAATTTTTCATTGAATTGTATTCTAATTATACAAGGTGTTTCTATTTGATTTACATATAATATTCACAAATTTACTAACAAAACTTTAGTGCACTTCTAGAGTAGAAATTCAACTGTTTAACTTGATTGATTATATAAAGAAGAATCGCCAGCTAGTTCACTTAGAACTTTTGCTCTGCTCGTCTTCATATACCAACTCAGAACACCTGCTTAATTTGTTCATATATTAAGAACAAAATCATCTATGTCACAGTCGCAGGTGCTTAAGACAAACACAATGACAAAAAAGTGTTCAAACACTTGGAACATCATTTTTTGACTGGTCAGGTTGACACCATCTAAAAAACTAACTACGTCCATGTCAATTGGAATGAATGTGCTTTACAGTAGAATGAGCCATCGTGTGGAGAGTACCACAAGCCTTCCAGTTTTAGGTTTTTGGTGGATTTTTTTAACCTCCCTTACTTCAAACTAAGAAAATAAAGTGCTTTATAAGGTTTTCATTACAAGCATTGTAAATTAAATATATTGAGTTAATTATCATCAAAATTCCACGAAATTAAATAGTAATTTATATTTAATAATAAACAAATTAATAAAATATAATATTAAAAAAAAATATATAAATATTTTTATCGATTACGATAAAACTAACGCACCGATTACGTTATCATTGGCTGTAACCATAAAACGTAAAAATTGGCAAAAAAAAAAAAGATTAACAATTATTATAAAAGAAGGTAATAACTTTAAAAAAGTTTTAGTAGTTTAGTAACTTTTGGATTATCGGTTCAAATTAAAATAGTATTACAAGATACAAGTTTATAAATTTAATAATGAAACTCTTTTTAACATTCTTTTTTGCTGCATTTTTACTAGCAAAAGGTGTGGATTTTTTTTTATAAAGAAACATTTTAGTGGATTACCAGTGAAATTAAAAAAAAATATTTTATATAATAACCAATTACATATTACAATTAATACAAATCAAATAATATTAAATATAAATTTACATTAATTTTACATTTTTTGTACTTTTATTAATTTATTATATATATAAGTTTGTGAATAACCCAAAAAAAATGGCTTTAAAAATTATATTTAGAATTAAATTCTATTATATCTAAATTTTTTCTGCAAAACTGCAATTATTATTATTTATTTATAAAAATTTAATTTTGAATTTTATCTCCAAGTATTATAAAAATATGAATTTTTTGTATTCAATAAATTACTATTTGGTGATGCAGAGATTCTCCAGCGTTCAATCTCCGATCCGTTTCAAAATTTGATACATTGCAGTATCGCGGGTGGTTAATCAATTGCAAATAATTTCAAAGGATTAAAGTTCGTTTTGTATTTGAAAAAAATGAAAAAATTGGATGAGGAGTGTATGAATCTGAAAGAATTTTTGAAATTTACTATATAAAATCGTATCTTGAGATTACAAAACTGTTTAAAACATTACAAAAATATTTTATAAAAAAATATATTTAAAAAAGAAAAATGGGTGAATATATAAAACGGTCTTGATATTCATTTTCACAATCGCACTAAAAATAAACACTTTTTAAAAATTCACTTTCATATTAAATTATATTATTATAATTTTCATTAATTTTAATATTAATTTGAAAATGTATATTTTTTTATAATTAACAGATTAACAATACAATTTCATAGATTTGATATTTAAATTTTCATTAAACCGACCTCAAAATTTTCAATTTTTATACAATTTTTTTAAGAAAATATATTTAAAATGTGCTAAAAAATCCGGAAATTTTAAAATATTTTATTATCTTTTTAATTGGAAATTTTTAAAATAATAAATATTAATTTGAATTATATATTTAAAATTAATAACGTCGAGTTGGGCCACTGTTAGATTGTTTTATTTTGTAAAGGAGCTTAGTCTTAAGTTTGTTTAAATTTGTAGGAGCTGAAATAAAACAACAAATTTTATTATTAATCAAAATTAATAAGGTCTTAAGTCTAATTTATAACTAATGTAGAAATATAAAAAAGGTAGAAACATAAAGAATGCAAAACAGGTAAACTAGTAAGATTTTTTTATATGGTTTTATAACTCATGTAAAAACGTAAGAAAAATTAAGACATATGTCTTGTCATTTTCAGTAAATTATTATTGATAAAAGTTCAAAAAAAAATTTTTTTTCGAAAAATACAAACTAAAAGTCATTTCATAAAACATAATATTAAAATATTAAACTATTTTTTATTTTTGTTTTTAAAATCAAGATTTTGTTTATTATAAATGCAGCATTTTTCCTCCACACATTTCACGAAAGTAATATCCTTTTGCATCTTTTAATAATAATTTTTTAGTAATAATTTTCTACTTTGCAATTTTTAAATGTCAAAATTCATACTACTACTTTGTTAGAAAAAAAGTAAAAAAAGTAAGAAAAGTTCAAGTTAATTTAACTTTTACATTTTTTCTTGCGAATATTTCAACGTTCTTACCTTTGTTACAATTGTTCCAATACCATTTCATACATTTTAACTTTGAAATTTCTGACACAATTCTTTCCTGTTTTACATTAGTTATAAATTAGGCTTTAATAATTTATTATATTTTTAGAGAAATAGAAAACTTCATTTAAAAAACATAATTTTGTTGACATAATTGATAGTGAATTAATAAATTATGATATGTTTTGGTTCAATTATGTAAAAATATTGTGCAAATCCACAGAGGTTAAATAGAATTTATATAATTTGGGAAAACACGTGTTGTTACTTAAGTGCATAACTTCATAACAATTCTATCTCAAAATGGACATTTTTATTTTAATGTTTAAAGAAAACTATGTTTTATTTTTTTGATTTTGAATAAATATTTCTAGAATTAATGATTTTGTCCAATTTCTTAATCATTTTAAAGCGTTCGATGATAAATGCGCAAACGAAAATTGCGCACACAAAATTGCTCACAGAAATAAATGCGCAAACGTAAAAAGGCGCACACATAAAAATGCATACACAGAAAAATGCGCAAACAGGAAAAAAGTGTACACAGAAAAATGCACACTAGATAAAAATGCATACAGAAAAATGCAGACGCGGAAAAAACGCACTGAAAAGTGTGCACTTTTGGAACGAATAAAGGATTTATAGGAATTATAGATAAATAAATATTTCTAATATTTAATTTAGAAATTATTTTTTGTTTTCTAAATTAAATATATATTATTGAAGAATTTACTTATTGGTAATTCAAATCCTTTATAGAAAAAAGTATAGAAAATAATAATATTAAATCTAGTTTAATATAAAAAGCTACAACTTTTCCTGCGGAAAATAATTAACAATGATTTTTTAGCTATAATTCCTATATATCCTAACTAATGCATTTCAAGTGAGCACTTTGCAGTTGGTTTTTTATTTTCTCTCATTTTTCCTGTATGCACTTTTTTCCAGTGCTCATTTTTCTGTGTGTGCTTTTTATCGCGTGCGCATTTTTCGTATGCGCATTTATCCGATCACCATTTAAAAATACATATAAATACTATATCAATAAGAATAAGAAAGTCTGCCAAAAAAATAATTTAATATTAATATTTTTTTTTTATAAAGCTCATGGTGACCTACAATGCTATGTTTGTGATGATTGTGCTTCTGTAGATAAAAATACACCGACAAAAACTTGCAGCATTTTAGATGACACAACAACAGAAGATCCTAGTTCAACAACAGCTGTACCACCACAGCCGACTACAACGGAAGAACCACCATTAGTTGATACCACAACTGAAGAGCCACCATTAGTTGATACCACAACTGAAGAGCCACCATTAGTTGATACCACAACTGAAGAGCCACCATTAGTTGATACCACAACTGAAGAGCCACCATTAGTTGATACCACAACTGCAGAGCCACCATTAGTTGATACCACAACTGAAGAGCCACCATTAGTTGATACCACAACTGCAGAGCCACCATTAGTTGATACCACAACTGCAGAGCCACCATTAGTTGATACCACAACTGAAGAGCCACCATTAGTTGATACCACAACTGAAGAGCCACCATTAGTTGATACCACAACTGAAGAGCCACCATTAGTTGATACCACAACTGAAGAGCCACCATTAGTTGATACCACAACTGCAGAGCCACCATTAGTTGATACCACAACTGAAGAGCCACCATTAGTAGATACCACAACTGCAGAGCCACCATTAGTTGATACCACAACTGAAGAGCCACCATTAGTTGATACCACAACTGAAGAGCCACCATTAGTTGATACCACAACTGCAGAGCCACCATTAGTTGATACCACAACTGCAGAGCCACCATTAGTTGATACCACAACTGAAGAGCCACCATTAGTTGATACCACAACTGAAGAGCCACCATTAGTTGATACCACAACTGCAGAGCCACCATTAGTTGATACCACAACTGAAGAGCCACCATTAGTTGATACCACAACTGAAGAGCCACCATTAGTTGATACCACAACTGCAGAGCCACCATTAGTTGATACCACAACTGAAGAGCCACCATTAGTTGATACCACAACTGCAGAGCCACCATTAGTTGATACCACAACTTCAGAGCCACCATTAGTTGATACCACAACTGCAGAGCCACCATTAGTTGATACCACAACTGCAGAGCCACCATTAGTTGATACCACAACTGAAGATCCCATATCAGATGATACCACAATTAAAGCGGCAAATGAAGCCCTACCAGAAAGTGAATCAGAAAATAATATCGCATCTAAATTCGATATGATACCACAAGTTTTTCGTATTTCGCGAAAATTAAATGCCATTCGCGAAAATAACAAATATCGATGTTATCAAATTCAACGTAAAGGTATACATTTTAAGATATTACATTTTAACTTTTTATTATATTAATTTACCATTATAGTTGATGATAAAATGATTATCTCACGTGGATGTGTTGAGTTTGACCAGAACATAACTTCTACATGCAAAATATTGGGAGAATCTAACAATTGGGCAGAACCGAAAAATTGCAAACTTTGTGATAAGGATAAATGTAATAATAGTAATGGTAGTAGTAGTGTTAAATATTCGTTATTAACATTGTTATTCGTTTTTATAATTACACGAATAGTTTTATGATGGCAATAAATTATAATAATAAATTTAATAAAATAATAATTGTTTGTTAATAATTGTAGAATGTTGATCTTTTTGATTTATTATTTAAAATTTATATCTAAATATTATGTATTTTTAAAAAATGTAGATTTATAATAAAATTCATAAATAACAATTAGTATAATCTTATTATGTCTCTGTTTTACGCATTTTTTACTCAAAATAGCTCAAAATTCACTCAAAACCAGCTATATTCGCTATGATTGAACTCGCTCTCGATCTCGATTTCTGTCGACTACAACAGTTGCCGATTTACTCGCCTAGGAATTTTTGGGCAAGAGGAACAAATTATTTAAACAAAATTAAAAGATTTTTAAGTGAGATTGTATAGTTTTTAGTGTTAAAATTAAATTATTTTTAAAGTGACATATGATATTTTTTATAAAAAATTTGGTCTTTTTTTAATATTAAATTTGTTACCATTTTAAAAATTATGTAATTTAAGGAAAATTTTTACAGGAGCGAAGCGAAAGTTTTGGGGCTTTCAAACAACGTGAAAAATAATTATAATTTAATATAATCAAGTAGCTACCTAACAGCGAGGTGATGCCAAACATTAGGGAGGGCCCATTAGTAACTGGCAAAACAGAGGGCCCAAAAAAACTTGGTACAAATTCATATTTATTTAACCTATGATTCAACTATGAAATGGGATAAATTTGAACTCTTAAACTTTATAAAGTATATGTATACATACAATTCACATTTTAAACAAAAAAATCTTTATTTCTATATCTAACATATGTATTTACATATTTATAAAAATTAATGTAATATTTGCATGTACTTTACATAATTATGATTTTTTTTAATTTAAATTTTTGCTACTATTGATGTGAAAAAATCTATTGAATGCCATTACTATGGAAATCAAAACGTCAGAGGATCGTTAAAAGACATTTTGACGAATTATCATCGGATCACGTGCTGGATAATACAGAGTCTGATTTCAAAATTAATGTATTCAATTATTTTGTTGACCAAAAGAGCTATCAAATAAAAAACCGTTTTGCTGGAATGATATTAGTAAAAAATTATATACTGTTTTAATATTATTTTTTACACTTTCAGTTACAGTTTCTAGTGTTGAGCGATCTTTTAGTAAACAAAAATAATCGAAGAATATAAAAGAAATTCAATTGCTCAAAATAGACCTAAAGATCTTGCTTTACCAGCTATTGAATCAACAGAAGCTGTAAAAATAGACTTAAGTGATTTTATTCACAATTTAGCCTGGGCTACATTGTTTCGATCGGTTCAGTTTCGATTCGTTTCGAAAAGTTCAAATTTGACGTCTCCATATATTTTATATGGGAAATCGATTGAGTGGACACATGTAACTTCTAAATGATTTTATTTCACTAAAATGTAGAGTTTGCGCGATATAATTGATTTTTCAATATTAACGATAAATATCTGTAAAAAAACCTAAAATTATCGAGTTTTGTGCGATACATACATATTTAAAAAAAACCGAAATATCGATTTCATACGATAAATTTTATATTGATATTGGTAATAATTTAACATATTTTACTACTGGGCAAAACACAATAACATTTCCAATACAATGTCAAAAACAAATGGTAAATGCAATATCAAATGTGAATACGCATTTAAGTTTAAACGTCGTATTAAGTATTAAATTAAAAATTTTAATTAAATAAATATCGAAATGAAAATGGGAAATTTTGGTGTTTTTTCGACAAGAAAAAAAAAAAACAATTTAGCTTAATGTTTAATTAAGCTAAATGCAGTGGCGAACCTAATGGTTTTATATCGGGTGTTCAGTTTAATAAATACAAAAAAAAAAATCCCGTAGTGTGAAGCAAATAACTCCTTATCTGTATACATATATAAACTCACAAGCAACCGCAACAACGGTACAAAATTTCTCAATTTTTCTTTTAGTATTATTAAACGCTCATTTAAGATTATGATCATGCTACAAGAATATATCGCAATATCAACAAATAAAATTTCAAACGTTAATTTAAAATTATGAACCAAGCTTTTGTTAAATAATTTCATATTTTCAGAGAATATTTTTGAAAAGTTGAGGGATTATTATAAGTTCTATAGTCTTCAGTTTAAATTATGAACCACCGAACTTTTTATAAGTAGTAAATGATAAGTTATCTTATGTAATATGGGTATGGGAGTGAGTATTTTGTTGAAAGAGATTATTATTTTTCTATATATTTAATACATACTAAACTTCATATAATTTGCAATATGTGTTTTTAAGTTCCTATAAATGGGTTCAGTGAACACCTTGAACACTACCACTCTTCGCGGTTGGCTAAATTATTTAAATAAATACTTGTATAAAATATGTTTTATTTTTTAATAATACTCTATAATCTAATTGGAGATTACTTAACATTCTAAAATCACAATTAAGACATGCTTAAATTTGCAAGTACTATTTAAAAATATACTTATTTTAATGTAATGTCGTATATATTGATGAATAGATAGTTTTTTAACGCTATGTCGAGTAGCCTTTTTCTTGATAAAGTATTTATTCGATATAATATCGTATCGATTTTTTTTATCTTCGACCCATCCCTAATTAAAAAATGGTTAATACAGATATTACGTAGTAAAATCAAATATTTCTCATAACATACTATAATTAGAAATTATTAATATAGACGATGGCAGCACCTTTTCCACCCTCGCCTGTAACGGGTTGTATATAATTAACAATCATCAACGAATGCCTAATATTTTGTACTTCAACTAAAACTTGCTCACACACGATATAAGTTGTCAACATCTTGATAAACATTTTGTATAATGTATGGGCAACTTTATGAATCTATTAAAAAATACAACAAATAAAATAGAGCAATACAAAAATTGAATCAAAAGCAGGTAGTTAACATGTTGTTTGAATATTTTTGAGTGAAATTTTTAATTATTTTGAGTAAACAATTGAGTTATTACCGAAATACCAACATTGTTTTCGTGTGCGAATAGTTTTATTAAATCGCTTTGGTAAAACTATTCAAATTGTGAATTTACAAAAAAAGGATTACATGTTTTTCGTAATTACTATTTAAAATTTACTATATTTGAATTAATACAGAGCAGAGCCCGTTTTAGTTACGCTAAAATAACAATCAATCTTGACTGAAACACAACCGCAAAATGAACCACTGATAACAAATAATTTTCTTTACTTGATTATGATAACCTAAAGTGAATTATAATTTGATAAAAACATAAATTTTATTGCTATATAATTTTAGGTACGAGGGGGGGGGGGGATAGGGTGCTGGTTAGAGAATGATAAGTGATGATTTTTTTTGCGAATTAATTTTCATTTGGTTACTTTATTTCTTTAGTTTTGTATTATATAACAAGATAGAGTTTCCATTCATGAATAAAATATCTTAAAGAAATAATATTTGATTTAGTAAATTTAATATAACAAAATTATTTATTTATTATAACATTATTTATTATATAAATTGTAATATATAATTTTGGAAATTATGAGATAAGTTCTTTTGTAATCTCATTTTTCATATTAAATAAATATATTTCGCTCAAAAAATTTGCTGATAATTGTATAAAAGTTTTTTTTTTGCTTAAAAATTATTGGACGTTTTGAAAAAAAAAAATAATTTTTAAAAGAAATTGAGTTTAGTTTTGACTATCAATCAGTCAAAATGTTTCGTATTTTACAGAAGAATAAGAGAATTAGTAGTTTTGGTGATAAAAATTTAGTAACAATTAAGGATTTGATAAGAAGAAAACATGTAAGAATTTTAAGTAATTTTCAAAATTGAAGCAGTGTAAATAATATAAGAAAAAAGCTTAACAAAATAATTAAAAATAATAAATTTTATTATATAGTTAATTTAAATTATAAATTATTCATATTTGTGTTTATTATTTTTATTTAGAATGGTAAAGTAATAGCAATTCGTCGAGAAGATCAATCAGTATGGGAACGAAGGGCTGCATTTAGTCCAGCACATGTACAAAAATTAGTTAAACAAGGCGTTAAAGTAATTGTTCAGCCATCAAATCGAAGAGCTTATCCTATGCAGGTAAATTAGATTTTTTATATTTTTATTTAATGGAAAAATTCCATTGAAAATGATAAGGAAAATATAAGAAAAAAAAATAAAATATTATCACTTAGTTTTTCATTGTTGTGATGGGCATTAATAATTTTTTTTTTTTATTATTTTTGGACAACGTAATTTGCTATTAAAATAAAATTTATACGTAGCACGAGTTTCTGTAAAAATAGATTTAATAAAAATTTAAATGATAATAAAAGAGCTCTGAACTTATAACAATTATTGTTATCAGAATAATTTGAGTAGAAACTAGAAAGAATATTTAATTCAATTATTACTCTTTTTAGAGAGCACAAGTACTGATAATGTCATAATAATATGTTTATCATTAATATAATTGCTAATATTTATTTATCAATTATGTGATTTATAACATTTTTTTTAACATTTATTTACATCAAATTAGATCAAAATTACTTTTAATATTATATGGAAAAATTAAATTACTTTACAAAGTTAGTGATATTTATTTAGTTTACATTAGCTTAAATTAGTAATTTAATTTCTGAATAGTATAGTAAAGTTGTATAGTAATATTTTGGTGGAATATATTTGTAATAACAAAAAAGTTATTTTACGAATTATATTTATTCATGGATTTTTACAGGCCTATCTAAGCTCTGGTGCTGTCATACAAGAGGATATCAGTGAAGCTTCAGTTATATTTGGTGTTAAACAAGTGCCAATTGATGCTTTAATTCCAGGAAAAACGTATTGTTTCTTTTCACATACAATAAAAGCTCAGGAATCAAATATGCCATTGTTAGATGCCATATTGGAAAAGGTGAAAAAAAAAACTTATTTTAAAATCAATGAATATAAATATTTACTATATATATTCAAAATAATTACAGAACATACGTTTGATCGATTTCGAAAGGATTATCGATGAAAATGGTCAACGACAAGTAGCATTTGGTAAATATGCAGGTATAGCTGGTATGGTAAATATTCTTCATGGTTTAGGGTTACGTCTTCTCGCCCTTGGCCATCATACACCATTTATGCATATAGGACCAGCACATAATTATCGAAATTCATCAATGGCTCGTCAAGCAATTCGTGATTGTGGTTATGAAATTGCATTAGGTATGATGCCGAAATCAATTGGACCATTGACTTTTGTTTTTACTGGTTCCGGAAATGTATCGCAAGGTGCACAAGAAGTTTTCCAAGAACTACCAGTTGAATATGTACCACCAGAAATGTTGAGAAAAGTTTCCGAACATGGTAATCAGAGAAAATTGTATGGTTGCGAAGTTAGTCGATCAGATCATTTCGAACGAAGTGAAGGCGGTGGCTTTGATGCTCAAGAATATGATAAGCATCCGGAAAGATATATATCAACATTTAGTAAAAAGATAGCAGCTTATAGTTCAGTTATTATTAATGGTATTTATTGGGCTATAGATAGTCCAAAGTTATTAACAATTCCAGATGCTAAAACCTTATTACGGCCAGCAAATACACCATGGTTACCAACTAGTAAGGGTTCACCATCTTTGCCCCATAGAACATTGGCGATTTGTGATATTTCAGCTGATCCAGGCGGTTCAATAGAATTCATGAATGAATGTACCACAATCGATACACCATTCTGTTTATATGATGCTGATCGGAATAAAGATACAAAAAGTTTTAAAGGACCAGGAGTATTAGTGTGTTCCATAGATAATATGCCAACTCAATTGCCTAGAGAGGCAACAGATTTGTTTGGTGAACTATTGCAGCCATATGTACACGAAATCCTTCTAAGTGATGCTAGGAAACCGTTAGAACAAGAGAATTTTTGTTATCCAATTCATTCGGTAAGTGAAACAATGTCTTTTTGCATAATATTTCTCTAATAAATCAATTTTTTAGGCTATTATAGCTAGTAATGGAAAATTAACTGAAAATTTCCAATATATTCAAGATCTACGAGAAGCAAATTCGTAAGTTTGTAGAGAAGAATATTATTAATTAAGATTGACTTATTTTAATTTTCAGCAATAGATCTCGTCATAAAGTGGAAGGCTCTTCTGAAAATCTGAAGCGCGTTTTAGTGCTGGGAGCTGGTATGGTGTCAGCACCCCTTGTCGAATGGTTACACCGTCATAAAAATATTGCTATTAAAGTTGGGTCACATTTGAAAGAGGAGTCGGATCATTTAGCAAATATTTATCCAGGCGTTTCTAGTGTATATTTAAACGTTAATGAAAATTCTGGCCATATACGTGACCTTTGTGATGAAGCTGATGTTGTTGTATCTTTGTTGCCTTACGGTCTTCATGGTTTAGTTGCCAGAAATTGTGTCGAAACAAAAACTCATATGGTTACAGCGAGTTACGTAACTGATGAAGTCAGAGAATTACATGAAGAGGCGCAACGTAATGGTGTTACTCTATTAAATGAGGTCGGATTAGATCCCGGTATTGATCATTTGCTAGCACTCGAATGTATTAAAGATGTACAAGAAAACGGTGGTGTGATCGAGTCATTTGTCAGTTATTGTGGTGGTCTTCCAGCTCCTGAACATTCAGACAATGCATTACGTTATAAATTTTCATGGTCGCCAAGAGGAGTTCTCTTGAACACATTATCGGCAGCAAAATATTTAAGCAAAGGACAAATCGTTGAAATTTCTGGTGGTGGAGATTTAATGTCATCACCACGTGACTTAGACTTCCTACCAGGATTTGCCCTCGAAGGATTTCCAAATCGTGATTCAACTAAATATTCTGATTTATATGATTTGGGAACGGAAGTTCATACATTAGTCAGAGGAACATTACGTTATCGTGGATTTTCTGAATGTATCAAACCAATGCAATTTTTAGGTTTAATTGATCCAGAACCACATCCAATGTTACATCCAAATGGACCAGAAGTAACGTGGCGACAATTAATAATTAACTTATTAGGACTTGTCGATACTAGTATTTTTTATGAGAATTTAAAGCAAAAATTAGTTGAGCGTGTAGGCAATTCAGATGGTATTGAAAGTTTGGGTTTGTTAGAAGATACACCAGTACATAAACTGGGAACTCCATTGGATACATTGAGTTATTATTTGTCAAAGAAATTGGCATTTGGTATGTTTTGGGAAAAATTTATTGTTTGGATTTGATATTTTAATTAATATTTTCAGAACAAAATGAACGTGATTTAGTTGTTCTCCGACATGAAATTGGTATTCGTTGGAATGATGGACGAAGAGAACAGAAAGGAATTAATTTTGTTGTTTATGGAGAACCAAATGGACACTCGGCAATGGCAGTTACTGTTGGCAAACCAGCAGCTATTGCAGCTAAAATGATTTTAGATGGTAAAATTATATTTTGAAAAAATATTTATTTTTTATTAAAATATTAATTAATTACTATATATAAAATGAAATTTTTATTTCTTACTTTCAGGTGAAATTCAACAACGTGGTGTAATATTACCATTTACACCTGATATTTATCGACCACTATTATCTCGACTTCGAACTGAAGGTTTGACTGCAACTGAAACATCGAAATTCTTTTAAATTTGTTAAATAAATTTTTGTGAATTCTTTATAATTTTGGTGTAATATGTAATTTGTTGTAATTATTTATATACTATCATAATAAATTTTATGTAACAATATAATTTTATATAAAACTAAAATACTTTTACATTTCAATTTATCTGGGATATTAAATTTGTCAAAGAGCCATTCATAAGAGAACGTAAACTTAAAGCCATAATTTTAGTTTTGTTTTGGATTTTATAAATTTCTGCTAGCCATTTTTCTATACAAAACCAATAGAATTTTAGACATATTTCAACTTTAGGCCATATGCATAAATGTTACTTATAATGACAACCAAATGTTACTTATAATGTTATAATGAACATATACGCAAATGTCCTTAAACTCACAATTCACAGGATAGATAGAAAATAGTTAAAAATAAAAAATATCGAAGTCTTCTGGCAATCATATTTCATCATATTCACAATTCATAATAAAAATCTTATTTTATTTTTTCTCTGTTATGGATAACCGAAAGGATATCTGGCATATGAGTTTTCATATTAATTGTGTGTCCTTTATACACTACATAGTAGTCACTCTGTTAGCACAAGGATTTTTGCGGTCAGATAAATTCATGTTATAGATAGAGGGTTCTGGGAAAGTTTTTTAGTTTCATATTGTATCGCTTTTGTCTTCTATAAATTTAAAATCCAAAATTAATACAAGAATTTAAATATTTAAATTCTTGTATTATATAAGTATGGGAAACCGGTGTAAGACGATATACTTAATGTTCAATTGATGCGTGTATTCGAACTTTAGCAAGGAGAGTATCGCTTTCAGTCTATTTCAATTACATCTGTTTTTTTTTTTATAATTTTAGTTAGAAGCTATTCCGTATGCTTGTGCTAGGTTTTGAAATTGTATTCAACCATCTTCCAGCATACCAAAAAATTCAATTTTGCCTTACATATATACCGGGGTATAATATGGAATATCTAATGTTGTAAAATGAAATAAATACAAATATGAGAAAATGAGTTTTTGCTTTTATTATATTTGTCATTTATATTACAATTCTGTCATTATTAATGATAAAGTATACGGAGTGAACTGGCAACAATAATATATGCTTCAGCACGGTCTCGGTCCTAGTCCTACTACAGTACTGCTACTGTTTTGTAATGAAATTCGCACATTTACATTTAAAAAAAATTCAAAGAATTACATTTTACCTCTTTATACCGCTTTGTCACGATTTCCCGTACTCTATAAAAGAAAACAAAATAACTATTATTAATATTGAAAAACATTTGAAAATTACATGATAAATCAATTGATAAATTCGTGAACATGTAATAAATAGATAACCAAAACCCACAGCTGATATAAAAATTAAACATAAAAATATTCAACAAAACATCATAAATTAAAAAAAATTATATGGTTTTACCCACGTGAATACTAGCTAAAATACAAATCTTAAAGCTTATATTTGAATTCTTAAAATAATTATATTTGTTACTCGAAAATAGATGGAGCGGTTAGAAAAATATTTTATTATATAAATTTTCTTCAAATATTTTAATTTTCAAAAGCAAAATTTTGTTTAAGGTAAGGAAAACATTAACACAGGAAATGAATGACCGACCCTACACCTACACTATATTGATTAATTAATTGGTTCCATTTTCCATAGTTTAGAAGAAGCTGTGAGTGTGAAATGCCTTCAATGCCGACATAAATTTTTTAATAACAGCATAGCTTTCATTTTCATTAAGCCATGTAATAATTAAACGGATAAACTCTTCAGATAACTCGGATAACTCTTCTGCTGATGATGCCACTCTTGCGGCTAAGTTAATAGAGACCTTATTATTACTAATTAATCTAATAACAGGTTCTGCTGATGATGCACGTGTCTAAAATATGACAATTTTACTCAAGTTTCGGATGAATATAGAATTTGTATATATGTGAAGGAGATCTTCCAGGAGAAAAATATTTCCTATCACCTTCCCAGAAAACCGACCTGTATCTTTTGCAATTCCAAAGATGTGGGTAGTTTTCATTCCATATCAAAATTTAATAGTCGAATTTTCTTTTTATTTTCTATATTTTAAAGTTGTTTTTAAATTTTACGTATTCAAAATCTTTGAACTGGAAATGAAATTGGGATAACATAAATATTTTTATATTTTCGTTTGTTTAGTATTTATAATAATTTGATAAATAATTTTTATAATATTTTTATGTAATTACTGAAATTATTTATGAATGATATTCATTACTTGATAACTTATACAATTGAATGTGTTTTTTCTATAATTTTTTACTCTAGTTGGGAGATAGGTCAGTAAATTTAGTTCCGGATCAAGTATTATTATTATTTTTGATTATCTATTTTAAATAATATTTAAAATATAGAGCATTCATGTGAGGAATTTCATAAAATTATGACTTATATGTATGTATTTCAAAGTTTTTTTTATTTATGTTATTTTGAATGAAAATTTATGATTGATATTAGTTGTAAAAGCTTTTTACATTCTAGAATCTTAAATTAATCTATCTAACATTTATTGTATTGACGACTGATTGTTTTTGTACCAAATATTATTTTATGACGAGTCCTGATTCACAAATGTTACATTAGATACATTAGATTTTAGAGTAATAGATAAAAATTGAATTTAAAAATTAACTGCCAGCAGTAAATTATTTAAATTATAATTATATTTAATATGACATTTACTTAGGATATTAGTGACAGTAATGAAATACGAATGGATATAATTTATGGACGAAATATAAAGCAAGCAATAATTCGAAATTCTAGAAGGAATAATTCGTGGCTTGTATATTTAAAATTATTTATTTACAGAATATTCAAAAAATATTTATTTTAGACTTTGTTCAGTGATTTTTTAAATATTGAAAAATATAAATACAACGGAGAGCCAAAATAAATCTTGAATGAATGCTTAGAGTAATTTTACACTGAAATTAATTTATAGAATATAAAGCTTTTAGGTGGTGCAGACGAAATTTTGAAATGTGTTATTTTTAGAGATATTTTCTAGTCGATAACAAAATAAAAAATTTAAAATTTTCAAAAACAGGTTGGATATCCGACATCCGGTTCACGCAGACGACAATAGCGCCTATTAAATATCTCATTTTTCAAACAACAAGAAATGGTATTAGTATTTAGATGGGTATCTTCATTAATATTTTTTCAAAGTCGCAATGGATTTTTTCCTAGGGATGAGAGACTTTTAGAATTTTGAAATACTTTTTTATTATAGTTTCCCAAAAAACTCGTTGATTTTGAGAAAAACATGTCAATAGATGTCGCTGATTGTTTTGTATATAAGTTATTTAAAAACAAATAATTAAATTCAAAGGAATTTTCAGGTTATTAAATCCTTAAGTTTTTAGAATGGCACTATATTAATTTGGTGTACTTCTGTGTCCATCAAATATTATCAAAATAATAAAGATAAAGTATGATTTCAAATTTTGAAGATAACAGTATATTGATATTTTTAAAGACTTAAACGTATACAATTTATTTTTATTTCAAACACTATGTAGTATTCAGTAATCAATGATTCTTATAAGACCTTATTGGGAGAATCATTTTTTTTTTGTAATTATTGTTTGTTTTTTAAAGTTGTTTTTGAAATTTAAATGTAAACAACCTAATAATTTTAATTTATTTTATATTTGAACTAATGTAAACACATCTTTAAGTTTTTTTTTTTGAAACACTAACAAATATTATTGCAATTACTTTATTACTCGCTTTTGAGGTTTCGCTGATAAATTTTTCAAATATTTAAATTAGTATAACAATGAGAGTGAATTCCGGTGGCCGGACATTTCAACATTTAATATTATTATTTTATTTGATCGAAAGTGTGTTTTTTAATTATATATAAAAAATTACCACCTTTTTACAATTTACCGAAATAAAAAAATTATTTACTTTAGAATTTTATTTATTGGTAAACAAACTAAATTGGTAACTTAAAAAATTTAACAATTAAAGTAATCATAAAAAAAAAAATGAAATTAATTTAAAAAAAAATTGACATAATATAAAAAAAATAGTGACAAAAAATGTGTAATGGAATTCATATTTAAAATCAGAACTAAAGATAACCTTTTTTTTAGTAACAAAAAAAATATTATTAAATTATTTCAATGATAATATAGAAATTATTCATTAAGGAAATAAATTTAGTAAAATTATTAAAATTATTTTAATTTTTTTATGTTTTTAACAACTAATATCAAAAAGAATAGAAAAAAAAAAAACATTTTTAAATATGTTTGGTGTAAAATATTTGACAGAAGAGCATTTAAAAGGCTTCGAACGATATAAGGTATGTAGCTATACTATATACAGCAGTTCAACATTAAATATCATATTTCACCAACAAGTTGAACCAAATTGAATTTAATTTAATCAAATAACAAAAATAATTTATTGAATATATATAGGAACGTATCGTATTTGAAAATTAATTGACACCAGTTTTGTAGATAAGAAAATTGTATTGACCTGACGCCACAAATGAAATAAAGTATAAAAACTAAATATATTACACACTAGAACTAGGCTATAAACAGGGTCTATATAAAATTTTCATATCATTTTTAAGAAATATTTAATTCAATTTTTATGTCATATTGATTATTATAATACTGATAATAATTAATAAGATGATTATGGACTTTTATTAAAATCAGGCGATATAAAAATATGAACGAATATTTTATTAAGGCAATAATTGATAATGATATGGTATAAAAATAGAATTCGCGCTGAGGCTATGTAGCAGATTCTTTATAAATATATGAAAATGACTTTTTAGTTGTTGATTAAAATAATTAATTCTATAAAAAAAAAAATATATTTTTGAGAAATATCAACAAAAATATTTTGTTGAAAAATCAACAAAAAATGTTAAAACTTAACAATTTAAACTCACTCCCAAGAGAATAAACTCAAGATTCATATGCAAAAATATTGTATTTTGACAGACAGGTTTGAACACATGAGTAAATTGACTAAATGTCATAATATTTGTTTTCTTTTTCTTGTATTGAGTTGAAGAGTTTATTATCATTTTAAGAATTAAATTATACTACAATGTTTAAAATAAGTCAATGACTTTTAATTAAATGGTTTTCATTCTTAAATTATAGCTAAAAAAATACAATAAAATTCCTGATAATTTACTTTTGGAATTGATGAAATAAATTGTATTTTAATATAATAATCAATTATATTTTTACCAATTTAATTACAAATTCATATATTTTGCAGAATATGATAGAAATATCAAAATATTATGGAAAAAAGTAACTTAAGTTTGAAATTTCTTGGTTTAAAACTATATTAATATTGTAGGAATTTTTAATTAAATTCCACTATTATCGAATTATGTTAATACTTATAGAAAATATGATAATATTGCGAATTCTGTAGTGTTTTAATAGTTGAAAATTTGTTGATATATCAAATATAAAAAAGATGTATATAGTCTTTTTTATATTTGATATCAACGATTGTCCAACTGTTAAGACACTACAGAAGTAGCAATATTATTATATTTTTTTTAGAGTATGATATTACATAATATTCAAACCCAATTAATAACCTTTCTTAAGTTTATAAAAATTTTATGTAATTACATCTTCGGATTTAGTAAATTCAATAAAAAAAAATAAAATATTTATTTAAATAAAATGGTTTGATTTCAATCTCAGTAGCAGGAGAACCATCTACATGTAAACCTTCATTAATATAATCAGCAAATATGATAGGAATTAAGTATTTATAAAATAGTTACCATACCTAACTATCAACATTCACTTTTACTGTAAGCTAAATATAAGTAATAAATTCGGAAAAAAATAGATGTAAGAACGATGATTTCTAATCAAAGTATTTGAAAATTAATCATCAGTCCTAAGTATTAAATTTATTCCCTGAGTCAGATATTTATTACAGCCCGTAAAGTTTCATTAAATACTTAAATATATTTTAAGGGCTATATTTACACAGTATGAAATGAATGATATAAACGATCAGTAGCGGGTTAATCAAAATTTAAGACCTTTCAGAGAAAATTGTATACATTAAGAAACCAATGAATTAGTAACAATATTTTTCTTAAAAAGAACAAAAAAGATAACTAACTAGAGCTATACCTCTACAGTTATTAGAAATTAACTTTCCTTGATTTCGATGAAGCAAATTCATTATTTATGCTGATGCAGATGTCATCTTAAAGCAATTTCAATATTTTGACATGATTCTTTCATTCTTACTGAACCTAGTTTGAACTTAGTTTTTGCATAAATTTATAATTAATTATAGAAAAATTTATTAAAAACATCATCAATATTCTGACCCCTTGAGATACTACGCTTTAAGCTTACCAGTATTGTAAATGATGGTATTAAGCTAGTGCGATATATAGTCATGGATGATAAACGCGTATTAAGTTTTATTGTGGCCCTAATAATTAGTATGTGAAATATATTTTTATTTTGAATAATTTAGTAGATTTATGTTTCGTATAGCCGTTTATAATAGGATTTTTTACGAACATTTATTCTTATCAATTAATTGTAAACAATGCGGCATCATATGTTGTAAACATATTAATCAGAATCTTAATGCCCCAGTTACTCTCAACATACGCAACGGCAATGCGCTACAACGAAACATTTACAACGACCTTATAGGGACTGTATTCATATGTTAATGATATTAAACAGTTGATTATATTATTATAAGACACCATACTTTGGCAAAATTATTATTTTATATGAGTTTAAATTTGTTTTTTTTGACAGTTCGTTGTAGCACTTTGGCGTTTCGTATGTTGAGAAAAACTGGTAGTGTAATACGTATTAACTCGATGCGTAATCGTTTCCAAGCCTTTAATCTAACTAGAGAAACAATAATCATAAATTATTTTGTTTACATTGTAATTATATATACATAATAATGATATTAAATTTCCAATGATTGATTTATTTTTTATGAAATTAAGTATAAGAACTACATAATTATTTACATAATCTTTTGAAACCATTGAATTTAAAATTACATTACATAGCCAATAAATAATTGTACAGTAGTTTATTTAATTTTAAAATGCTGTAATAAAAGTGATTAAATAATATACATATATTTAAAAACCAATTGTGTTAATTAAAAATATTAATGATCCTTTGGTTTATTTTACATATTAAAATATTTTCCTATATAATTTTAATTATTTTCAACAATATTCAATTATTAATTATATTTTGTATAGAAACAATTTTTAATGGACTCATAATGGTTTTATTGGATTTTTTTTTTGATTATTAATCATTTTTAAAATATGTAACGTTATAATATTAATGTTTTAATTAAATAACACTATATATATAATTTATTATTTACTAAATGATTAAATAAATTAATTAAATATTTAACCATAAATATTAAAATTGGCGCTTAATAAAATGTAATTATCATTATTTATAGATTAAATTAAAATTTTGACATATTATTAAGGAAAATTAATTTTGATTTTTAATAATTATTTTAAGGAAACTAGCAGTCCCTAGTGTGAATTGCGAATCGCACTAACAAGAACACTTAAAGAAAAATTAAAGATAAATAATCAAAATTATATTTTTACAAAATTGTGTAAAGTTGTCCATGAGTGAAGGTAGGGTTTTCTTAGGTATCCAAAAAGGACTAAAATTGGATTTTTATTACAATTTTCTTTTACCATTGCCACGTATTAAAGTAAAATGAAATCGCAGGCGGTACGAAAATGTAGATTGATTTGGTTTTTCTTATTTGGCTTATAGTAAAAGTGCGCAACTTTTAAAGTAAAAGAATTACAAAAAAAATTCAGGAGCAAGGGAAAAAAATTGCCACAAAGACATTGCAAAGAACTTAGATATCAGGAATCTTTTATAGCTCGTTTTGAAGGGCTTTTATTTAACCAATCTAATAACCTACCATACTTCTACTTCTACATTGACCCAATCTGAAGATAAGGACACAAATATTGTGCTACTTAATAATAAAGTGCAGACTGAACTCGAGAAAGGATCATAACCCAAAAATAGGGTGCCGAATTCGGTAAAGAGCACATAACATATTTTTGCTTCCCATACTAACACATACTGTGGTATACTGTCGCATTGTCGGTGAAATATTTAGTGTTCATCTTCTTTATAAATATAAATTATTTATTTACTATAATAAAATTGTTCGTAAAAATACACTCTTCTTACATGAAAAGAGAATAGAGAACTCAAAATCTTCATAACTCAGTGTGGGTGGTGGATGAGGATGACTACTGAGTACTGACTACTGAATAATTTAACTCGATAGTTGCTTCATTCGGATAGCTTGTATAATATAATATAGATTTTACAGTAGAACCGCGAATATTGGATATTGTCCGATAGTAAATTCAATCGGGAGTGATTGTTAATATTTTTCTAATAATATTTAATATAAATTTTTCATTGTAAATAAAACAAATTTCAAATGTACCTGGTATCAAATTAAAGGTCAAGTTAAGATGAGTCTCGGCTGTGATAAAATAACATGAAATTAGTAAGTCAACACTTAAGATTACAGTGAATCTTGGACCACTTTTTGATGCCAACCCCATTATTATATGAGTTATATGCTGCCTTTATTTTAGCATCTATTTTTGTATATTTGGTATCAATAATTTTTTAATTTTTTAACTATAAAGACAGAATTCATAATTATTATTATATTTTGTATAGTACACAATATTCAAATTTAACAAATACCCTGTTATCAAAACTGTAACAGATTATGTAAAATGACCTCTTCGGACTTTGTAAATCTAATAAAAATAAAATTTATATATTTCTATAAAATGTATTGATTTCCATCTTATTTTGATAGAGCTTAATGAATTAAAAAAAAAAAAATTATTAATATTTATCTTTAAAATTTCTTATATTTCTAGTATAATAGTGTAGATACTAGTTACCTTAGCGTGTATATTATGCATCCTTTTTGGAATTGGTGTGTCCAGGTAATTTTTTTCATTAAAATAATATATTCTTCAAAACTTTTATTTTGATTTTTTTTTTGTTCTAGTTCTTTCCAAAATGGATGGCACCAAATGTAATTACATTATCAGGATTCTTATTGAATGTATTAACATTTATATTAATTGCATATTATGACTGGGATTTCTGGGGTGCACAATATCCTGATAATGAAGTACCACAATGGGTATGGTTAGTAGCAGCTATAGCAATTTTTGTAGCATATAATTTAGGTATAAAACATATAACTATATAGTTCACAGAAATAACAAAAAAAAAAACTGAAATTATTTGAATTTTCTTTTTATATAGATGGTATTGATGGTAAACAGGCTCGTCGTACTGGTACAAGTGGTCCATTAGGTGAATTATTTGATCATGGATTAGATTCATATTCAACTTGTTTAATACCAATTTATATGTTTTCATTATTTGGTACTGGAAATATAACACCATTACGTATGTATTTTGTGCTTTTTAATGTTTTTCAAAATTTTTATTTATCACATTTTGAAAAATATAATACAAACGTAATGTTCCTGCCATGGGGTTTCGATATGACAATGTGGGTAAGTATAAAATTAATTTCTATATGACAAAAAAAACAAAAAAAAAACAGAAGAATAATAAAACTTTTTATATTATAGGGTGTTACCATAACTTTAATTATAACATATATTGTTGGTCCTTGGGTATGGACTTATCCATTGTCTGGACTTACACCAGCTAATATTTTTGAAATTGGTTTGTTAGTATCAAGTTTTGCAACGAATCATCCAATAATTGCCAAAAATATTTATTAGTAAGTTTTAAATTTTTGAAAATTTATTAGTTTTAAAAATAGAATTTTATACGCCAATACATTATTTAAAATTCCACAGCTCATATAAAAATCGTAC
The DNA here is from genome assembly GCA_963920725.1 of Rhamphomyia laevipes. NCBI lineage: Eukaryota > Metazoa > Arthropoda > Insecta > Diptera > Empididae > Rhamphomyia > Rhamphomyia laevipes. The sequence continues at coordinate 24,326,255 of OY987258.1, read as the reverse complement.
TGGTAAAATGAGAACATTTTCAGAAGCAGCACGTCCATTATATCCACTTTTTTCGCTTTTTGGTATATCATTATTTTGGGTAGTATTTTCAGAAAATGATATATTAAATTTAGAGCCAAGAATTGTGTTCATATTATTGGGTACAATATTTTCAAATATCTCGGTAAGTTACAATAATTTTTCAATATGCAGTTTTATAATAATAATAATAATAAATCGTTACACTTTGTTAATATCAAAATGTTTAAAGTGCTCAGTTTTTCGTGATCATTCTTTTTAATATATTTCAACGAAAACTCCAATAACAAACATAGAGATTTTATTTGTAAACTTGTCCCTAATACAAATAAATGTCCTTCAAAAAATACAACTGTAAAATATTGACATCCAAAATTCAATTTTATATAAATTGTTATTTTCTATTTTGAAATATTTTTTTTTTACTTTTTTTTCTCTGTATAGTGTCGTTTAATTGTTGCCCAAATGTCTGATACAAGAACAGATAGTTTTAATATTCTTCTGTGGCCTTTACTTGCTGTTTCAATAATTTCTTGTTTTCCATTCCGTATTTTCGATGTCAATTTGTCAATGCATATGGAACGATGGATTTTACATGGTTTAACGATATTTGTTACAATTGCACACATCCATTATGGTCAAGGAATTGTAAGTGACAATTTTTTTTTTTGGTAAATCATTTTTTTAATTTAATTTATTTTTTAGGTACGAGAAATGTGCAATCATTTCAATATCAGTTGCTTTAAAGTAAGAGATTTAAATAAAAGTTTGTTAATTAATAATAATAAATTATTTGATAAAAGGTTGGAATGAGAAAAGAACATTACAATTTTTTGAATAACAAGGAATTAATATTTAAGAATGAAAATGAATCTTTGTTAATGGTGTAGATAAAATAATTTATGAACATATAAAATAAAAAAAAAATAAATAGATTATTAGCAAATTATAATATTTATTAAATTGATTAAATTGTTAAAAAAAAAATGGATTTTTTTAAATTAAGAACTTATATATATAAAGTTTTTGGTGGCCTGAATAAATATTATATTAACGTTTTCGGTCAAAATCCGTTAAAGCTTATTATGTAGCTCAAGTGAAATGAAATTTTCATATAAATTTAACGTTATGAAATCATATATGAACATTTAGCTTGTAATTACGCTCAGGTAGTACGCAGCTCACGTGAAAAAGTCATGAAAAATATTTAGTTTTTTTTTTATTCAACAGATGTCGGAAAAATTAACATTTTTTCACTATGAAATTTTGACATTTACTTTGTTTTTTTTTTCGATAGAAATTTGAAAATTAAAAAATGCTACTTTAATTTCAAAAATAGCATACAGTGTACAATAAAAATGTACGAAAGCATTTAAAATATGAAAATAACTTGTTTTATTTCGTTACGACATGCATTTTCCACAATTTTTTCACATTTCACTGTAGCTACATACTAAGCTTAAGATTTTAATATTGAAATGTTGGTAACAAATTAGCCAGGATATAATAAAATATCCAGAAACTTATTATGTAATTCAACTTTATAGATAATTTTAATTTATTTATTTGGATAATAGGGTAAATCATTAATTTAAATTTAATTATTGATAGTATACTACTAGATACGAATTTTATAAATCACTTACGAATTTTACAAATATTAAAATACATACTCAGATTAAACAGGAATTTTTCAATGCATGATTCTTAGAATTAAAAACTTTATTGTTAGTAGTTTTTTCATAAATGGAGGTACTAATTAATAGCTTCATAATTTACCCTATTATGCATGTTATTATTAATCGTATTTTTTGAAAATTAATTTTAAATTTTAAGTAAATGTATTTTAAATTTTAAAATTAATTTGTATACAACATTAAAATGGGCATTTTTTAAAAGTGTTATATTTAAGTGTTATTTAATATAAATAATAGCAGGCAGCTGCTCAATTATAAAATGAATTATAAAAATTAAAAATTTGGAAAAAAAAAAAATGGAATTATGTGTATTGGAATTAAGTAATCTCATAAACCTATAAGCATTTTGTTTGTTATCTGCATGGACTGTTAAAATAAATGTGTTTTCAATTACATAATATAATTATATATTTGTTGAATTAGTTTTTTTTTCATATAATTTAGAGAAATGCATTATGAAATGTTATATCAAAATTACAAAATGAGGTGAATTATTATTATGTAGTTACGAGAGCATAATTTTTAATATTTCATTATAGAATTTCAGTCTAAATTTTAATTTTTGGTTCTTTTTTTTTTTATAGATTTCACGGAATAATAATCTACCTACAGCCGAAATGGCATGAAGAATTTAATTAATTATATAAATATATTTTTTTAATTTTGAAAGATATTTTGATATTGTAATAAATATTATATAGTTTTAAGATTTATTTGTAAAAATTTGTATAAATATATTTTAATGATTTTAAATAAAATGTCTGAGCTGTAAAAAATTATTTAAAAATAATAAAACAAAAATTATTAAACTAAAAAAAAAAATATAATTTTGAAATAAATTTGATTTACGAAATTTCTTATTTTATTAACAACTTAAAAAACTTAACTATATTTAACACTTTAAAACAGCAGCGGACTGACCAGAATTTGGCCCGGGTATTTTGAAAGCCTCAAATATTTTGTAAGTCCATGTAGGATTTAGTTTATAACGCCGTAAATTTATCTGTACCAAAGCTACTTATTATTACAAAAAAAATAATTAACAAACAAATCTTAATTAATAAAAAAATTATCAAAAAAGAAACAAAAATTTAACTAGTTATAATTGGTTTAACATCTAGCGAGTTGCTATGGTAAAAGATTTAAAATGGACTTTGTGACTATAATGGGTTTATGTTAACTTAAAATGGACATAAGATCAACAGGTTTGAACCGCGGCATAGATTTATAACAAGATACAAATTGCACGCCCCGTGGTATGACCTCCACTATATAAAATATTTTCCGAAAATTTTTTATTCGTCATCAGTCCAGTGAAATTCAACGGTTGCAAATGTTTTAAGCCAAAATGCGTTATCAATCATTTTAAAACCTAATTTTTCAAACATTTTCATTGATGCTGAATTATTTAAAGTTACACAAGCAAATACATCTTGACTCATTTCAGCTAATTTTTTAATCATGGCTCTAGTTACTAAACTACCAAGTCCTTTTCGAAAATGTGTACTTTTAGTCTGTAATGCACCAAGTGGTCCAGCTTGCAATCTATAATATAGTTAAATATCAAATTAAAGAAATTATAATAAAAAAATAATATTAAAATTATTATTACCTAAAACACCATGCCACTAATTCATTACTATTTTTTGTATATGCTCCAATATTTGGATTCCATTTTGAAAGCCTTTTTAAAAAAAATTCGGATCCTTCATGTTGATTTGGCCAAACATTATTAGCTATTACAGCATCTTCTTCAGTTAAATTTTTGAGAATAATATCATCCGGACAACTAAAATTTTTAAAACTTTCTTATTGTATAGGATTAATTAAATTTTTTATTTGAAAATGATTTAACTCTAGTTTTATATTTTTAGCTTCGGATAAAGGCATATAAAAAATTGGTGTACGACTGTCATATTCTTTTTTTAAATTTTTAGATTCAACAACTTCTACGACAGCTGATCGATGCCTTTCAAGGAATGTACTAACTTTAAAACCATAAGTCCAATCTAATAATGATAAGGCTATTTTAAGTCGTTCATTATTATCATTCAAAGAGTTTAAAAATAATTGATATCTGTCCTATTTTAAAAAAAAATAGTAATTTTAACTTTTCAAAAGATTTACTTTTTATGTACATATTATATACTTACGATAACTATAAATGTTCCATCACTCCAATCACCATTTAATGAATATAATTTCAAGTTTTTTATATTTGAATCAAATTTTATCCAATTTATGTAATTATCTAGTGTATAATAACCAACTAAATTATGAGGCCAATTTATTAAATAAAGATCACGTAGCTTTATCCAATCTGAATGAGGAATTTCAATTAATTTGTTATTATTTTTAGACATTTTTATATGAACACGACCGCAGTGACAAAAGTAAAATTTATTTTAGATAAGGAATTGGATCAAGTGATTCACAAAGTCCACAATTATTATGAAAAATGATTGTTAAACTTGTTTATATAAACTGTTAAAGTAAATGTTATATAAACTGTTAAAGTAAATGTTATTTTAATTAAAAAGTTGTGGTATAAAAAAAAACATTTATTGAATTTTTTTAAGTTTTACTATAATATTTATAATTTTTATGTAACTACAACAACTAGTAAAATAAGTTCGTGTCTAAATGTGTAGCGTAATGTGAGCGTGTAATAAACATACTGAACTTATTTAAAATTATAATTATATTTATTACATTACAACAATACATTTTGTTTGTGTAGATGTAGATAGATATAGATAGATTACGAAAATGAAACAGAGAAACGAAGAGAGTTGACATAAATTGAAGAGAGATAGAGAGAGAGAGAGTTAAAAAAACATAATTGTCTCTTATCTCTTAGGCTTGAAATACATGTGCGTTTTTTTGGTGCTTTGAGGCATGCTTTTAAAGCGTGCAGCAAAATTTAGAAATAGAAATATCTTGCTTCGGTGCAACGCAGTGCGTTGCAGCCATGCAATTAATTACATAGAAAACCCATTTGTTCTAAATAATATTTGCAGCAAAGGATGCCTCAACGCACCTAAAAAACGCACATGTATTTCGGCCATTATATGCAAAGTTTCAAAAGTATATTTTATGTTGAATTTCTTTGACCAAAAAAAATCAATCTTTTTTCAAAAAAAGCATTTTTTTTTATCTACAGCAATTTTTAAATTTATTTGACCAAAAAAATCAATCTTTTTTTTTTTATCTAGATCAATTTTCAAAAATCTAGATTTTTAGCAAGATTTGCCCCTCCTTTTCCCAATTCCAATATACTTTTAGGTAATTTTGAAGTTTCAATTGTCAGGTGGTATAGTTAAAAAAAGAAACTAAATTTATTTTGAAATTAGTGTTTGTCCAGAAAAGTATTGAATATTAAATAATAATTTAACTGAATAAAATTATGGAATGTGCCTTAGTTGAAATATTTACTTCTTCTTCAACTTAAATTCAACTGTCAAACCACACAAATACAAAAAATCAATCTCGTCGCAAATTTCTTTGAACACATAAAATCTCAAATTTTTTGATCTGGTAAAAGAAATTTAACATTATTTATGATATTTATCAGTAATTAAAATATTTTTTAAAAAAAATTTCCTAAATAAATATTAATAAATCTGAGATATGATTCTAAAAGCAAAGAAATTTCTAAATTTTAATAATCTAAAACGAGATAGATAAAACTTAATTAAATAAATTTTAAATTATTTACAGATAGTTATTAGCTTAAACTAGCTTTTTAAGATTATTTTACAAGAACTAAAAATTCTTTATAGTAAGTTACACTTATCTGTCTGTCTGTTAGTCTATGCTGTTAATACTTCGAATTTGTAATTTACATTCGTAGAGATATAAAAATTCAACTAAAATATAGCTGACACCAATCAATATTATATAAAATTATTAGGTATGCGACGTTATTCCCCTTTACATGAACAAAATTGTTTACTACTTTAAGTATAAACTATGTTATTACTCATTATTTTTAACTGTTAAGTATATAATGTAAATATGTATATTTAATATATAAAATCAATAATTAATTATATTCTTGTAATCATTTTTGTAACGTAAATTAATTTAAGTCAATCTTTGTATGCACAACAAATGAATAGTAGAATCATTAAATCTAAGAGATGTGCTGGCATTTAAATTTTATACTTTAAAATGTAATAAAGAAACAAATAAATTAATAGTTGCAGCGTTCGGTGACGTTAAAATATATATATTTTTTTAGAATATTCTTGCTCTTCTAGATTCTGTAGTCTTATATAACTGAGCATGATATAAAACAATGGTGAGCATCAGTGATGAGCTACCAAACATTTAACAACCGGTTCTATAAAACTAAAAACCAAAAACGTTTTATTTAAAAAAAATATCGTTTTAGAATAGAATTGATTTTTTTATATCTTAAAATTATTTTAATAATTTCCAAATGATTTCATTAGTTTCATTAATATTTTTTTATGGCGCATTCCTAATTCTGGTATCATCAGTTGAATTATGATTTCTCAATCAAGTTTTGACATATTCTCCAGCATTCTATGATTCAAGTGGTGGTCCAATCATATTAACACTCACTAAACTAGAAATACATTCTACTGAAAGATTAGCTATTTTTTTTTCAAAAATAATAATCATTAATGAGAATCCTCGTTCGGCCTCTGATGAAATTATAGCAATTAGTATTAATTTTGTTTTTAGGTTTTTGTATTTGTTTCTATTTCGTAGTTTTTTCATTCAATTACATTTTGTATATATAATCTCTGAAATCGTTTATAGGAATTTCGTACCTAAATTATTTCATTTAGATTTTTCATTTTTTCTTCTTCGACAATCCACGGACAAGTAACTTCTTCCAAATTCCAATCAGTTGCTTCAAGTAAATTAAATAATTCGGCAATGTCGTTATTTTTTTCATGTTTAGTTATTCTTATATGTCAACAATTTAACATTCGGGAATTCATTTTATCAATTAGTTTTTTTCTTTGGAGACTTTCAAATTTTTTATTTGATACAAAAGGAATATCTGCGAATGTAGGTGACGACAACATTACTTAAACTTTTTTTTCATATGTTCTTAAATTTTCTTTCAAATTTATCATAATTATTTTTGCAGTTCTTGAATTTGTTGATTCATAATTAACAACCGGTTTTATAAATTACTAAAAATTTAACAGCTGGTTCTATAGAACCGGTGCGAACCGGCTATAGCTCATCACTGGTGAACATGATATAAAACTATTACGCAGTACTGCAGCTGGACGGCCTTTTATAAAAAAATATTTTTAGTATCTCTAAATCATTGTCCAACAGTACTTAAAGATAATATTCTTTGAGTTAATTTATTTAAATTTGAAAGAAATGTTGCTAACGCTTTCTAAATATATTTTATTTTTGTGCTTGTAAACCTGCCCATACATTGTACAAACAAATGTCAACAAAAATTCACTAATAAAATAAAACAAAGAATATGGATGACATATAAAAACATGTGTTTTTTGATTAACACGTCAAGAATATAACCATCATTTGGTTGTACAATTTCCCCATACACTATACAACTTACAATTATTAACCAACATAATTTAAAATATTTTAATATTTCGTCAACCAATTTGAAGTTTACAACTTGACATAGTTTTCAACATGTTGATAAACATGTTGCATAATGTATGAGGAGCATAAAAAATTTATTATTATGTATATTTATTTTATTTAAATTTTATATAAATATTCATCAGATTAAAAACAATATTTTTTTTTTATATATATTTTGATTCAATCACTAATCGATTGACTTTATTTATTCTTCAACAAAACATATAAACGTGATTTAGAATCTGTTTTGTCACAAATAAATTAATGCAGTTTCTCATATTTACCATTTTAAATTAGCATGTTTACGAATTAATAAAACTTGAACTGTCTTGAAAATCCAGTATTTAATACAAAGACTATAAAAAAATATTCTCATTCACTATTTAGTAATAATTTGAATCGGAAAGTTTTAAGCGGTCAATAAAATGCTTAATCAATTAATTGAAATTACACAAAATGATTTGATTCAATTACGTGATTTATATTTAAAAAATTGGACTAAAAATTTTCTCGGTTACTATACATTAGATAATTTTTATCAATGGTTTAAAATTGAACCAAAACTAAAAGATATTAAAATTTACTCTTTAAATGGTGATTGGAGTGATGGAACATTTGTTATTGTGGTAAATTCTTTAATAATAAAACAAAATGAATACGTGTATCTTATATATATATATATATATATTTTGTTTTGTAATAATCAGGATCGTTATATGATGTTTCTGAATAGTTTAAATGAATCAAATGATCGACTTGAAATAGCACTTTCATTGCTGGATTGGTCTAAACGTTATGAAATTACATCATTTTTAGAAAGGCATCGTTCTGCAGTATTGAATGTGATCAAATTGAAAAATGTGAAAATTGATTTGGATGATTTAAATTTATTATATTACTTGCCGAAAGAAAAAGCTGTTAATACCATTATTGAGTAAGAATATACATTTAAACATTTTTCGTATTTTAATCATTTACCTTTATTTTAATTAGTCATCGAAAAGATTTTGTTTTAAAAAATTTAAATGCTGAACATGCTGAAATTTGTAACAAATTTTGGCGATATAATCACGAAGGATCATTATATTTTATGAAACTTTTGGCAAAATTAAATCTATGTATTGGTGCATTTACAAATCAAGGTGAATTAGTTTCATGGTGTTTACGAGCTCAAGGCCCATTATCAACACTTCAAACGAAAGATGAATACAAAGGTAAAGGATTGGCTGGATATGTTGTTAGAGCAATGATAAAAATTTTAGCAGAAAGTAATCAAGATTCATATTGTTTTATTGGTGAAGAAAACATATTGTCACGAAGAATTTTTGAAAAATTGGAATTTCGTATTATGGATAACGCGTATTGGATTCGAGTTAATTGGTCAAAAAATGACGAATTTCGAAATGATGAATAAATAAATTATATATTAATAAAATAATTTTAAGTATAATTTCAAATGATTATATAAAGATAAAACTAATTTTTTAATAAATAATTTATATACATTTAACAAATGTAGAAATTTATTATTGTTATATTATCAATAAAAAATAAGATAAGAAGAAAAACGATTTTCCATAATTTTGTTAGATATAAACAACAAACAATTGAAAATTCTAAAGTTTTGTATAATTTTTCACTTTTTTCAAATTGTATATTTTTTATACCTGATAAATAAATGAAAATTTAGATATTTATTGATATCCATTTGATGATAAATCCTTTAAAAAGCTCTTCAAAAAACTACTATGAAATTGCAATATTCGAAACGTGCATTAACACTTAAAAAGTTTTATAGAAGATCAGAAAAATAATGTTCATTTTCAATTTTATATTTTTATGACTAGCTATGGAATAACTATGAAGTGATGCAATAGACTTTGACCTAACTTTACATTTTCGAGATAGGATATTACAAAAATGCAGAAAACCTGCGTACTAAACTGTACTTCTACAACTAGTGTACGATTTTATTAAAATTTGGCACACACAGCCGCTCGGTTTTCTAGTTGATGTTCGACAAAGATGCAATCGGTAGCTTGAGTGGGTCCATGATAAAATTTATTATTAGTACATTATTTAAAGATTTGAGATCAGTAGTTTTAGTGAGCTTATCTATTAAATTTCCAAATTATATAAATTTCATTCTTGGTGTCTTAAAATACCTGAATTTTATAACAGATATACAAAGCACTGCCTGTAACAAGGATATACTGCTAATCACAAATGACTATTATACATAATTACGAGTTATCTGTTCCCCCTAGGTTAAAAGGTTATTTTTCTTATTTCAATTTTAGTACTCGTTAGAAAAACTTTTTCAATGTTTAAAAAAAAGATATATTTGTCGGTCGGATATTGAAGAAAGGATGTACTACTCATGTATTACTCTAAAAGTTTAATATCATATCAAAAAAAGTAATACCTAATATCGTTAAAAGCTATTAATAAAAGAACAATGAACTCATATCATGAAATGATGAAACAGAATTTTCCAAATTTCTTTTAGTAAATTTCAACTATATGATAATAGCGTAATTAACTTATCCTTTTTAAAGGAAAATGTTTTCGAATGTATAATTAATTAAAAGTTAAAAATTCAATGATAATATGATAACAATTTAATGATTTATAAAGTTTCGACCAAGAATAATATTAAAAACTGGAGTATAAAGTCAGAAAAGTGGAGGGAAAACGAAAGGATGGGGTAGTTGATACAACATATTAAGAACAAATCTGCTGTTTTTCATTTGGGCCTGAAATTAATATAGGAGTTGAGAATGAGAGGGTTTTTAGAACATCAGAATATGTAGTTTAAATTAATAATTAGAATATTTAATTTGGTTAAATATTTAAATTAGAAAATATTGCTTCAAAATGACTGAATGTGTCTTGAAAGTTTTCAATTAAATTGGTTCAATTAACACACTACATTTTCATATTCTATTTAATAAATTTAATAAACGCACAAAATTAAAACCATCTGTAAATTTTCAATTTTAGGGCGCGAAATTTGAATTTTGAAATATGAATTAAATTAAATTTAAAATGTCTTAACAATCAAATTTTTAGGGTCACATAAAATAATTTTAATCTACAAATCAATACTGAACTGATGTTGAATTTAATAAATTTCATTTGTTGCACTCAGTGTTACCTAGTATATTATATATTTTTGTGCAAGTGAGTTTGTCCACTTCTCATTACAATTTATATTGTCACACTTTGTCATTCTTTTCATTACAATTTATATGTGTTTTGGTCTCTAATGTAAAATGAAAATATACGTGTATTTTTGAAAAATCTATTCAAATCCAGTCCAATGTGTGTAGTTATATATTTTTTAAAGTTAATTATCAAGTATTGAAGTTTCCTCATTTTCCTCTAATTATTTAAGATGGTCAATTTATAACTAAATAGAGTCAAAAAAAGTAAATAAAAGAGAACATTTGAAAAGGATTTTTTTATATTAATTAATTATATAAAAAATTGAAGATATATTTGATACGGATTTTTAGTAATACAGTGATGAAATTTAAGTGTATACACCTTATAGTATTCAAAACAACTTGGTGGTATTGGGAACAATAAAATGTGTTGGCGCTTTCCCGGATTTGGCCCCCATTTCGATCCGGATAGCTGTCCATACATTTTTTTACTTCGAATACTACTAACGCAAATAGCATTTTATACCGTCGTTCAACTATATTTAGTTATAGTGTATATTACCCATTATAAAAGAATTACAAAATTTATCAATTCATTAAATTTTTCAGTTAATAATTTTAAGATTTATTTTGACACATAAAATTGACACCTAAGATATTAACTAATATATAAAAGTCTATTTATAGACCAAATTCAACAAAAAAGCAGCTCTAAATCTAATTAGTGCACAGCTTATATAGTTTATTATAGTAATGAAATGTATTTTCATATAATTAAGTAATTTAGCAGCAAATCGCTAAAGTTATCAACTTTATTGTACAGATTATAATTGATTTGAATGAAATTCGGCACATAATGTGCATATATAGAATTATAACAATTCATAGTTATCCGGTTATTCCATAACTCCTCGTAAATTATCTGGTACTTATTCTTCCTTCTGCAGGGACTATCTTCATGATGTTAGAGTTTCTATTTGTATTTTTTTAAAATACTATTTAATATTATGTTGAATATTTAGAGTTTTTATAATAATCGATACGATATGAATAAAATTCAGATTTTATCCCAATTTAAGAGAAAAAATACTTAAAATTTGAAAAGTTGACAAGAGTTTTATTTTCTTGAATTTCATTGCATTTCATATTTTTGTATCAGTCTTTCATGACTATATAGTCTGAATGGCTTTATTTAGTTATGTATTTTAAGAAATTCAAGAATATCAAATCAATTCAATGATTTTCAATTTTCACACGTTTACCAAATATGATGTCGAACATGAAAATTTTAAAAAGAAAATTTGAAATCTATCATTTGTCAATAAGTTTAAGGATGAAGTAGATTATTGAAAAAGTTTTTGATTTATTTAATTTATTTTGTAGATGAATATTAAACAATTTTTCTAATCGTATTTAAAATTTGCGTCGTTTAAAGTGCAAAGATAATTTTTATATTTTATCAAACTAAATAAAATTTTATTAATAAAATAATATTTGAAATTGACTTTTGATCTTTAACTGATTTTTTTTCTGGGTGTTATCGAGCTCACTATATATTTATATTTTTTTTTATAATAATCAATGTTTTAAAAGATAAATTCATTTATTTATATTAAAAAAACATAAAAAATAAATTCTTATCATTCCAAAAACATACGAAAAATATTCAAAATTGGCTGCTGAAATTGTTCAACTAATTTACTGAATCTGAGTTCGATATCTTGAGTTAATGACGTTCTAAAAACTCGTTGTAATTACTTAAATTTTCTAAGCATACTTCCAAAAACTATTTAAATATAAAAGTTGTAAAAAACATTAAAATAAATAAATTTCGTTAAATTTTTATGGTGCAGTTTTGGATTTAGGTTCGAATTCTTTTTTCCAAATGTGGGTTTTCCACATATATTGGCGGACCCATGGCTATTACTGCCACTGGGGTCTGTTACCAATTGATTAATTATCAGTGTTAGCGGATCTATAATAAAAATTCCGATTAATATTTCAAATGTTCTAGCTAAAGAGCATGCATTGTTAAATAATTATTACCTGATTTGAATTAAATTTGTCACGCATGATAGTTTGCTTATGTTTTATGTTTATGTGCGTACAAAATATAGAACCTGTAGTTTAGTGGGTCCATAAAATTACCAATTATATTTCATAAATTCATTGTTCTAACAATTGAATTTTAACACTTATTTGGAGAGCATAAGAATCTGTGCCTTTTGGTACTTTAAAATGCCTTCAACGATGGCATAATGTTTTTAATTTTATCAAAGTTTTAATGTTCACCAATCAAGTAAAGATAAACTACGTGTAAAGCACTTATGTATATTACTAATGTCTTCTAGAGTTCTTTAAGTTATTACAGACCTCATTCTTACCAATAAATATAATAGCTCGTTTCTGAAATTTATGTGTATAAATATAAAACATGTAAGCGCTGTTTATGTTACATCTTATACATAAAGAATTGTACTCAAGTTTCAGACGAATATAGAATTTATCAATGTAAAGCAGATCTACAGAAATAAAAATATTTTCTACACTTTCTTAGAAAACCGAGGCAATTACTTGCATCTATGGCAATTCCAAATATAGTAATATCATAATAGCTTCTTTTGCTGTTACTTGCCTATAAATTTGAAATTAGTTATAAGTTCACAATACATAAGATTTTGAATTGTGACTCTTGGTATCGCAAGACATTATTTGAGATATTTTTTTTATAAATATAAAGTATATACGTAATTAAAACTTAAATAGCTTTACACAAATTCTTAAGTTATGTAATCTTTTCTCTTAGGATTATTTTAATGACTGATAAAAAAATCATAAAACAAACTTACCTATATATATCCATCATTTAAATATTTAATTATAGAAATTAAAAACTAAAAAACTTTGTGTAATGAAAAATATTCATCAAAAAAAGAAATATTTTATTTTTACATTTTTATATCCTTATAAGAAAAACCACTTAAAATGTATATCAATAAATTGTATCCTTTCACAGTATTTGTATTGTATAGTTATTGTGCAACATTATAATTTTATGATATCTCTATGTTCACAAATAAAATTTATAAACTTAGTAATTCAAGTAATATATTACATTAAAAGTGGAAGAAAACTAATTTTCCCTAAAGGCATTTTCTTTATAGGATATTATAAATTCTGCAGCAGCATTATAACCCAAAAGGATTCCAACAGAGCTGCATGTACATATATAATTTGTTTTTATATAATTTATATATAACTAAGAGATTGGAAGAGTTCTGCGAATGAAAAAGAACATGATTCGTACAACAATCATACATTAAATTTATATATATCTATATTAAAATTATGTTAGAGAGTAAAAATTGTGAAAATTATGTTTTTGATAAAATGTTGTAGTTTCTGCCACAAAACAAATAATTCATAATTTTTTTTAACTATCAAATTTATTAAATTAACGTTGAAGAAACGGCTTGAAGCATAATCCAAGTAAGTATAACACTAAATTTAAATTATTATTTTTTTTTTAAAGTTTTTGTGTCAGTTTTGAGTGGTAGATACTATTTAAAAATTACATATATTTAAAATAACATTTTCAGTTTTTCCAAAAAAAATATGATTTCTGATTATTCTGAATCAGAAATAAGATTCTGATAAGTAAATTTCTTCCATACAAACAAAACATTATATCTTAAATGTGCCACTTTTTATATATGTAGGAGAAATTATTTATATTTCTTAAGAATATCAACATATTAAATAAATAATGTTCGATTCCACAGTGAGAGCATAAGCTCCAGCTTAACTTAACCTACTGTATAACTGAATCTTGCAACTAAAACTTACTTGGTATTTCAATAAAAATTTATCATAAGTTAAGCTAAACGAAAATATGTGAATTATTGTGAATGAAAATTTCAAATAATGTTATTGCGAATGAAAATGAACTATAAAAATTAATATGACATTTGAATTTATGAGATAGTGTGCAAGTATATTCTATTTTTGTATAATGTGTGTTTTTTATATGCAGACAAATATATAAAAAATTAAATTAATAAAATGGACTTTTAAAATCTATGTGAATTTAACTTTTAAAATGTATTCGAAAGTTTAATAAGATTATTTACATTCATCATTTTTCGATTACGGATATATGTAGTAGCTGTGAAAGTGAAATTTTACCAGGCCAGGTAGGTAAAAGGTTTATTTAATAGATTTGTTTGGTGATTCATAACAGGGTTTTTAAATAGAATCCATTAACTGTGTAAATTTCATAGAAATCCAAATAAGCGGGGAACGGAAAAGTTGTAAATCTGGTGCGATGCATTTTAAAATTGAAACAAAAATTAATTATGGGTTATTTAATACTAATTAATAATTTATTTACATTTACTTTTATAAAATTGTTTTCTTTGTACTTAGTGTGGACACCCATTTGCTTTTATTACTGCTTCATATCTTCTTTTTATAGATCTTTTTAAGTTTTCTATAGTTTGTGGTGCAATTTTGCTCCAGATGGTCTTTATTACGTTACTCATCTCGGATAATGATAATGATCATTACGGTTAATCTGTAGCTTCATTATTGACCAAACTGTAGCTTTATTATTGACCAAAAACTACAGTTTTTGATGACAGATGTTCTTTCTTCAATATACTTAATTTTGGCATATTTCACTTGTTCTACACTTATTAACTTTCTAAATACGAGTAATTTCAAAGATTAGAAAACTACCCTTTTATATATGTATGTGCTATGAATACTTCGATTACTCACTAGAATAACCCTTTTCCCTACCAGCCCTGGTTTTAAATGCGCTTTAAACTCCCATGAAATTATATATTTGAATATGTATAAATTCATTTCTGTTTAATTATATTTGTTCAGTTTTATGGAATAATTTTATATAAACATAAGATTTTAATTTCAGACTTCTTGTTAAAATATAAAAATAGAATAATAATTTAATTGTAAATATATTGTTAGTTATACTACTATCATATCTAATCTCTGTAACTCTAAATATCTTTATTAGAAAGCATGCGTAAGCGTAACGTACTTACTATTTTGTTTTACATTTTTTTTTAAATTTAATTTGATGAATCAGAATCCAATACAAACTTTGTAGTAATTACAAAATTGTGTTCATTTTACGCAATTCATTTTACAACCTATTTGTTAAAGTATTGTCAACCGAGTTGTAAATTTTCACCACACACATTGCAAATTGGTTTACAACCGATATTACAACCGTCAAAAAATGTTTATTTTTGTTGTAATAAAACATAAAACTTGCCCACAAACGATACAGCTTAACATGGTAAAGATATGATAATTTATGTTAAAAAAAAAACAATTACAAAATATAAGACTTATTTACATACATATATATATATGTTATATTATGAAATATATTATATATTACTGTGCCCTGAATTCTGAATTTCACATCCAGTAGTACATTCTTATCAAAATACGATAGTTTACGAAAAGCCCTAATATAGGAGTGCTTATTTTCAGAAATACACTAAGTGCTCATAATATTCTCAGTACGTGTCGTTCTTGTGTACACGTTCATAGTATTTTCTTTTTCTATTAAAGTATTTTTTTGTGATCTTCTGACAATGTCGAATAGTTTAACTGAAGTTCCAATTTCTGATTTATCGAAATTACGTGATCTATATAAGATTGATTGGCCAAAGCATCACATCGCTTATTATACGATTGATAATTATATTAAATGGTTTGAAAAAGAACCAAATATTAAAAATATTAAGATTTATTCATTAAATAATGACTGGAAAGATGGAACTTATCTGATAATAGTATGCAAGTTAACTTTCTTATCGCTTATATAAATAAAATGCTAGTTTTTGCTTTCATATAGGACAGATATCAAATTCTATTTTGTACACTGAATGAGAATCTAGATCGATTATTAACAGCTCTTTGTTTACTTAATGTAAATAAGGCTTATACTTTGTACTTTATAGAACGTATTTTGCCAGCGGCCTTGAAATTTATAGAAATCAAGAGATTCAAAAATTTGATACCACCTGATGATTGGACTGTGTGGCATTATATATCAAAAGAGGAGGCATTAAAATTTGATGTAACGTAAGTTTATTTATTTTTACATCATTTTGAAAAGTGGTAAATTACATGAAATGTAATTTAATTAGAAAGGAAAGCACCATTTTTAATAATTAAATCTGCATTTACTTTCATAATAATTCTGGAAGTCTTAACAAATTTGATCACAAATGTAAATCATTCTCTTCTTTTTTTCAGAACACCGAAAGGCATCATTATTAAACCATTAAACGAAGAGCATGCTGAAACAATAGATAAAGCATGGCCACATAGACATCCTGGTTCTTTATACTTTTTCAAACGATTTATTAGAATTAGCCAAACTTTAGGAGCGTTCGATGAAAAAACTGAAGAATTAATGGCTTGGTGTTTCAGGTATTTAATTTTTCCAAAATATATATGATAAAATTTTTTAACTTGCTATTTATTTTAGACTACAATTTGGCTCGCTTGGTACGCTTCAAGTCAATGAAAAATATAAACGTAAAGGGTTAGGTTTACTGATGGTTAAACAAATGTCAAAACTTATTGCAGAATTGGGTGACGATGTTTGTGCACCTGTTATTCATACAAATATACCATCACGAAATCTATTCAAGAAATTGAATTTTAAAGAAGTCGATAAAGTTTTTTGGGCTTATGTTACAGTGGACGAAAGTTTAATCGCAGCATGGGAGGAGATTGATAATTAATATAGGATCATTTTTTTGTTATTTCATATTCTAAAAATTGATTTATATACCTAGTTTTTATCATCATTTACTTTATTATATATTGCGTTAAAAAGTTAATGCATTCATTTTATTTTAGTAAATCTTATCATAAAATCTTACTTTAATTATTAATGTTTCTCCGAAGTAATAAACGTACGGCATCTATTATAAGTTATTGTAAATTTCTGCTCGAATGTCTGGAAAAACAACAACGTGCTGAATGAGTAAATCACGATGCACGAGGCAAATTATTATTAAAAATATTCTGATTAGAAATGCAATATTTTTAGAGAGTATTCTTATTCTAAATTTGATTAAATAGAAATGAGTAAAGTAAAATAAAATTCAAATTTAAAATGAGAACTTTGTGATCAGAATAAATTTATGATCAGTATACAAAGAAAAGCACAAGATACTATTTACACCTGTTCATATATATAAGAGTGCATATTTTCAAAAGTCCACTCAGTGTTCCTAATATTCTCATTTGGTCTGGTTGTCGTGTACGCGTATTCGTGTATAGTATTTTTAATTTATATGGTAGTTTATTTTTTGTGATCTTCTAACAATGTCGAATAGTTTAACTGAAGTTCCAATTTCTGATTTATCGAAATTACGTGATCTATATAAGATTGATTGGCCAAAGCATCACATTGCTTATTATACGATTGATAATTATATTAAATGGTTTGAAAAAGAATCAAATATTAAAAATATTAAGATTTATTCATTAAATAATGACTGGAAAGATGGAACTTATTTGATAATAGTATGCAAGTTAACTTTCTTATCGCTTAAATAAATATAATGCTAGTCTTTACGCTCATATAGGACAGATATCAAATTCTATTTTGTACACTGAATGAGAATCTTGATCGTTTATTAACAGCACTTTGTTTACTTAATGTAAATAAGGCTTATACTTTCACCGGATTTGTACAACGAGTTTTACCAGTAGTTTTGAAATTTATAGAAATCAAGGGATTGAAAAATTTGAAACCACCTGAATGGTCTGTGTTGCATTATATACCGAAAGCTGAGGCATTAAAATTTGATGTAACGTAAGTTTATATTTCTTTTTATTTCAGTCTGATAGGTGATAATAATGAAATATAAAAATTTGAACTAACGTCAGTCTTAAACAAATTTGATCACAAAAATAAATCTGAATCTTATTTATTTTAGAACACCGAAAGGCATCATTATTAAACCATTATGCGAAGAACATGCCGAAACTGTGGATAAAGCATGGCCACATAGACATCCTGGTTCTTTATACTTTTTCAAACGATTTATTAGAATTAGCCAAACTTTAGGAGCGTTCGATGAAAAAACTGGAGAATTAATGGCTTGGTGTTTCAGGTAATTAATTTTTTAAAAATATTTGTGTAAACATTTTCCAACTTGTAATTTATTTTAGACTACAATTGGGATCACTTGGTACGCTCCAAGTGAAAGAAAAATATAAACGTAGAGGGTTAGGTTTACTGATGGTTAAACAAATGTCAAAACTTATTGCAGAATTGGGTGACGATGTTTGTGCACCAGTTATTCATACAAATATACCATCACGAAATCTATTCAAGAAATTGGATTTTAAAGAAGTCGATAAAGTTTTTTGGGCATATGTTGCCATTGAAGAAAGTTTAATTGCAGCATGGGAGAAGATTGATAATTAATATAGATTAAATTTTTGTTATTTCATATTGTAAAAATGTATTTGTAGTTTTTATTTGTAGCATTTTAAACAAAACTTAATTATGGGCTATTTAAAACTATTTAATAATTTATTTGTATTTACTATTATCAAGTTGTTTTCTTTAGTATGCTTAGTGTGACACCCGTTTGCTTTTATTACCGCCTCACATTTTCTTTTCATAGAGCTTTCTAGGTTTTCTATAGTTTGTGGCGCAATTTTGCTTAAGATGGTCTTTACCTTTATTACGTTACTCATCTCGGATAATGAGCTAGGATGATTATGGTTAGTATAGTCTGTAGCTTCATTATTGACCAAATTTTTTCGACTGAATTTAAATCGGGATTGTATGGTGGCTTGTTCATGATATTGATGCAGTTTCCATGACCTAAGCGGAGCGAGAAACAAAATTTAGTTATTTATTTTATAATTTTTTTAAGCTTTCGAAGAGTTAGTAAGGCTTTTGTTATAATGCATAAAAGTAATCTCTTTTTGCAGTACTTCCAAATAAATATCTGCCGTTGGTTTACGCTCAATTATAGCTAACTGATCCAATCCATGTCCACAAAAATGATTCCAAAGCATAACACCTTCTGTTTTACACTGGATCTGTTGTATGCTTTCATCGTTTAATCTTTCACCTTTCCTTCTTCGCACAATTAGCCAGCTATCTCCAACGTGTATTTTAAATTTGCTTTCATCCGAAAAGATTACACGGTCCAACGTCTCCTCAGTGCAATTTAAATATTCCGCGGCCTTTTAAATTGTTTTTTCTTCGTTGCAGTGTTTAAAATTGGCTTCTGAACAAATTTACGAGCATATAAACCGATATCCACAAGCCGCCTCTAAATTTTTCTTACAGAAGCTGTGGTTCTGCGCATGTGGAAAAAACTGTTTCTGATTGTTGGGGAATTGTCTTCGATGGTTGTTGTCTTTCTATGTCTAGCGGATTCTTTCCTTCGTTTCACGCTTTTTTCCTTAACATTTTGATGACGACAGTTTTTGATGACACTTGTTCTTTCTTCAATACTTAATTTTGGCATTTTTTACTTGTTCTCCACTTATTAACTTTCTAAATACGAGTAATTTCGAAGATTAGAAAACTATACCCTTTTATATATGTATGTGCTATGAATGCTTCGATTACTCACTAGAATAACCGTTTTCCCTACCAGCCCTGGTTTTAAATGCGCTTTAAACTCTCATTAAATTATATATTTGAATATGTATAAATTCATTTCTGTTTAATTATATTTGTTCAATGGAATAATTTTATATAAACAAGATTTTAATTTCAGACTTCTTGTTAAAATATAAAAATAGAATAAAAAAAAAAAAAAAATTTAATTATAAAAATATATTGTTAGTTATACTATTATCATATCTACTCTATGTAATTCTACATATCTTTATTGAAAAGTATGCGTAAGTCCGTAAGCGTAACGTACTATTTTGTTTTACATTTTTTAAAAATTTAATTTAACGATACAACTTGACCAAGTTGTCAAGATGTCGATAATTTAGGATCGAAAAAAAAAAACAATTACAAAATAGAAGACTTACATAACATACTATATAGGTTATGTTATTATATTATAAAATATATATTATATTACTCTAGTCTGAATTTTGAATCACCATCACCAGTACATTCTTATCCCATCCCATACATACATACCAAAATACGATAGTTTACGAAAAGCCCTAATATAAGAGTGCTTATTTTCAAAAATACACTCAGTGCTTATAATATTCTCAGTAAGTGATGTTCTTCTGTACACGCGCATAGTATTTTCTTTTTCTATTGAAGTATTTTTTTGTGATCTTCTGACAATGTCGAATAGTTTAACTGAAGTTCCAATTTCTGATTTATCGAAATTACGTGATCTATATAAGATTGATTGGCCAAATCATCACATTGCTTATTATACGATTGATAATTATATTAAATGGTTTGAAAAAGAACCAAATATTAAAAATATTAAGATTTATTCATTAAATAATGACTGGAATGATGGAACTTATCTGATAATAGTATGCAAGTTAACTTTGTTATCGCTTAAATAAATATAATGCTAGTTTTTACTTTCATATAGGACAGATATCAAATTCTATTTTGTACACTGAATGAGAATCTAGAACGTTTATTAACAGCTCTTTGTTTACTTGATATAAATAAGGCTTACACTTTGAACGGATTTGTAGAACGACTTTTGCCAGCAGTTTTGAAATTTAGAGAAATCAAGGGATTAAAAAATTTTATACCACCTGATGAATGGACTGTGTGGCATTATATACCGAAAGAGGAGGCTTTAAAATTTGATGTAACGTAAGTTTATTTAATTTGATATCATTCTGAAATATAATATAAGGGCACCATTTTTAATAATTAACTTTGCATTCACTTTCATAATAATTCTGAAAGTCTTAACAAATTTGATCACAAATGTAAATCGGACTCTTCTTTTTTCAGAACACCGAAAGGCATCATTATTAAACCATTAAGCGAAGAGCATGCCGACACGCTGGATAAAGCATGGCCACATAGACATGCTGGTTCTTTATACTTTTTCAAGCGATTTATTAGAATTAGCCAAACTTTAGGAGCTTTCGATGAAAAAACTGAAGAATTAATGGCTTGGTGTTTAAGGTTTTTCACTTTTAAAAAATATTTGTGTAAACATTTTTCAACTGGTTTTTTATTTTAGACTACAATTGGGATCACTTGGTACGCTTCAAGTGAAAGAAAAATATAAACGTAGAGGGTTAGGTTTACTGATGGTTAAACAAATGTCAAAACTTATTGCAGAATTGGGTGACGATGTTTGTGCACCTGTTATTCATACAAATATACCATCACGAAATCTATTCAAGAAATTGAATTTTAAAGAAGTCGATAAAGTTTTTTGGGCAACGGTCACAGTTGAAGAAAGTTTATTTGCAGCATGGGAGAATATTGATAATTAATATAAAATAATTACTTGTTATTCCATATTGTAAAAAATTATTTGTATAGTATTTATCATTATTCCTATTTGAAGCAATAAATTCAGAAGAATTATATTAAAGTAATTTGCTAGAAAAAATATGTTGCGTTGAAAAGTTATTGCATCGTATTGCATTCGACATTCAACTAAAATTACAAAATATAATTTATTAAGCATTATCAAAGATAATATAAGACAGGAAGATTTCTAATCACATACAAATTTAACGATCATAATATTTTGTATGGTGGGTTGTAATATTACCACCCGTCATAATATTACACTCTCACAAAAGCTTTTTTAAAATTACGAAGTGCTCATCAGTTTACTACCCGCTCTCAAAATATATTTTCATACTCATTCATATTCATAGTCAAGTAAATTGATTACTAAAGCCTGGGGGTACATTGTTTCGATCGGTTCAGTTTCGATTCGTATGGGAAATCGATTGAGTGGACACATAGCTCGAATCGGAACGAATCGAATCGAAAGAGTTTGGAACGATTGGAATTTTGCGAATCCGAACTGAAGGAAATGTCAAGAAAAATGAAATTTGACTGTTTCAAAAATATCAAAAACAAAATATATGTGGTTTAATCGATTGCGATCGGTACCTATGTGTTCAGTCTACTTGAAGTTGAGATTGTAATTGATGGTTTCATGAACTAATCTGAATTACACTTGGAAAAGGTGTAAATAAAAAAAACGATTTCATTTATCTATTGAAATTACTAATTTGTGGATTTTATCATAATTAAAAAAATTACATATTGAAATAGCTATTTAAAAATTAAATAAATTACAAATATTTTATTTCCAAAAATAATTTATTTCAATTGATAAACTCAGTTTGTAAGCGAACCGCTGAAGGATTACGTTAACGAAATGTATTAGCGAGGTCTCTTTAATTATTATGTTTCTTATTCCTAGATTATCGACCAGCATTTCGTAAACGTATTTCCATATGAGGAATAGAATTTCCCGGTAGTTGAAACTTTTATATAATCTAATAATTTATGTAATTCTGTAGAGTCGATAGTGTGTATCGATAGCAATAATAATCACAATCCGAATGATAACAAATTACATTATTTAATATCTACTTCTCTTAACTATAGACTGTTTTAAGATAGAAACCAAATTTTTGAAGTTAAATCAATTTATTTATTTATTTTTCGCTAAAAACAGCCTTGTACAAAAAATATAGTAAACAACAATAAAAATCTAACTAGTAATATTTTTAAGTAAAGGCACGTAGTAAGCATCCTGATTCACAAGGACATAAAGAACAAAATATAAATAAATAAAATCAAAGATTATTCAAGAATTGTTTTTATTGCATAAGACAAAATACATTCTGTTTTCTGTCGTCTAGTATCTTAACATATAAATACAGGTATGGCGAAATAAGAAATATCGTTTTAAAAGATGTAATTTAATGGCTTTTTGTCAATATCCTTATATATTTAAATATATCGTTAATTCAGATAACTACAATAGCAAGAAAATGCTTTATAAATACGTGTAAATATGTACAAGAAATATAACATTTAGTATCGCAAATTGGTTATAAGAAGTACAAAAGGTAAATATAATAGTAAAAGTAAACTTTATACTGGTTAGTTAAAATTTGTATTATTTTTTGTTATAATTATCTAACAGAGACACGTCAAAGTTGTTCAAGATTGGGTTATGTATGACTATTAATTTTAAAAAGTTAAGATAGAATAAATCAACGTAGAACAATTCTAATTATGATATTTTTCATCTAATTTCAAGATTAGAATATTGTATAAGGATATAAATATAATTTCTTATAGTGGCGGTGGTGTATACTGATAATGATATTCTGAGTTATTATGAGTATTAGATCGTTTAATTGAATAAATACAGTTTTTAATCATATTTAATAAATGTGATTTTAAGACTGTCAAACCTCTCACTCTGTATAATCAGATTATCTGTAATCAAAAGTTTCTTCATTATAAGGTAACTTGTGGTTCACAAACATTTAGAAATTAGAATGAAAGAACTAAAAAACAAACAGCAATGACAACGACAACGGACGTGGTTATTTTCATTTCTATACAAAATTATCAAAAATATTTATTTCGTAAAATATTTTCTAGTAATTATTTTTTCACGAAAATTGTAATTTATGCTGCATTAGTTGTAATACAAATATTGAAAATATTCAGTTCAGTGGTATTTAAGTTAAATATTATTCCCCTTGTTGGCCTCTATTACACAATTTTATATAAATGTCCTGTCCTAACTAAAGTATATATTATATAACAACAACATAAGGAACTTTTTATTTTTATTACAAGAAAAGTTTAAAGTGAATAGAATAAACTTGACTAAATCTTATATTTTTAATCCTGCGGCCTTTTTAACAAAGTTTATAAAATGATTATCAAGTGAATTGTTTAGTTATAATACATTTAACATATTGTTTTAGTTGAGCAGTTTCTTATACTGATTGAAAGTATAAAAAAAAAGTATAGTGGAAAATATTTTATGATAAAAATAATTTCAAATTTGGACAGATAATTTGCAAAGGTTCATTGCAGATTAACTGAGCTTATGAAGATAATTTTGATCAAACGGGGAATTTTAATAAGATTTTGAAAAAAAATTGTAATTTTATATTTTAAATTATGAATTGGTTATCTAAAATCCAATTTTATTATTGCATTTTTATATTTTTTGGAAAGATTCAAAATAAACATAAACCTTGCGGTATACGTCAAAGTTGTGGTATGACCTGTGAATACGCTCTATTTGGAAATAACAAGATCGGAGATCCATTAAATTTATGACCAGGCCACACCAAAATAAGTGAAAAATTCAATTTTTATATTTAGTGTGATAATATTAAATCATGCCGTGCCATAATTCATAATGCTACTTACAAGTTAATATTACTTAACTTCGTCTTATCATTTATCTATGGGATAACTATTTCAAAAATATAATTTTCATTGAAAATACAATTTTCGTTCAAAATTAAGGTAAAACTCTCGAAGATTACGTACTATACCAATGTGGAATAAAACTATAGTAAGGCTGCAAAAAGGTAAAATTAAGGACATTGGAGCGATGGTACTCTACTTAATATAGAAAAGTTGGTACATGTTATTTGGATTACAGAACTGTCAAATGAAAAACTGCACGACATTTCCAGCGGTGATTAGATTGAATACAGTGTTACCTCATTATTATCTCATTTACCGCTTGAAGGACTGTTTAAAAAAAGTTGTACCAGACAAAACGAAAATCATAGATTAAAATTTTGTAAAGTATAAGCTTCCTCCAATTTAATGCTTCAGTCTAAGGAAAAGGATATCCATGAGCGAAGTAAGCCACTATAAAATTTATAATATTGCTTCATCATATATACATTTCCAAATATTGCTAAACATATTGAAACAATAATTTATTAGAATTTTTGTATAGAAGGTTCCAAATTCCACAAATTTAAATCTAATATTAACTAACCCTCTTCTCTCCATATTCGTCCTTAAGAACTTCCCCTATTGTTTTAACCTATTTTTCCCATTTTATTTTTATTCCACATTATTTTTACTCCAGCAAAATATGATTTCTTGCGCAGTACGACAGTAGATACTATTTAAATACACAAAGTGTGTTCAATGTCCTTACTGATTTTTCTTTACATTGGAAATGAAAATCATGTGTAAATTTGAAATTGTAGAAGATTTTTGGTTTAAATCTGTAGTAATGAAAAGATAATTTATGCTGTCATATAATTATAGCAATTATAGAATTCTTTACTTTAAGGTTAGAAGAAAATATCGTTGGTATATAAAATAACAATTGAAATAAATTGATATTAGTAAAAATCCATTAGTAAAAATGTTGTTAGGCTAAAATTCCACATTTTGATCGATACGTGAATTACTGAAATTTAAGTGTTATTCATTTTCTGGAACTTTGGCCAAAATATTTCGTTAATCTGGTATCGAACGCGATGTAAAGCGTAAAGTCAAGGTTTCACCAAAAAAAAAAAATAGTTTTTTATTTTGTACTATATTATGCATCTAAAGTTATAGAACGTTACTGCAAATTAAAATAAATGGTTTTGTACATTTTAGAAAATCGCGGTCATCACAAAAACTTCATGATTCCAAAGAATTTAATTACAAATTTACGTGGTTTTTAGGTGGACATGTATAATTAAATAATATTTTGAGTAGGTGTTAAAATAATTTTATTTTCTACATAATTTTACTTTATACAATAATATATATTTTAACAATTTTATATCAAAATTAAAAGTATTTTAATTTGGATTTAGGGTTACTAGTTACATTGTTTTTGACTTTTGTAATATCTGTCAAATTCCTTAATTGGCTTTCAATATTGTTATTGCTTTTGCTCTATAATAAAAACAGGAAAAGTGAAAAAAAATAATTAAATGGAATTTGTTTCTGATAATGTAATATATTGACAAAATAACAATATCAAATGAATATGGACAAATGTATTCCAACTATTGTATACAATTAAAGTTTAAAAAAGAAGTAAATTAAATGGTAAATAAAGTAATTGGATTTACGATGAGATGAATTAATAAAAGTTAAAAAAAAAACGTAATAGTAATAAAAAAATAATTACCAACAATGACCTTTTTATTAGTCTTGTCGGCTTAATTTACAATATCACAAAATATATTTAGTTTATAGAAAAGGAACACCACGAAGTCACCTACTAGTAGTTCTTGGATAACTTCATGAACAGATTTGTGGAGGTTTAAACTAAACCGTACATAGGGTCTAAACTAAATTGTATAACATATCGCATTTACGCTTATCGTAGACATAACGCAGATATTATATTATCGCAAAACTCTTGCTGCGTACGGTTTACTGAATTTAAACTAATATGAGAATATAAGTTTTTGGGATGCGTATTTGGAAGTGTTTTTCAATAGTCTTACCTTAGTTTTATTTCTGTTTTCCTTACCGATCTTATTAATAAACGAAATTTTCTTTTTTTTGTCCTCTGTGATTTTCTCATATTTTTCATTAGATTTTTCATTTCTTGAACTTTGTTATAAACAAATTTTCCTTCAACCATTTTTAAAGATATTCTTGAATTTTTGTCTATTTTTAAAATTTGTTTCTAATATATTTTTATTTTTAGAATAATATCAAAAAAAAAAAAAGTATATTTGTTTTGCAGAATTTTATTTATATGCGAAACTTCTTAAATGGCTGCTGATATCTTTACCATACAATCTTTTGTCAGTAGCCTGGGAAACGTTTGTTTACATATTTAATGCTTCTGTCTACGCATAAATTTAAAAAAATATATAATATTTGTATAACCATAACTCATACTAGAAAAAAAAGTCATTGTGACGTTTATGCAAGATGTACAAAAAATAGAATAATTTTTCAAAATAAAATTATTGGATTTTCTTCAATATGCAGTTTTTCTTTATAAATTATACTAAAACTGAAAGGAAAATACATTTATCAACCAATAAAATAAAATTTCTGGTTCTGACCACGAAGAATAATTTTTTTTTCTGTAAATCTCCAAGATCAAATTTAACCAAAAACTGTGCATTGCATTTTCATTAATAATATTCTGAAAGTAGATACACTGGGTATGGTCTGTATATGCTATTAGTAATATAGTTAAATTGAAATATGTTCGGTACATAGTTGTGTAAGCGTAAAGAATATGTAGTCGATTTTATAAAAATATTATCTTACTTTTATATAAAGGGAATGTCACGTGCCAAAAATTCATTGCAATAGATCAGTTCGTTCTAATATCCTTGACTATATTTTAGTATGTTGAGTTTTTCTTCCATTTTCATTTTTCTCATTTAATTTCTTTTTTTTTTTTTGTAATTTATATGGGCTTTAATAACATTTTCGTTCAATATACAAAAAAAAAAAAGATATTTATTTTTGATATAGTTTTTTTTGAAAGTCTTTTCGAAATCATTTATGAGACTTTTGTACCAAATCTAATAAATCTAAATTGCGGTTGAGGATTACCTTCAAGTCCTGAATATATGCAGGCGCTGTTCAAGAAAGTTAATAACTAAAAATTAGTGTTTTTATCATTGTAAAATTTATGAAAATTATTTGAACTATAAATTGCTGAATTATCTTGTAAGCACATGCACGGTTTATTACTTTCTAAACGATCGTTATGTAAAAGAAATCCGAATATACAAATTTCGTTTATATCACATCATCAAGAAAGTATTAAGGATCCTTCTCTTAATATTTATTTTAATGTACTTTTATAAATTTATTATGAAAAATGGAAAATGCATTTTTAAAACTTATAAACAAGAAAATCTTGACGTAGTTCGGTTTGTCCCATGGTAAAAAGCTCATTTTTCGATTGTTCCTACCGTTTTCAGTTGCTTCTACAGTCGCAAGCCTATTTAGATATTAGATCTTCAATTATATTTATGTAATTATTGTAATACAGAAATCAAATTGTAATTCACATGTGGTCAATAAATTATATCTATGTAATTCCACGCGATTTCCAAAATTATTTGCTAAAATTTAGTTTTATTGGAACTAAATTCCTAACATTTTCATATATACATAAAATTCTCTTATAAAAATTTTCACATTTTTCTAAATATTATATACAAATATGACAAATACCTTAAAATATACTGAAGATATGAAATTTTTCTTGATCCTTGTAGATCTTTTTTATTGACAATAAAATAAAAAAATATTTTTTAAATTAAAAGAATTTAATATTTTTTTCCAAAAAGTTCCAAGTAAATATTATAGTGTATAATTTCATGCTTCTTAAATATTTCGACAACATAATTTTCTTTAAAAATGAAAATTTGTGGATTTATTTTTGTCAAAATCCATGAATACAAAGTGGAAAATTGCATTTTTTTTTCGTTTTTGAAATAACTTTAACAAAAAATATACATTCACCAAAATTACATTTCAAGCCAAAAGTTAATGGATAATATAAAATAAAAATTTGAAATATCCTTTGAGACGAAATCTTTGGAGAACGTATTAACTTACAGTAATAAAACCAAACTTATAGTACTCGAATAAAAATTTTACATAAATAAATCAAGTTTTGTTTGGTTTTCTTTATGTAGTTTCAAATTGCTTAAATTTTTATTATATTTCCTGAAATTTGATATTATTTTTTGTGCATATATAAATAGTATATGTCAATTTCAAACTATAACAATTAAACCAGCGCTTCCCTAACCTAACCATAAAAAATTTAAAATATATTAAACATATTCAAGTGGTTGTGTTTCTGTGACGGTATATTTCAGGACATGTATCTAAGCCCTGATTTTTATTTTCAATAAATGAAACAAGGAACTATACTTATATGAGAATGGTTCATAGGTACTGGGACAACCTGTATAATATCTCATTTTTATACAATTATAAATCTTCTGATACAAATAAACGTAAATAATTTTTATTTTGGTTAAAAATAAAATTTCATAAAATATATAATAAAGTAAAAAGTAAATAACTACGTAAAAAATCCTTTTTATAAAAAATTTTTGTAGGACTTTTTTTTTTTTAATTCATTTAAATAGTTAAATAGAAAATAATCTCTGTATATACGTTCATGGATTTGATTTGGATTTACTATGAATAAAAAAAAAATCCTTATAAATTTTTACTAACAATGTAAATGAAATAAACTAAAAGGAAATTGCTTTTGAGAATTCCAATGATTTTTTTTACGGTTGGAAGTTCTTAAATGGGAGAGAAGATAGATAAACTGGTAACATTCTTTAATTATTTTTCTAGTAGTTACAAAGAACTATAAGAAAATATTTAATTGAGGAATTTTTTTATACGATACTATAGAAATTTCAATATTAAAAACCACTAAAATGTAATTACAAGAATAATTTTCATGTAACTTATTATATTATTTTACAAGTTTATTTTTATAGCTTCAATTTTATAATACATAAAACATCAACTTTTTATATATCTAAAATTCTTTACCATCTCCAATTACCCGCCAATACAATTTATCAATATCTTGAAATCCAATTTTCTGAAATAAATTTCTCGACGGATAATTATCTTTTATAACAGTGGCATAACAATCTTCATCCAATTCAGCTAAAATTTTTGCAATACCTTTAACTAATAAAGTTCCTAATCCATATCTTCGATATTCCTTTTTAACAAACAGAGCAGCTAATGTTCCTGATTGCACTCTATAAAAAATATAATAAAATTTTCAATAAAATTAAAATGTTTTTCAAAATTTATACCTTATACACCATCCAACCAATTCGCCAGAATCTGTATAAGTCCCAAGGGTTGTATTAAATTTAATTTGATTAATTACTAAGTTCAGTGATCCTTGATGTTTCCATCCCCATAATTCATTTATCATTTTACCATTAATTTCATTTAGAGGCCGTAAATGAATATTTTTGGGTGGACTGATGTAAATAAAAATTGAATTAGAAAAATGTAATTTAAAAAATTTCACAATTTTTTTTTTGTACCAAATATCATATTTATTGGCATCCGTTCGTCGTAGACAATAACAAATTGTATCTGTATCCAAATTGTGAATTGGATATTTTATATTTTTTATTTTAATCAATTTCTCAATTACAGGTACTAAAGATATCGAAAATCCACTAAAAATGTAACTACGTGACAAATCTAACAGATTTAAAGCTGTCTCAAGTTTCGAATAATTTTTAGTATTCAAAGCGTTAAAAAATATTTGATATTTATCCTGTAATTTTAATTTATAATCGTTATTAGTTTTGTTTAAATTTTTTGTTCAATTTTATTATACAATTATCACGAAAATTCCATCTTCCTTCCATTGTCCATTAAGACTATAAATTTTGACATATTTGATAATATCTTCTGGATCAGTGTTATACCAACGAACGTAATTATTTAACGTATAATAGCCTAGATAATTATTGGTTGGCCAATCTATTTTATAAAGATTTCTTAATTGTGTTATATTATTCCATGGAATTTCTATTAATTTATTATACGACATTTTAATGATTTTTGAATAATCGATGTAGCACATATAAATTATAAATTGTAATTGAAATGAGAACAATTTCAAAACTATTTTTAAGTCAATCTTATCACAATTTCATTTTATAAATAATATAAATGTTAATATATAATTATTTTTACATATTTCTTTTTTTAATCATTCATAATTGTGAATTTCCAATAGCTTGCAATTTTTCAGATAAGAATTACACTGTAAATTTTATATAGATTAATAATTGAAATAATTAATTAAATATGATTTAAATTAGAGATGTAATTATAATTATAAAATACTTTTACAGAACTTTGATTTAATTATTGATTGATTTCTTAATTAAATATAGAGTGATAGTTATGAGTAAATGTAAAATTATATGAACCGCGATGGCATAATTGTATTGCGCCATTCTGTAATGCATTCAGTCCCGGGTATAGTACTCGAAATTTTATTCGAGTACTATAAGTTTGACTCAACTTTAAATGAGTAGCATTAATAAAAAATTACAGTATGTAAAAGTCACGGAAAATGGTAGCTGCTCAAACCTTTTGCTGACAACAACTGTCTCATAATTAAAGCAAGAAAAGCTCACCAAAATCTTTTTAACGAATATAATGTATTTTAAAGTGGTACTATTCTAAGTCAAAGATCCTCCTTGACAAAAATCCTTAACAATAATCTAATTTCCATTATTATAATGCTACTATTAGCAGCTATAGAATAATAAAATCATAAACTACTATAATATAATTTAAATTATGTATAGTTTAATATGTAATGCTAGTACTTTGTAAGAAATACTGAAATACTATACTCAAATATATATTAAAAATACAAAATATATCCTTGTAAAAATATATCCTTACACTAAGTTTTTCATAGAAATTTATATTACATTCCTTCCAAGTTAAACATGAATAATTTAATTTTGTGACCTCTTTCATGCTACTTATAAGAATATTTTTAAATATTATTCTTTTTATAACCTTACAAAGTAACTATTACAATCGGATCATTGTTAAGGTTAAACGTTGCTTGTATCAAAAGAACCTAAATTTGAAATACTTGGACCAGACAAATCGATTAAATTACAACTTTCTTCTATTATTTGGCATATCGACAAAAGAATTTAAACGAAAAAAATCATTCAATATGTAAAAGTTTATTACAAATAATGAAATAAGATTTTTTTGTACGAATTGATCCTTTAATAGATTTGAATATTTGAAGATTTTCTGATTAATCTTTTTGAATAACCGATCATTAGCTAACCAAATTTCCAGGCATGATAAAGTAAAAATATCAAAAAACGAATTTAAAGTTTACTTTACACTAGAGATTGTTAAACTATATTAAACTATTTCATATTCTGATCGTGAATCTTTGTAAAGCTTGGACTACAATGTATCGATCAGTTTAGTTTCGAATCGATAGCAGCCAATCGACTTATTAAGTAGATTGAACACATAGTTATGTTACTGAGAATGAATAAGCTTAAAATTATAAAGTATCTATGTATACACTAATTACTTAATTAGTAATTTCTCGAAGAAAGAAAATTCTCAAAATTTATTAAGCCCACGCTATACTAGTCTTTTTGAAATTGGTGATGAATGATATTTTTCTAGAAAAAGTTATGAAAAATTCGGAAAAAAACATGATTGCAA
Source organism: Rhamphomyia laevipes (assembly GCA_963920725.1). Taxonomy (NCBI): domain Eukaryota; kingdom Metazoa; phylum Arthropoda; class Insecta; order Diptera; family Empididae; genus Rhamphomyia; species Rhamphomyia laevipes. Next base: position 24,293,550 of record OY987258.1, on the reverse strand, counting down.
TAGAAACGGAAGATAGAAGATTTAAAATCTTTTTCGAAAAAAGTGGTTGAATCCATCAAAAAAGTTGATGTTTGTCGTTTTTCTTTATTTCTCTGTTGGAATTTATTTGGTAAAAATTAAATATTTTTTATCATAATGGCTTTAAGATTATTAATTTAATAAATTTAATATTATTTGACACAAAAACTTCAAAATATCCAATATTTCCATGAATTTTCTTAAAGTAAAGTGGGAAATTATATATATTTCGGTATTGTTTATTTTACATTCTTTCTCTTTTAATTTTTGCTAGAAAAAACTCATTACCAGTTTTAAAAAGTCTAGTGTAGCGTAGGCTTTACACTGTTCGAAAAACCAGAAAATAGAAGTTTCATAATTATTATCACGGAATACAGAACGAATTTTAAATTCGTTTCGTATCGTAATAAGTACTCCTACTATTTATCAAATAAAATTGTTGGATTAATTTAAATTATCTGTGGAAATTCCATATAAAAATAAATATAGAAATGAAAACATAAAAAAGATTTTACGAAATGGAAAATATATTTAAATATAAATATACAATTTATTTTATGTCTGGGTAGGAAAAATTGATGACCTTAAGGGTAGTTAGGAAATTTAAATATTATCAAAGAAATTACAATTTTAGATCTATTTTATAATTTCCATTTCAACAAGAACTTCAATAAAAATTGGAAAAATATGTAGTTTTTTTTAAACTAATAAAAAAATTGAGATTTAATCGAATTGCTACATGAATGATTTTAATAATTTCATTTTTTTTTTTATTTTGTAATGGTTTTTTGTCTTCTTTATTTTATTAATTTTCAATGGTTTTTGGTATCGTAGCAAAGATATTTTTATATAAACCATTAAATATTTAAATATTTGAATTTCATATATACTTTTAAAGTGAATATAAATTAATGATTTATTTCACATTGGCTACACACCAAGAAATAATTGTAAATTCAATTAAAATATCAAAATATAATAATTGGTAAAATCCTTTTGTATAATAAAATCTTACAAATCTTTGGATTTAATTTAGCTCTTAGTTGTAAAAATGCTAATGTATAACTTTTTATAAATCTATAAAACTTTTCATTTAATTTTTATGTTATATATATGCCATAAAAGGAAATATCATTCATAATATAATAGACTTTCTAAGTATAATTTGAAAACTATTCTTATTATAAACTATTCAAAACAGTTTTGTGAATCTGTGAAACGTGGAAAATATATTTTCAATTTAAATCAAATTTATTTATATAGTAGTTAAAGTTGAAAAACTAGGTTATAAAAATAATAAACTTAAACTTATATTAAAGTTTACATATTTTATTTAGATTTTTTATTTAAATTAAACCAAATATTTCTAATGGGTATATAGACCAGTGTCAACTTTTCAAAAAAAAACTATGTAGTTGAATTTCCATCTCTCAACCAACCAATCTATGAAAATTTTTCAAAAATATACGTTTATATATTATAAACATTATATTGGAAACTAAAAATACAAATTTGAAAAAAAAAAAAAGATTTTATAATGTATAAAAAAAATTAAAAAATTTCACGAGCGAAATTCACCTGAACTATACAGCAGTTCAATGAAAATTGTATTTTTAATAATAAAAAATAAATTTTTATGACTTCTTTTTAGTACATATAGAATTTTAATATAATATAACACATCATTTTTAAAAAATCTTTAAAAAGCCAATCTACAAAAAAGATATACAGAAGGGATTTATTTTAAAATATAGTTTATGTCGCGAGAATTGTATGCTTTGATATATATAATATTTATCGTACAAGGTACAACTTTAATATTCATTGAAAATCATGATTTTCACAATCTTAAAATGAAACTTTTCATAAAAAAAAATTCATATCATAAAAGTATAAATTTTTTAATGAAAAGTAGTAAACGATATTTTATATATTCAATACGAGGGTTATGTGAAAACTTTACAAAACCAAAAAGAAAGAACGAATTATGTAAGTTAAAATGCTTTATTTTTCAATGAAGTATCCTTCAATCTCAATACACTAGGTTTAACATTTTTCTAAAAATTCTATATCATATTTATTATGATTTGTATCAAGGCTTGTTAAATAGCCCTATACAGCATCAATTGCTTCAATATTTTTTTCTTCTTTTTTCTCTTATTTTTGTATCCAATTTATTTAACAAGTTAGAATTGATTTACCTTTCTGAAAATAATCAACAAAACTGTGTTTGAATCCCAAAAGAAACTGATACCAAAACATTCCCTGCTGAAAGTTTACCATCAATGATAATGATTCATCATGCAAAATATGGTAAACTCGTTCTGTTGAAATTCCTATTGAATCAGATATTTACCGCATTTTTCTATCGTCGATCATCTAATATATCAGGACTTTTTAAACGATTTTTGATATTGTTACATGTACTGTGTGGACCGTTTTCAATATTTGTACAGTCATATTTAAATTCTACAGTCGTTCTGTAAACAGTTGGAAAAGAAGGATAAATTTCTGTTGTTGATAACCTTTATAAAATAAAGAATTTAAAAAAAATAAATGGCATGTCAACTTTAAACAGTAGGTCAACAACAAATAAGAGAGGTATCATTTTTTCTTTGCGATTGCAGTCCTTTTCAAAAGTTTACAAACAACCCTCGTACGTATATCAGTACATGTACATATATCAGTATTTTAAATTTTCATGGATTTAATTTAATTCTAAAATTATATGAAATATTGAAAAAAGATTTAAATTTTTCAATATTTGTCAAAGTTTTAATTTAGTTTTAATAGTTTTTTCGTATAATATTTAAAACTATAAAAATTACAGTTCAAAACTAAATTATAAAAGATGTGTTATTGAAAATATTTAACAACTTTTTAATAATAATATAATTTGCTCGAAATCCTTGAAATTTGGTGAATCAACCCTAACTTCTCGATATTTTAAAAAAAATCTTACAAATAATTTTCAAATTTCATTTTTATAATAATTTCAACATTGTAATTTTTAATTTCAATATAGTGTCCTTAAGTCCTGATTTTCTGTGAAGAAGAAAATTTTTCTATTGAAACACAATTGTAAAATGTAATTGACATATTTCATTTTTTTAAATATAATTGAAAAATTCCTTAGGCAAAATATGTTTCTTATAACAAATAAAAAAATGATTTATAATTAAATATTCATGTAAAATTATTTCCGATTTATGTCTTCTAAAATATTGAAAAGTAATTTTCTAATTTACCTTATGGCAGGCAATTTTTGTAAAATTTGTTATACAAAAAAATATTTGTTACCACTTGGAAAATTGCATAATTTTAGGTGAGTAGCTTTTACAAATTAATAAAATTTTTATATTAAAATTCTAACTAATATTTCGACTGAAAGTGCTGCATTGAACCTGATGGTCAAAAAATGAATGTTCATGTACGCAAAAATTTGATTTCAACAAAAAAAAATCGTCAGATTTTAATAAAATTTTAGTGCACAGTTTCATCCTAATGCTTGTACAAGATGAGAACGATACTTGGGTTCATACTAGAATTTCGGATTAATATTTCATATGTTATTATTATCCGATCTGAATTAAATTTGGTACATATTATAGTTTTCTTATGTAGTGTTGACTGTAAAATTAGAAGTCGATAGTTCTGTGGGTCCATTTTGAAATACCCAATTATATTTCATAAATTCAATGCTCTATATCTACATCATAATCATACAGCAATTGTATTACCAAATTTCAATGATATTGATTTAGTTATCTAAATGACCAGTGGCCAAATACTGTAAAAGTTCTGTTTAGGTCCTAAGTTTAGGATTTAATGTGGCTTTATATTTTTGTAAATATTTTGACTTACTTTTGGTATACAATTTTACAGTGGGTAGAAATATTTAAATTCCAATTTAAATATCAAACAGTTTGTAATACGAAATTAGTTAAAATCTACTATTCAATTTAAATATTGTCTTGATTTGATATAATATAATAAATTTAAATCTAATTCAATTGGACTTACATGATAGTGAGAAGTATTATAATTAAAAACATGCTAGATAGAAGCAGGATTCTAGATGCGAGTCTGCAGAATTGGTTTTTTATTTCCAGATGGTACATATTTTTGGATAGTGGACATTTTACTGTGTAGTGTACTGTTATACCGTGCTCTTAATATATGCTGTTAATGTTACAATTAGAGTTTTCTTTTATTTCTTTTAAATAGCTTCTTATTTCTTTTAAATAGCGCCAAAGCCAAAAATGAGCTTTGATCTTCTTTCTCAAAGCAGTTTCCTGACATTTTATAATTGGAATTTGAACCTACAGTTTTTATATGGATTTCTTTAAGATGAAGAAACGTTGTAGTAATTTCAACAAGCTTATGGCTTTTAATAGTGAAACTGAGACAGTAGTTGTTGTCTGCAAATGATCTCAACCATTATCATTTTTCTCAGTCTTAAAATCACAATTACACATTGCATATTTTATTACTATTCATTTAAAAGTGAGTCAATTTAGAATTTAGAGCAATGAGTTTTCAAACAAAAAGTTTTTCACATGAGTCTAAATCTAAAATTCACAATCCAAAGGATTCACCTTGTATTCAAATTTTTCTATGTTTTTATAAATGCTAAACTTTATTAATAAAATTCAAAAATTTTTAGCTACTAAATATTTTTATGTTGATTAATTGACATACAGATGTCGCTAAATAGAAGCAAATTTTATTCATATATATATTTGTTTCCGAAATTATTGTGTCGTTTCGTAAATGTCCCAATTGGTGGTATCCAGTAATTTTATATTTCTTCTTAGTAGAGATGCAAACCAAATTTTTCATTCAATTGTAGAGCTAAACCTTTTCTTACTTTCAGATTTCAGTACCATTTTTTTCATCCTTCTGTTTTTGTTCTAAAGTTGTTTTTATTAGTGAAGGTTTCCTACTGTCCTGAGCAATTTATTTGTTATGCAGTTAAGCATTATAGAAATTGTAAATATAATAATATAATTCAATTTTAAACATTTATCATAAATATTGGTTAATACAGTAGATAGACACATAAACATCCACAAGATTTTATATATCCGTTTACTATAGAATTGGATGTACTTACTCGATGGGTGAATGGTAAAATCTTGCATCTTACTGTTAGGTTAGAGTTAGATTGTGGGAGTGCGAGTGAGTATATCTTTGACCATTATACTGTGTAGATTTGTTTGGCCGAGAGTATACACAACTGGAGTTTAAAAAAACTTTTCAGAATCTAGCTACAAAAGAAATTGTTGATAGAAATATTATATACTTTCATTCAATAAAACTATTTGGTACCTAACGAATATAATTGAGATATGCCTATAGAGTTTTTCCTTAGGAAATATTTTTACATATTAGATTTATTTACATATTTTAGATATTCGGATCAAAAATACGTAATTAATACCTTCGAAAAATACGAAAAATTGAAAAAAAGAAACATAATACGTACAGCCAGAAGAAATTTTCATTATGAAAGTTTAATTTTTTTTTATACTCGTATCCTTCTTATGCTAATTTTTTTGATTATCCCTTTACAAAAGTTCTATTTAACATTTTTATTACTCCAACATCAACAAACTAGTTATAAGGCTGAACTCTTGCTAAAATTAAGGGTTTTTTGTGGAGAAGAATATTATTATAATATATATTCGTTAAAATAGTGAAATTAAATTTTAAAATTTAAAGGAAAATTAGTAAAAAACAAATAATTCGTAATTTAATATTAAACACTTCTTTGCAAAGGATATAATCTAGACCTAGAGTCTTGGGTAGTCCTTACTTTTTAAATAATCCCTTATTTTTATTTTAATTTTTTCAATATTTCCTTGAAAAGTCGAAACCAGTTTTCTTAACAAAATGAAAGACATTTGATATTTTTTTTGTTAAATATTTTTCTACTAAAGCCCGTCGCACAATGTGAGCGGTGCCTGTTGATAGTAATTTGAAAAATATTTGTATGTTGTATAATGCTGCAATGCTGGTGGTTATTGTGCTAACGAAAATTAATTTCGCGAATGGTTTAGTAATGGTTTAAAATCTAATCTAATGTTGAAAGTATAGGAGTAGAGTTTTTAGTTTTTTAAACATCTCAGAAATTTTAAATTAATTAAAAAAAAATATTTTTATTGACAAATAAAAATTTGTTGTAAGTTATAATCAACAAGTTTGGGAGAATTGAAAATATAAATTTGACTGAAAATAAATTTTTTAACTTTTACTGATAGTGAAAATAATAATAATAATTACATACCTAACAACTAATGCCCACATTGTGCATCGTCCTTTATGCAGTTTAATGAAATTATTGAATGGTACGAAAATAAAACATACTATGTCAAGTCAACTATTCACTGTATGTGTATTATTTTTTTAATGATATTTTAGTCTTTTTAAATATAATTTAATTCCATCCAAAACATCTTGCTAAAATTTTTGTGCAAACACTGCAGGAGATAAATATATGAAATACAGGATATTAAAAAAGTAATTTTAATGCGCATATAAATTTTGCAATAAAGTTGACACCAAAGAATGACTTCTGACGTACAAAATTTTGAAGATAAATAAATTTGGCAGATCATTATAGAAATTCTTAAATCTTTTTAAATTTTATGATACTTTTTATATGACACTAAAATTTTTTTAATTTGCTTTTAAAACAGACCAAATAAACTTACCTTAAAAAAACATAATTTATTACTAAATTAATGAGGTCATTATTACTGCTGCTGGGGAACACAGTCCAAAGACATAAAGTTATCAAATGTATACAACTTAATAGTATTTAGGTAAAAAAGAATATTTTACTTTATATAAATCAAAGCATTTCTTATATATTTTTCAAGGAAAATGGAAACGTTTTTCGTGAAGAATGTCCAAGAATGTTGACATAATTCAAAAGAATTAAATTAAATTGTATAATAAAATATAGTTAGAAAAATTAAAAATTAATTGCATTTTATAAATATCGATGAAAGTTATTGTTAAATTTCAATTAGACAAATATTATTTAAAAACTAATGATATTTCGTACAATTGTTTTTAGTATTGGCCAAACATGTTTTAATGGAATAATAAATAATTGGTTCACAATTTACCAAACTTAATGTTATTCATACTCTGAATTGAATTCCACTTATTCTGACATTTATTAAACATAAAAAAAAACATTTATTGAAAGTATAAAAATATTAATATACGATACGCAGCTCAAGATAAAATTAATTTTAACACGAGAATCACAACTCTCTGAAAAATGACTGATAATTTTCGATCTAAAAAATAGTATCGTTAAAAAATTATAAATTTTGATTCCATAAATTTATATAAAATATTGACCACATAAATTTGTATGAATTATTAAAAAAATTAATTAGAATTTTAAATTAATATTCACTAAATAGTTGAGCAACACTGGTTTAGTGATTTTGTTTTCTGTCAACATTTTCACTATGGTTATGATTTTAACTGTTTGAGCACGTGCTGTGTATCGGTCATTACTATAAAAGACACCTAAAATAATACACTCACCCAATATATAACCACAAAATTCTAAATTATTCTGGAATACATTCATATATTCATATAATAATAGAGGTTTTAAATACTTGTCAAATAATTATTGGTTTTGACATTTATGAAAATGTACTTTAAAAATTTTGGGTAATTATTTTAATTTTTTTTTTTAATAAAAAATAAAGATTTATTAAAAAAAATATTATATCGAGAATCACTTATATTATATAAGTTTTATAGTTAAAATCACTTAAAATGAACTTGATTTAATTGAGTGACAGGATATTGTGTATAAAAATGTTTGGTTGTTTTGTAATATGGTTTACACTTAAAGGGATTAATAATATTAACAAAAAAAAAAAAAAAAATCAATTTTTGACATTTATTGAAATCACTTGAGTGTTTTTTGGGGATATTATATGAAAAATTTTTGTCATGAATATTTTATACACACATAAATAAAAGTTTAGGAAAAACTGGAAAGGACACACTTGAAAATTTCATATAAATATACATTGTTAAAATGAAAGGATGTCATTTAGAAATAAATGTTAGAAAATTTTAATTTATTAAAATTCATTGGAATCAATTATGATTTTACCAAAAGTTTTTATATGAAAGGATGTCAATTCATTTGAATTAATTATAATTTAAATATCTTGCTCTATGCTTTCGTTTAGTACTAATATTGACCCTGTGGTATAATTAAAATCGTTGAATGGTTTATATACATATATTCTGCAAGTTGCAAGTTTCCATGTTACCGAGTACTAAATTGTAGACCATAAATTGTTAAGCACATTCATATAGTTCATAATCCGAACAGTTACGAAAAATTAATCAAAAATAACCAGAACAAAAAGTAAATTAAAAGAAAATGATTAAAGATAACTACATAAATTCTCAGAATATAAAAAGATAAATATAAATTTTATGAAAAACAAATAATTACTTTTCTACGAATTTAACATTAAAATGCGAAATTCCGGGGTTTATTTAGAATATTTTCAGAAAGATAAAACTTTTTTTTTTTCGCTACCTTTATGTTCAGGCGTTTTTCCTTTTAAATTCATGTATTATGAATAATCTCAAAAATAGCATTCAAATTTTTATATATCTATATTTTATATTGTCAGAATTGATTGATAAAAAATATTTTATGAATGTTATATACTTAAAAATAAGCTTTTTGAAATTTTTACAAACTTTTTGAAATTATTCCAAAAATTCCCAAAAAAAAAAAAACAACATAATAATCAAGAATCTTATTATTTTTCTTTTTAAATGAAACGTATAATTTCCATCAAAACAACATTCAAAAGTCCTTAATATTAAAATAGAATCAATATATTTTCAATAATATTTACGTATTTATTTTTTATATGTAAATTAAACTGTTTGGAAACAAACGAAAAAAAAATCGAATCTTTCAAAACTCTGTATTTAATGGCCTATCATTTAATATATTTTATGTTGTATAGTTAAATGTAGGAAGAAAATCGCAAAATCATATTGAAAAAATAAGCAAAAGTTTAAAAAAGTGACAATTACGAGGGCTGTTCGGGATAATACCGGCTTTGAAAAAGTGGCAACACTAAACCGATTTTTGTATTTTCAAATAATCGCAACTGTAACAAGCTATGACGTAATTTACATAGTTTATATTTGACAGCTTTAAAAACAAAACAAAATTAATTGTAATTTCTAAAACCATGGATAAATAAAACTGAATTCCGATGATTTATAAAATAATTATTATATCTTGATAAACACTATCCGGAATCTGCTCCATTATATTCAGCTTGCTGGATTTATGGTCGTACAGACACAGTTGATAAACACGATGATGATGCATCAAAAATAATGGTGCATTAAAGAAATTTTAATAAATGATCGTCGTGAGATTACTGACATTATTAATATTTCTATAGATCAAATGCATTTGATTGTACGTACATAAACATTAGCATATGAAAACAATATTTTCAAGATGAGTGCCGCCATTCCGCGTTCGTTAACAATAGATTAAATGTGTAACAATAAAACGAATATTAATGAATTTTTGCAATGATTTAGCAAAGGAAAATCTGCTTTTTCATTAAGACAATGACTTGTTTTGCAAGCTAGAATTGTGTTTTGTATTGCTTCTATATCCATCGTATTCACCAGATTTAACTCATTAAAAATGGTTTTTAGGCACTATAATAAAGTAATTATAAAGATGGGATAAAATTATTAAAACAATGTTCAATTAAGTTTATAGAGCTGAAATGAAACTTATGTTGAAAAAATATTACTTTTTTTTTAAAACATTTGATTTTTTTAAAATTGGGTCTGCGGCATTACGAACAGCCCTCGTTGTTAAGTATATTTACTTTAGCTAATTGAGTTCATAAGAGCTTGCCTACTCATTTTTATGACTAAGCAACCAAAGTAAATTGTTTTGTTTACTCTCTACGCTACCTATTAAAACAGAAAATCTCTAAACAAAATTTTTTCATATTTTATATTGTATATTTATATATGAAATGTTTGGATAATGCTAAATCCTAATGCTAATAACATCCTAAAAATTTGTAAACAGCTACTAATATAAAACTTATTATTGTTGTTGAAATGGAATTGCTGTTTTTCTCTAAGATTTGATTAATATATTCTAATTTGTTGTTGAGTTGATTTGGAATGGCTGTTTTTCTCTAACATTGCCACCCATTTAATACTATAATATTTTTTTTTTTATTTTCAGGATATTTTTAATATAAAGGACCTTCAACTTTTATCTGTCAAATATTAAATATGTGATAAAAATAAATTTTGAACAATTTTTTTTGAAAACTTTTCGTAGTCTAGAATAAAAATTAAATACAAAATTTTAAGTTATTATTGTAATTATTATTATCATCACTAACGTGCCTTGAATTAGTGTAGGATAACAAAAAAATTAATTAGTATCGGGATTGTTCATATTGTGTATACCAAAATTCATAATAATCATACAAAAAATCAATTAATTTTGTGAAAGTCGATCATAATTTAGAAAAATCGAACTAATAATTCACATTTTAAAAAAGCAATTCATTTCCATGTAAATTCTAACTAAAATTATATACAATTTTGGAAATTCCGAAACTTAAAAATGAATTATTTTTTCTCCGCATAAACGTCTTTCAAAAAGTATAGTTAATGAATTAAATTGAAACTCCTGAATAAAGCCCAAAACCAAATCAAATTTGACTTTTACAATTGACAATTTAGTCACTTCAAAATTTATCCACATTTTTTTTTTTTGTGTATTTTCAATTTAAATAATAAATTATATATAAAAAAAAAATGTAAAAAGGTCATATCCTCTTTCTCCCCCTCCCTGTTTATAGACCTTTTTGAAAACCGTAAAAGCCACAAAATATCATCTAAATATTAATCAAATTTTCTTTGAAAATGAACCATAACTAAAATTTTTCCACAAAATATAAATGTTAAGCCCAAATAATACGTAGGCCTCATCATAACCACAAAAACTTAAAATCCACCAAAAGTTAATGGTATAGTCAATCTTCAATATTTTTTTTTTGTGCTGTATACCAGCTGGTGGTAATTTTTCGTAATATTCTTCTTTTTTATTTATCATTGAAAATGTCCTTTTTTTTTAAAAAAAAACCCCAAAAATGTTTTTTTTTTTGTATATACTTTATGATTTCTTGCAAATAATTAGGGACATCATCATAGAGTATAAATGTTCTGATGGTGTGCGGCTGGCATGATGATTATCATATCGTTACAAACCAATGAGTCCTTTTTCTGTTATTTGTTTTTACTTTTGCAGTGTATTTTTTTTTTACGAATTTCTTTATAAAAAAAATATTTCATGCCGCGAAACTAATTGACGATAATAATTTTAAGTTTTGTTTCCATAAAGAGAAAATATCCAGGATGAGGATAGATACTTGAAAATATTGAAAAAAAATTGTCCGGATCTGGAAGTGATTGTCTTTGAAGATACAAAAATAAAAAAAAAAAAATAAAGTAGTATTTAAGGTTACGAAACGAACTGTGAAGAAAAATATAATATCTTAATGAACCAAAATGGTTTTTTTTTGTAAGATGGTTCTAAATTAACAACATTCATGAAAATTTTCCAGAAAATATAATGATATTAAAATTATTTCACTGCTACAGTTTTTAATAATACTAATTTTACTAGGAATGCAGAAAATACATTAACTTATTCCAATAAAATTAAGAAATTTATTTCTCGCTACGCTATTTATATATTGTTGCTCAAAATTGGGATGTAGTATATAATTATTGTATATAAGTTGCAAGATAATAAGTTCTATGTACACTGCAACATGTTGTACAACTTGAACATGTAATTTACAATTTAAAATAAAAATTAATTACGCTTATATCGTATCCTATACCAATATCATCTTCAATAGGTTATCCCGAAAAAGACTGTCTCACCTGTTAAGACTGAGACTTTTCCTTTAAAATTTTCAATAAATAAATAATAAAAAATAAAAACAACATTGGACATAAGACGAAACCTTTGGAATTCCAATGTTTATTCGATGTAATTGCGAAGTCCCTGGTCCTGGTCCATACTATACTAAATCAAAATGACCAGTTTTCAGGAGAGCATAAATACTATTTTATATCAGCTTTAGTTGAAAGTCAATGAACATTTTTTATTTATTAGAAAGATAATTTATTTCTGCATCCTTTCAAATTAAAATATTACATTAACAAATTATTAGTTAGAATAAAAAAACTAAGTTAGATTAAATAAATTTAATTACATCAGTATTGTAACTCCACCTAACATATTTCAAACTGAAATCATAGTGTTCTAACTTGAGTACTTAGTAATTTTCATCAGATTGAGTTACAATATAAATGTGATATTAAGATAGAATATGAATATTTAAGTTAGAATACTTAAATAATAATGCCTAAATGTTGCAACTTGATTTGTAATAGAATGGTAAAGTTTAGAAATGATTAAGTAAAGATAGAATTTAAGTTAGAATTTAAGAGATACAAACTTTTGCCGAAAGGTGAGCTTTTCTAAAACACTATCGTTCCTTTTTTTACATATCATTTTATTTTACGTTTTATTGTAGCTGCAATAACAATAATTCATTTACTATTTTTTAATCAAACAGGATCTAATAATTTATTAGGAATTAATTCCAATATAGATAACATCCCCTTTCATCCATAGTTTTCATTTAAGGATATCGTTGGATTTATTATTATAGTAATATTTTTAACTTTATTAACATTAATTAATACTTATTTATTAGGAGACCCTTATAATTTTATTCGTAAAACACCACAGATGCCAAGTATTCTAAGTTGACTTGGAATAGTATGGACCGGGGATATCTATTCATTTACACTCTTTGCCTAAGATTTTTTAAATACGATTTAAACTAATAATTGATAGAACCTCTAAACTGCACATTGTCCAAGTTTAATTAAAAATAAATTATTATCAACCAGAATCTCAGATTAATTTATGGATTTATATAATTTACTACATAATTTTAATAGACTATCAGTTATATATTTAGGAATGATAACATTCTAGGCTTAATACTATTCGATAAAATCTGTAACATTGCAATAGGCCTGTAATTAATACTGAATTATTTCCTTTTTATGTAAAGGAACTATTTTTTCAGTTTTAAGAGATTCAAAATAAAACAAAGAATATCAGCAATTTGAAGAACAATAGTTTTAATAACAAACATTTTTCACATGATGCTATTTCAGAGGAAGTAAAATTTACAGATTAATATTATTCAACTCTAACATTTTATTCATTATTGGAGTTAAGCATAAATTACTTTCATTGCATATAATTACTTTCATTTAATAATAAAATATCATAAATTTTAATTCCAAATAGTTTGCTTTGCTATTCCAATGAAATACAGAATAAAATCACGTATTCGCTACATAATTGCAGTACACTTCTACTATTTTATTCCTCGGCTTGACCTAAATTACTATTTTTTTCCGTAGCCATAAAGAATATGGTGAAATAAAGCCATGGAAAATTGCGTATAACGCCATATGGCATTATTAAACTTTCGGAGGGACGAAATAAAGCCATGAATATAATGTTGCGTTATTTCACTTTAAAAGGTTTTAAAAATTGTCGTCACTGAAATTTCATAATTATTGAAGAAAATTAAAAAAAATATTTATGTTTTCTGTTTTTCGTAATAAAAACAGATTTCTATTTTACTCATATAGCTATTATTAAATTCTAAACTAACAAAAATTTTAATCAAAATTCAATTAAGAAATTAATATCCTTTTAAACTTATATACAATCAATTATCTTCTAAGCTTTCCTTCTACATATTCTCTTTAATTTATATTTTTCTTACAATAAAACAATAAACAATAACAAATTAAAAACATTTATCTGACACCTAACAATTTTCTTAAAGACAATAGCATAAAAATAAAAAAAAAAAATCATAATTTAATAATAGATACTAAGAATAACAATGAACAACAAAACTTAAAATGGAAAACAATAGAATGAAATACAAACATTATTACATAATATATAAAATAGTTAGTATGTAGTAGTTTTATATTATATAATAACAAATAATAATTCATATAATTTTCAATAAGGATAAACAGATTCATTACCAAAGGAAGGAAATTTCATGAAAATAAAAACAAAAACAGCATCGTCATCAGCAAACAAACAAACAAGCAAAAGCATTAGAAATATTGTAACTATTTTTATCTTGATACCAAAAATCAAATATTCTATATTAAATAATAATAAATGATAATACAAATACAATATTAAAGTTTTATCCTTTTCATAATTTCTATATATGTATGTATGTGTTATATATGATATAAATGTAATACATTCTTTATAATGATTTACTCCTTGAACTATTATGATATTTTATTGTTTTTGTGGATAGAAAATTTCTGATTTTCAATTTAATATTTGTTGAGTTAATATTACATATATAAAAAAAAAGATGCTAACCTAGGGGGAGCAGATAACTCGTAGTTATATACAACTAAACTAACACTACTTTTGTAACAACCACTGGTTTATATTAATTTCAGATATTTTAAGAATATATTCTATATAATTCGGAATCTAAATAACGTCTCACTGAAACTAACAAATTAGGTTGCTTTGTGGCAATCATGTCAATCCATTGAATATAATGACCCCAAGTTTTGAAGACATAAACGAATTTGGGTACCAAATTTTAATAAAATAGGATATTAATTAAATGATCTAGAAAAATAATCAACTAAACTTTGGAAACTAAACTGCGCAAATGTTAGTTTGCAATGGAGCCATTCAAGCAAACCGACGACTCCAAATATCTCGGGCACAAAAGCAACATGTGTCTTAAATGTCATTCAAATCGTCTAACTATTATGTGTCTGGTAAGAAAATTTAATATATGAACTGTTATTGGGTAATTTTAACATGGACCTAGTGAAGCTGCCAACCATAAATGTTAATAAACCTACTAAAGCTACCGACGCAAAATAGACATTACTATATGCTTTAGAATACATGAACTAATATAAATCGGAAATTTTAGCATATGGACCCAATGAAGGTGACGATTTTAGCTTATCAACGAGAAAATTAGACGTTTTTTTTTGTTGCAAATTCTGAATTTTCTAACTCGAAAACGTGAAGAAAAGCAAATTTGTGCCAAATAGATTTTTTTTCAGATCCATATCCATCGCAACACTAAAAATATTCCATAAATACTCGTAAAAATATTTCGTATCAACGGCATCTTTGAAGTGAAATATTTTCCTCCTCGGTTTTGGTGCTTCAAATTAAAATTTATATATTGGGGGGAGAATAGTTAAAATTTATTAAATTTTACAAAATTATTTAGATTGTTTTCAATGTTTTATATTTGTTTTCTACATACATTCCATTATTATATTCCACTGGCATTTAATCAAAAATATACAGGCACATTAAATTGAATATTGACTTAAATCCTTATGAGCATTGAAATTGGTATACGCAGAAAAAGAAAAACTGATTTTTTGATTGTTTCTTTTATTAGGTCACGTCCTTCGACGAAATTATATGTAAGTTTCATAAACAATAATGAATAGCTTGAAGGATATTCTATGTTATACCCAATTTTGTTATCATATTTCTAGAAAACTCCCTAGAATTTTATACTTTCTTTAAAATAATATAACTTAGCATCTCAGAATAAGTTATTTAGAAATAAAATGAAATTTTATTTGGCAGTTATTGAATCAAAAAAGTTAAAATCTTAAATTATTAAAATCTATGTTAAACTGTATGTAGCTTATGTTAAAACTACAATATAATTTTTAATATATTTCAATAAGTAAAAATATATTAAACAATCGGAAACTATAAAGGAAAACTTATTTAATTTAATAATTTTTCCTTCCAGATAAAATATATATATATAGAGGTCTATAATATTATATAGTTATTAGTAGGACTGTAAGGACGACTAATAATAAAAAAAAAATGAGTTCACATATTGTGGCCTCAATAAATAATTCGTATCATCATTGTCATAATAGATCTAATATGAAAATCTGTTTGCCATTTTAAATGAATATTTATATATATATATATATATATATATACAATATCATCACTATTCAACTCTTACATTAACTATATATTTTATACTTTTGGCTCCAATCAATTTTTTTTATTCTCTAGTGATGTTCTTACTCCACAACCCCGAAACTATCAATGAACAAAAAATTTCCTAAACATATATTTTCAATATTTTTCATGTTATTTCTGAAAAAATAATAAAAAAATATATTTTCTTTATATATAGATAAGATAGTCGTAGAAGTGAAGGACAAAATAAACTTATATAGTAAATTTAAAAAAAAAAAAAATAATAGGTCTTCATAAGAAACTCTATTACAAATATTTGAACTTTATGTTATTATACCAAAATAACTCCCATACCCTCCATAAACTTGGGAATATCCTAAATTTGTAATATTTGATAATATTTTGCGGATTTTGTTGTTCTTCAAAAGATCAAATAACCTAAAGGCTGAATTTTTGTTGTTGTTGTTGTTTTGGAACACATACTTTACTTAGATATTATTCTGATGTAATGTAAAATATCTGACACAATGAAAAAAATAAAAATCTGTTAGCAAAACTCTAATAAAAAACAATTTCTGGTTCAAATTAAATAGCATTTTTCGATGGTTTTTTTAAAATAAAAATATCCTTGCAAAGTTCAAAAGAATTGACTTTTACTGATAGGAAATATATTTGCGCAATGTTTTATTTTTTTGGTTCTACAATACATAGAGTAGTAATATAGTAAAATCGATTTCGAAATGAAAAATATATGTGATACAACACTCTGTTTGTTGTCTGATGAATTATTTAAGATATCTGAATACATTTACATTTTGTAATTATGACCAGGGGGGTTTATTCTTGAACCATAACGAATATAATGTCAAAATCCTTCATTATGTCAAAAATGTTATTCTTGAAATCTACATTTCGTTATTATATGGTTCGATATGGTAACGATATCGTATTAGTCTCTCGTTATAAATAACGAAGGGTTTTAATTGGCAGATTCATTCGACATAGTGTTCAAAAATTTTATGTTAAAAAAATTATTGATAAAGGTGGAAAAAAAACATTCAATATTACAAAATAAAAAAATCTGTTAAAAAATCTGAAATGAGCAATAGACATATAACTGTGATTATGTAGGGGAAAAAACCTGCACTATACGATTACTTTTATTACTGAATTTATTATCCAGTATCTGAAAGCACAATTAAATCCTTTGCTGCCGTACACATAATATTTTTTATCCTTGTTCTGATCCGATGTTTCAAAAGTCTAGCGAGTTCATCCAAAAAAGTTATGATATTATGAATATTTTTTTTTTATAAAGTTAAGCAAGTTAAGTTAAAAAATGGTCGTACAAACATTATAATTTGACAGAATTACACTCTGTCGATCCGTCTAAGGCTAGACCTAGCAACTAATGCTATTTGAAAGCCAAAAGTAATCATCTTAAAATTTTTTGGTTAGTCTAAGTCTTGTGAATAATCAAAATGTCCATTTTATGTTGGTAAATTTTTTAGGATTTCATAATATTTCCAGATTTTGTTTAATGATTTTCTTAAATTTTTTATTTTAACATTATAGTTTTAACTTTTCAAATTTTATTTAACATTTTTTAAAATATATTTAAACTTTTGTAATGCTTTATAAATATTCTTTGATTGTATAATGAATGCATTAAGGAAAAAACCTATTACATACTTGTAACACCTCTTATGCTACACCAAAGATATAATAACCATTCAATTTCAGTTTAAAGCAATGCGTTTGGCTTTTAATCCTTCTTTCTTGTTATGTTGACATATTATAATCAACATACGGTATGTAATTTTCATATAAGTACATTTATGTATAAAATTTTTCTTAAGAATTTTCCATGTCAACATTTACATATAGTATATATTTAAAAACTCAATGTATTATTATGTATGTGCCCACGAACTCATTACTTCCGCTCAGATGAATGTTATTTTTGAGAAAAACTCCCTAAAAATAATGAAAATTGTCAGTTCCCTATTCATATTGGTAATGCATTTGTATGGAAATTTTTGACTGAACAGAATCTTTTTCTTTAAAATTATTTTACAAATCTAAATTGGGAGAAAATAATGTAAATGTATGTATACATACTTGAAAGATAAGGAAAATTAATTTTATATATATATGGATAAATGGATGTATTTTAGGAAGATGAAAAGAAAATGGTTTTAGTATTTTGATATCCTGAATATGGTTAGAAGGATTTACGGTTTGTTTATTTTACATCATACTTTTTTTGTTTGTTAAATGTTGAGAAAGAGTGGGTAGTTAATTATTTATAAAAGTAATTTAGCGTTAGATTTAAATTTATGCTTTTGTGTTTATAGTTATGCGTTACCATTTGAAAATATATATAGAAATATTAACAATTTTTCCATACAACATTAAATTAATATTTTAATTAAAAGCGATATGACAGAAATTTTTATCGAATTTCAATTTTGTAAGCACATTTTATATAAATTCTAGCTAAAAATAATATTCATAAATTTATGAAAAT
This sequence comes from Rhamphomyia laevipes, assembly GCA_963920725.1. NCBI lineage: Eukaryota > Metazoa > Arthropoda > Insecta > Diptera > Empididae > Rhamphomyia > Rhamphomyia laevipes. The sequence goes on along the minus strand of OY987258.1, from coordinate 24,274,798 downwards.
ATTCTTAAAATTATATTCCATAATATTTATGCACATGAAATAATGCTTATTTACTGAAAAGGCTACTAAACACTTAAGTAATTTCACTGTTCTAATTTTTTTTTGTTGTATTTTATATGTGAATGAGTTATTTCCAGAGAATATGTATGTGTACGATACGGAGTTCTTATTTTATTTATATATACGTTGAAAAACATCTTTAAAAAGAAAATTCTTATTATATTTTCCCTTGACCTGAAAAGAAAGGGTATATATATAAAACACATAAGAATATCAAGTGTTTTGTGGTGATGATGTATAGCTAAATTACCTATACTGATGGTTAGTTTTGTATAAGAAAATTGCTAAAAGGATTTTGATTTCGCAATTTTTTTTTTATGTTGTTGTTTCCTGTATATCAAGTAAAGCGTGAAAGATAAACAAAAAAATTTTGAATAAACAATTTTAATTGAAATTTATTTTTTAAATGATATATAAAAAAATAAAACAAACTCCATTAATTAATAATTTCGGCCAACAATCTTGATGGTATAATGAGTTTTTCCACATTTATGGTGTTTACTACTTTAATATTTATGTTTCTCTTTCTATAGCAACATAATATACATGCATATTGTCATTCAGTTAATCGAGCAATTATACATACGATAAGAATATTTTTTTTTTCAAAAGGATTTAATTTTCTCATTAGAAATTTGATGAATTTAGATGTATATATACTAAAAGGATAATTTCTGACACTAGAATCTTGATTGTTTCTAGAATAAAGTAAATATTACTTTGTATGATTGGTAAATTTTAATTTTGTCTTAGAATATATTGCGATAATCATGGCTTTTATGTTCTTTGTGAAGTTAAGCATTTGCAACATTGTATTTAAAAAAAAGGAACTTTTGATACACCGAAACACTCACATACACAATTAATGTAGTTTGATGGTTTTTTTTGTGTTTCCTGAAAAGCGTGGAAGATAAACAAAATTTTTAATAAACAATTTTATTTGAAATTTATATTTTAAATGTTAAAAAACAACACAAAGTACATTTTCATCCAACAATCTTGATAGTAACGTTTGGGCTATATTGTATTTATCAGCTCAATACTGATTCATTCAGTGAATGAAATTTGACAGTTAAAAAATAAAATAAAAAATAATATGATTTAACTGATTGCAAACGGTAAGTAAGTGTTCAGTTTACTTAACCAGTCGAATCTAATCGAACAGAATCGAAACTGAAACGATCGTAACTGAATAGAATCGAAACTGAACTGAACTGAGCTATGTAGCCCACATTTTAGCAGACTCACGAAATACTCAAGTTAACAGTTAAAGTAGATTAGAAATATAGCTGATAATTCATTATAATCAAATGTTATAAACAGATATAATAATTTCCAGCTAATGTTGCATTTAGGGACGAATTTATAAGCGATGGGTACAGGTACCGTGCTATTAAATATAATTTTCTATGTCCTGACACATGTGGTTCAGCTTGAACTGCAGACACGAGCCGTGATACCATATTCCTCCTTAAGAGAATTTTTTCTTTAAGAAATTCAGATTCTGAATTTAGTTGGTCATCTGATTTGACTATGCCTATTTATTTACTATGACGTTTCCTCAAATATCAAAGATCAAAGAAGCCTCGAACTATAGAGCAGCTAAAATCCAATATCAAAGCTGAAATCAAGGCGATGGAGCCACATACGATGCGTGCTGATATGCATCATGCCCTTTTAAGAGGTCAACATTATTTTTCATACTTACAATTTAAATCATACAAAACAAATTATATTATAAAAAAAACGTATGCCTAACTTTGGTTTATAAATTTAGTCCTTATTCTCAAATATTTTTGATAAAAATTTTTACAAGTTTTCAAAGTGCCATTATAATATAAATAATAAATATAAAATAAAAATTATTAAATCCATAGTTAATTTACTAAATTCTTACCTTTATACAATAAATCCTTAGAAGAGTATATATCTTTTTCCATATATACAATTTTAATAATTTTATACAGCCCGTATACCGGTAAATTGACATTTTATATGACCATTATTTTTGTTAAAGACGTATAATAGTCTTTAATCAAAAACTTGACTGTGGTGCCTGCAAGTATATTTTTTCCATTTTTGTTGTTGGTGCTTTTGCTTTTCTACGTTATTTAAGTAATACAATGAGAAACGGAACAAAGACATTGGAAATGGGAAGTAAAAAGTACTCTCTCGACATTAATAATATTTGTCCTGCTAGATTTTTTTATGTGTTGTTTGAAAGGATCTATAAATAGTCTTTTCAGTTTGTCCTGCATTAAACTAAAAATATGAGTATGTATATATATGTATATTTTGAATATGTATAAGAATACAGTGCAGGTTTTATGTTTTGCAGATATATACATATTTTCATTTTTTATAAAAGGATCTAAGTAAAAAGTATGTTTGTGATTTATATTAAGATAAAAAATTCCCTTTCGTTATGGTTTTATGCACTATTATATGCATTAAAGAAATATTATTAAGAGAAGTTATATACACATATATTTTAGTTAAAATAATATTATCCTTTATAGGTCCGTTTTTTTTTTTAAATAAAAATTTACATATAATATATAAATTATTTTTCCATAAGAATTTATTATTTTTCTAGTCTTTTAGCATAATAATTTTATCGCCTTTACAAATAAAGGAAAATTATGTAGTAGAAATTACCATTAATTTATAAATATACATTTTCAATGATTTAAATAAGTATGGGTGCGTGTGTAATACCTGCAGGATACAAAATTCCTGTAAGGATTACATAATTTTTGGAATATGTATGTATAATAATATTCATTATTATTGTGTTCAGTATTTTTCTTACAACTATATGAACAAATTAACTAAAATATTGTTTAAGAGACGATGTAGTAAAGTTATCAATGCTATTAATGTAATGTGCGTAAAGTAATATAATGTCATGTCCACCTCTTGATAAGATCCTTTATATTTTCGAATAATATAAGGAATTCTTAACTTTTTATAACAACTCCATTATATTTCTTATATTATGATTTAGAAATAATTTAAAAAAAAAAGTGTTTTCATTTATGAGCTTGAGCTTATGTTGAATTTCCACAATATTTTGCTAATCATTGTTTGCTAAACAAAATTTACAGTCGTATAGTATTTTATTTCAAAATTACATTTTTTTTTTTTTGTTACAAAATATATAATTATAAAATAAAAAAGTTATTTAGAAATTAATCATTTTAATTGATTTCTGAATTACGAAGGTGTATATCAACAAATAATTATGATTAATAACGTATACAGGAAGTCAGGTGGTAAAGAAATGCATTTTGACATATAATATTTAAAAATTAAATTGTTTTGTGTAATAAATTTTGTTGATGGAAAAGTTTTGGTCTTTATTAGCTTTTGTATTTATAATAATAAAAATTAAAGAAACGTGAAAAATTATAATTGCGTAAATAATTTTCGTATGGTAATTATCATTCAAGCTGTTTATATTATACCAAATTTATACGAGTATAATGACTGTAATTAGTATTATAATTGAATTTTTTTTTGTTGTATTTAAAATGCTTATTTCTTTTACAATTTTATAGAATGTATTTTTATCTAATTTAAAGTATATAACATTAATGTTTTAGATTTTCATTTTTTTTTGTACTATAAATTAGCATATTTAATAACACGAACACAACAACAACGAAATTATTACATTTATAACAACTTTTTCATTTATATTTTATTATATTGTAAAAAAACAAAAAAGTAGCAAAAAAGTAGCAAAAAGGAAATAATTTTCTTGTCTAAACATTTTCGCCACTGACACGAACAATAATTATGACTACAAATGATAAAAAGGATTTTAATTTATGGTTTATGTAATGTGTGGTCATTTTTTTTATTTTTTTTTCCTATGTCAATATCATACGAAAATTAATTTTAGCCTTAGAAAATTATTACATTTACATACGAGGGGGGTTTGAAAACTTTTGAAAGTCATCAGATAAAATAGGTTAAACATTATTTTTAATATAGTCGAACATTTCAAGATCAACACACTTAGTCCAACGTTTTTCTACATAATGATTTGTATCAAGGCTTGTAAAATAAACATATGCCAGCATCAATTGTTTCTTGATTGGAAAGAAAAGCTTTCCAATCAGCTCTTTCACGAACTTTGAACTGTCGATCATCTCTAGTATATTAGGACTTGTTGAAAAGTTTTTGGGAGTCCACTACGTGGAATGTTTTTATTGCTTATACGACTACGTTTAAACTGTACAGTCCATATGTGACCAGTTCGAAATAGAACGCAATATTTTAACAATCTTCGCATGAATTTCTGTTGTTGATTACTGCACGATATAATATTATTTTCCTTTTTAAACAAAATCAAAGACATCAAAATTTAAACAGTAGATCAAAAACAAATTAATTTACGGATTTAATTGAAATTTGCTTTCTAATCTTATATTAAAATTAAAAGATGTTGAAATTTTTGAGATCGATTTCGAAAATTTTCAAACTGTCCTCGTATGTGCTGTAGAAAAGTATTATTTGTAGTTCAACAATTTTCGATTTCAACAGTTTATCTTGAAAATTAATCTTTAAAAACTCTTTCTATACTAAACAAGTATGGAAAATATCATTAAGAGTTTATGTTTTTGTATTTTGCGTATATTTTATGTTGAATTTATTTGCTATATTAAATTTTGTCTTTTATATGAACAGACAACATGTAAAATATAATATAAACGTACATTACAAAAAAAAATATTATATAATATTTTTGTTGCTCCTGCTTAGAATAAATAGCAAAAAAATTAATTATTAATTTATTCAAATATTATATACGTTTGTCAACTTATATGCTCCATAATATTCAGAGAAAAATTATTATGATGTATAATTAAGGACCAATTTAAAGAATATAAAAAAATATATTCCCTTTGTACATATGAAATATTACATAAAGTCTTATTATAATATGTCAAAATGTCGTACTGTTTTACATCATCATAAAATTGTCTATTTTCGACATTTTCTCTTTAACCGTTGTTTTGCATTAAAAAAGTTTTCCTATGTAAATACATAAATTGCATTAAAATTTTAAGGATAATTAATAAATAATTTTTTTTTTTGGAGCGTGGATGACAACAATAGCTGATGGTTAATTGATAGAAGATTAAATTTAAAATCATAGGCTTAAAATTTACTAAAAGTAAAATATTAATTTAATTTAAAATTAATTGAAAAGTTTTTATGTTTTAGACAAGAGCCGATTTACATTAAATGTTTTTTGGTATTGTGTTTTCCATGAGTTTTATTAGGTTTTTAATTTTTTTATTTTGTGGAAAGAGATATATAGGGTCAATACATAGAAAAGTACTGCAGAATATTTAAAAAAAACTTAAATTGAAATAGGCATGATTTTATTCTAGTAAATAGAAACAAAGTTCACAGCAAAATTTAAAAGAACTGCATTGTTCATATCCATAATTTTATCTGGTATTATGTTGAAATTTTGCAGATATAGTTTACGCGTATTGATTATTTACAATTATGTGGTTTAAAATTTAATAATTTTTGAATTAGATTTACCTTAACAAATGGATTGTAATTTTTAAGTAATTTGACATGAATGAGAAAATTCAAATTCATTTAATTATTTATTTACCAAACCAAAGAGGATTATGTTACAAATTTAAATTAATAAAAAAAAAAAGAAATGCTTAAATAATTATAATGAAAATTATATAAAAACTTTTATAATAACAATATTTATTTAAAGTATTATTTAGACATGATGGAGTAACGATTGTAACAGTTTGGTTTTGAAAGTGACTTTTCGGATTTGAAACGAATAGTGTGTGCAATCTATCTATGAGTATTGATTTTGAAGCATAACACCTGTTATATGGTTCACTGATATCTGATAGCATATCTTTTTGGTGAGAATATACCTTCAATAGACTAGTATGTTTCGTTTGTTTAACGTCATCATCGAATTTTATTCTATTAATTATAGAAATAGCATCAATATATTTAAAAGTTATAATGTGATAAAAGAAGTTAGGATAGTTCTTCTAGATCTAGATGAAATAGTAACGAGGTTCAGTAATTTAAGTCTGTCTGAATAACTAAGTAAATTATTGTTGTCATATAAGTCGTATAGTGAGAAGAGAAGAAATTGCTTTTCAATTAGTTCATTTTTGTTCAAAAATATTTATTTAGTGTAGTTTTGAAAGTGAGATTAGGAAATTTGTCCTTTAAAACTACATTTTTAAAGTAAAGAACAGATAAAAAACCTTATGTTTTTTAGCTTAAATTACAAACTAACCTTATACTAACTTATAGCTTCAATAGTAAATCAACTAGAATATTATTAATAGTATTACTGAATGTGCAGTTCTACCTTAACAAAAAGCGAAGTTCAGCATTAATTTAAGGATTTTGTTTTGCTTATGTTATTATGACACTTGGTTTTTTTTTTCAAGCTAGTTTTTCGACTTTCTATGAATTTTAAAATAGAAAAAAAACATTACAGAAAAAATTACACTGGAATGAGTATCACACTATGAGCCCATCCACACGTTCCATTTTTACACGCCTAATTTGGGAGACTAATTAATGAACGTCAACAATTTCTATCCACACGTAATAAAATTTACTCTCCACTTTTTCTTTCAAGAATTTTGACAACTCGTCGGGTGAGTGCTATTTTGGCCCATACGCCATTTTCGTGTTTTTTAGTTAGACGCATATTCTGAGGGTTTGGAATGCATTCTTTCTATCCTTGTACTCCGTTTTTCCATACAATCAGCCGTTTTTGAGTTATAGAGTAGCAACCGTGCTCCATATCCACTTTTTTTTACTACAATGTTAGTGCTAAAGGGAGTCATACCCAATTTTTGGCGTATGGAGCAAATTAAGTATGCATTTTTGTAGTATCAAATGCTTATTTCTTAAAAGCGGCATATCCATATGCAGCGCACATAAGCTAAATTGGAAATATCTAAAGTTGAGTGCTAGTCTGCTCCATGTATATGTGCTGAGTGTTATTTTGCATGGATATGCGTCATATGTACATAAATCAAAAATTTTAAGTGCTTATTCGGTCTATATCCATATGTTGCGAGTGTAATTGACTATTTTTATTACGCAATATTTTTTGCTTTTGACGAGATTTTCTTATTAAATTTTACGATAATTCTACTGTATTTTTTTTATATACAAATTTATTTACTTGAATTACCAATAATTCAAATTCCGTGAAAATTAGTAATGTTGGTTTGTATAATTTAATTTACTGGTTTGTGCAATCCCTAATATAATATTATAAATTCATTCTATAATATTTAAATTCTGGCGGTTGTGTTTATTTATTAAATTATTATTATTTCTAAATTCAGTGGTTAAATAATATTGTCAACTGGCGAAACATTAAAAAGTATGGAATATCAAATAAAACTACTATTTAATGTTTACAAAACCGACTACTATTTGTAAAAAAAAATTATGATTTGTCAAATATCAAAATTCTCGAAAGAAAATAAAAAATCGCCTGAAAATTTCTTTCAAGAATATTTTATCTTTCTATAATTTTTTTCTCTCTCAAACATGAATGAAAAAAAAGGAGAAAATATCGTAAGTCAAAATTATCGGGCGATAAATAGAACGTGTGGATGGGCTCTATAGAACACTATAATTTTCTGCCAACAAAGCTTTATCAAAAATTGAAGTTACAAATTTGATAGATTTAAAGAAACTACAGAAAAATAATCCAATATATTCTTTTTAATCTTTACGAACTTTTTTCGACAATATTGCGGAATTTACACGCTTCAAGTAATCGTTCAAGTTCCACATTCAAGTAGAATTATTTTACACAATGCGCAAGTCGTGTTTTTTATATAAACTTGAATCCCACAAAATAAAAATAGAAATGCTTTCTATTTTTTTCAAACTTGAACGGCATACTACATATAAATAAAATTCAAAAAAAAATTTTTATTGCGATTTGACACTTTCGATATTTTTTTCCAATCATTTGCTGCCAACATAAACATTTCAATGTATTGTTCCCAATATTAAAAAAAAAAAATTACTTGAAGCGTGTAAATATAAAAATTCATTCAAGTTCCACTTGAATAGGAACCGAATTTAATTTTTATAGAAACTTGAATGAAAAACTTGAACTGTGTAAATTCCGCTTTTCAGAAAATAAATATAAATATTTAAAATCTATAATTTAAATTATTCATATTAATTTTAAATTTAAATAATAATTCTTAATTTATTAATTTAAGTTATTTAATTATTAATAATTTATTTTAATTAATTATAATTTCTGCGTTTTAATTTATAAATATATGAATATGTTTATAAATTAGAATTTAATGGATATTTATTATATACATAATATTGATTATTACATAAATTGTTATTTATTAAAATTACATAGTATTTTTTTTTTTATATTTTGTCAAAGAAAATTATTCTATCTGCCTTTCGAAAATTGTCTAATTCTTGTCTCGTGTCATAATAACATCATTCAATTGGCCAATTTTTTATTTGATTTTGCACAGTTTCCCCAGACAAGAAAGTATATAATGAAGTATAATTTCAAATATTAGCTTTAAAAATAATTAATTTGTTGTCCATATTTAATTTTGAATTCCAAACATATTAACGGATAATTAGCATCAATATTTTGTTTAAAAACTAAAATTTGTATCTAGGGTAATTCCTAAAGCTGTCTATACATTATAAAACATGTTTATCAACATGATGACAACTTGGTCAAGTTGTATAGTTTGTAGGCAAGTTTATAGCACTATAGCACGCTGACAACCATTTTCACGTTTGCCAAATCGGTTGAAGAAATATTAACATAATTTAATTTAGGTTGGTTGATAGTTGTAAGTTGTATGGTGTATGGGAAAGTTATACAACCAAAATGACGTTTCTCAACTTTTGTCAAAAACACATGTTTTTTATGTTTATGTTAGCAATATTTTTTATTGATTAAAATAAGATTAAATTATAACTTTTATTAAAGAATTTTATTTGTTATTTTATAAAATCCTGAAAAAAAATTGTTTTTGAGGTTTTTTACAAAAAAAAACTAGGTTGAACAATGTATGGGCAGCTTAAGTATTTTTGCCCATCTAAACATCAAGCTAGAGATGGTTTGAGTTTTGTCAACGTTAATTTTTATTTTCCACTCATTAAAATAATTTTTGGGTTAAATCCGTTTGCTAAAATTCGATTTTATATGATGGTGAATCAGAAAAAGCCAGAATCGCTGTGTCATCGGGAAATAAGCTTAAATCTGTTTGTAGGGGAATATCTGAAGTCAAATGAATTAAAACAACTAAATTTCTAAGTTTTGCATTTTGCATAATATTAACATAGCATAAATTTATCTTGTATCATGTGTACAAAATTTATGTAGGATTACATCTAAATTCAAACATTTCGCAATATAAAAAAAAATAGTCATACTTATTATATAAACTAGGAAGTCTCAATGTTCACATGAAAAAATAAATGTTACTGTGAAACGTGCAAGTGGTGAGGTGGTAGCTATTTTATAGTGTCACTGTGTAGTGTGAATATATAATATAGTAAAATAATAATCGTACATTTCCTTTTAATTGTTAATCTGATTATGTATACATAATATAAATTAGGTAAACTTTAGGGGAGGCAGAATAATTATATTTGTTCTTGTCATGTGTGCAATTGTACTGTTAAATACGATTAGCATTTCGTACATCTGTTTTTGATTTTCTTTAGTTATAATTTTCTATTTTCGTCTTTATTTTTATTTTACTTTTTTTTACTAAGGAAATTGTATAAATTTATTTTCAATTTACTTGGAACAACTTTTATATTTAATGAGTTTAGATTTTTATATAGAATATTATAGTGACAAATTAGAAATTGGTGTTAAGCTTACTATTTTGCAATTTTTTTTATAATACCTTCTGATTTATATTCAAAAAAAAAATTGTGTTTTTGATTCTAAATGTATGTTGGTTAGGAAATATAAAAGTACACAGAAAAATCATGTTCTTTAGTAAATGATACATATTAAATATCGGATACTGACAGTATTTTTATTAGAATGGGTCATTTTTCCTGACTAAAAGTGGCAATTTATACCGCTTTCCTAACACTGAATTCTTAGGTTAATTGAAATTCTGAATTACGCAACTTTACCAAGGAATTCATAACCACAACCGTCGCTCGGTGGTCTAGGTGTGTGGCCTTGGACCACCACTCTAACCTAACCTAGGATAAATCAACGATCACGTCAAAATCTGGTAAATTGTTAGAAATAGTGTATTTATGTATAGATAATAGATAGAAGATAATTAGCATTGCGCTTGTCATTGAATTATTAATTTAGCTTAAAGCTATTTTTGTATACCTTCTTATGGATACGCAAAACTGACTTAAAAATTATGTTTGAAAACTTCATCGAAATCTGGCAGAAATATGATCTGAGACATTGTTTTTTATTTTAAAGAACCATACTAACGAAATGCACTAGTTCACTATTGATCAGATATTTAAATTGAATTATTGTTTTATTATTGTTTTTTATATATAAATCCGCCATTAAGTCCATAATACTTTTATATATTCTTTTCCCTATAAAATATTCCGCATTTAAATAGAACAATTTCTTTTTTTTATTTGGATTATGTTACATTTGTTATATTTCGAATAGTGATTGACAATTAAAAAATAGCTTCCGACTATTCTATTAAAATAAAGACAATATTATAAAATGACCCACTTTTTACTAATAAAAAAAGATATAGACTTATATTATTGTAAATTTCGATAACAAAATCACAATTACATTATTTAGAAAGGAACCCACGACCCATCATAATTTCAGTTAATCTCATTCTGGCAAAAAAATATAAAAATACAGACAGAAGCTACAAAAATCATAGCACAACAACCATTTAAATTAACCACAACAAATAACAAAACTTTCTTCTTTTATAAATAGAAAAAGGATACAAAATAATAATTACGCTACCAGGAATCTTTATATTTTGCAAGGATTTACCACCGTATACTATGTCGTCATCTCTTTTGTGGGAATTGCGTTTCAATAACGAAACATATTTTCTTGTTGTTTTTTGAGTTTGGAAAGTTTCTGTTTTTTGATTACATATCTTTTTTTTTGTATATGTTTTTAGTGATTACGATAAAACCTAAACGCTATATTTAAGAATTTATTCCCAAAAAATAGTTATTCCCAATAGGCAAAAAAAAATCTGGTTTGTGGAATTTGCCTTGAGGATTGAATAAATTAAAGTTTTACTGATTATTTATTATTCCTATTCCTAGAACATAATTAATTGGAATAGTATGAATCATAGGCGACGCGTGTAATTTTTCATTTCGGACATGAACGCCTAATAATTCAACATAATGGTGAGTGTTTTATTTGTCGCCTTCATGAAGAAGTAATGTAAGAAACTGAATTTGTAAACTGTTTACAACTATACAAACTACATAATTATAACTAATTTAATTATCACACGCATTCTACTATATAAGCTAATTCGTACACTATCGATATAAACGAAACTTTCCTGCGGGTTATTACATCTAACAAAAAAAAATCGCAGTTCATATTGAATTTGCACATATTCATCTTTTATTGAGCGACTGTGTTTTTACAGTGTTGAAAATGAATATGAGCAATTCGCTTAAAACAAATTAAGGTTTAGATTGCAAATTACAACCACATAAGTTAATTTTTTATAATCTAGATTTTATATTTTCCTTAAATTTTTAATGATAATTTTTTTTTTGTTTTTATTTACTTAATATTAAATAATTTTTGTTATACTTTTATTTGTTCTTGAACACCTTGGAAAAAATAATACGAGTCGCCACTGGAATGTATGAAATTGGAATCCATATTAGTGTTTTTTTACAAATTTAAAGCGATTTTCTTGTTCTGTTTAACTTTTACAATTTAGCCTAATACAAATGAAAAACGTATTCTATAGGTTTAGAAAATGCTATTTATGTCGAGTTTTTTTTGTAGTAAAAATAATAGAAAAAGTAAGAGTAAATTATGAGAGAAGAAATGTGTGCAATACATTCGGTAAAGAATTCAGCCCCAGATCAGTTTTCGCAGTTGGATTAATTTAGATTTGCAGTAAAAAATCTGTTGGATTAAAATTCAGACTACTCACGCAACCTTTGCAATTATTACAGCCAACAAAAATATGGTGCAAATTTATAATTCACATTTTTTTTTATTATATTTTAGTATACTGTCTTCAATTGTTTATAAATTTGAATAATTATAAATATGTAGTTATTAATTTTTTTCAGGCTGCATAAGCACATCGGCTGAATTCTTGACCGCACCCATAGTGTCGAATTTAATGTCATATTACATAATTTGCTGTGCATTGGAAAGAATGAATTAATATATTTGTCAAATTTTGAAAACAAATTTGTAAATAGTTTAAATTAGTAAATTTTATATAATTTTTTACTGACACAGTGACCTACTAAATGAAATGGAACTTTTTCGGTAATATTTTTATTTTAGCTCAATTTTTTTTTTCAATACCCGCAATGTTATAGGAAAATAGTATTTTCTTCTTTTCTTATTTGTTTTCCTAAACAATAGATATAAATGTGCAATTTGCCAGTCTATTTAATGAAAAAAAGACTGTTTGAAATATAACGATCTTATTACTATAATTTCAGTTTCACATTCTACAATGGAATTATTTTTGTAGAATAACTTTTGTTGTCTATAAGTTGATGCAACATTTTTTTTCCTATAACTTAAATAATGTTAAATTGAAATATTTATTTAATAATTTTTAAATTATTTTCTATTTATGATGACTGTATATATAAGTGCAGAATGCACATGGTAGTTACAATATAAATCAAGTAAAAAGAAACCGAAATTATTTGAATTCCACTTTATAAAGATAAACATTTTTAATTAATTAATGCGATATTTAGGGTTAATAAAATTGATGAATTTTCTTGATGGCGATAAAATGAACTAATCAAATATATTACTATTCATTACGTTATTAACCAAATTTACTACAAAATGCAGCGACTTAGAAGGTTTTCTGAGATATAAAAAGAAGGAATTAGATCACCTAAAACAAGATACTAAATAAGCTTCTACCGCATCCAATTACCTGATTGTAATACTACGCGTGAATTGGATAATAATAATTGTAATATTATCAAAAATATGATCCGAAATATGTTTGTACTTACAATTTTTTAACTAAACAATCTTTTGTATTGGACTATGTTGATGTTCCTGACCACGATGTGTACGAATTAAATATTATTAAGGAAGTAAGATGTGGTCATGATGCTCTATTAAACAAAGCTTTTTATTGGAGTGTTATATAGATAAGAATTGGCAAAACGAAACTATTAAAAAATGATTAAAAAATAGGTTATATTATTTATGTAAGATTCTGATGATTACCATAATTGCTAAAACAAATTAAGAAGGAATCTGCTATAAATTTTTTACAAAGTATTATATTTTAAATTTTGATAATATACTGAAGAATACGTGTTGAATAGCTATACATTTACTCCATACTTTTATATATCAGAATATTTTATCCTAAAAAGTATTTTAAATTTTTAACAAATCCCTTAAATTTCAATTATACCAAATTTAATATTACAATATATTTCCTTCAACTTTATTCATCAGTATATATTTAACAACAAAACAACATAAAAAGTACAATAGTAAAACAAAACGAATCCGTACATGAGTCTTTACATTTTTTCGCTCTTCATTGTAGCTCTATTTAAAATGATGAATTTACTAACGTCTAGTTTGGAATTAATGGATTTATAGAATATATTTTTGAAAACAATACTAAATTATTTTGTGCTTCGGAGCAAAAATATAAGAACGAAAATATAAAAAAATTGTATGTAAAAATAAAAATAAAAACTATATATTTTTTTCTGCTTGAATTGTGAAGCGTCTTATGGTTCACTGATATTCAAGAGTTTTAGATATTTTTTTTTTGTTATATTTTTATGAACAATGGAAAAAAACGAAAATTTTCTATATTATTGTTTTTTCTATATAGCATTACCATATTCACATTGATGACTTTCGCTAATGGACTATCCATAAATGAAATTTATTTATTGTATATAAATAAGAATTCATTATTTTCTTTATTATGTTTACTAATGATTCTAAATTTGATATTTTTTTTTTTTCGTATATTATGACGTAAGAGACAATATTACATACAATCAATCAATCAATCAATCTAATTTCGAATTACAAAATCTTCAATAAAGTTATTCTCGATATTATTTTGTTATAAACATTTTCTGAGAATCGAAACAGAAGTTTCGTACTGATAGTTTTCTGAACTATATATAAAATTTTCATTCGGCAAGTAATAATTTTTTATAAGCAAAATTTTCAATTATAAAATATATTTACAAAATTGAAAAAAAAATATATATTCAAATTTTTCAATGCCTATTTCTTTGCAGTTCCATTTAATTTTTAACAATTTAACATGTACATCTGCTCCACTTCTTTTATATGATTGCAAAAAGATTTATGATATCCTCTTGCATCCTTTGTCTGACAGCTTCTCAATAAAATTGTATAAAAATTGAATTATTTTTAAAAAAATATAAAACATGAAAAACCATTCCAAAAGTTTTGCACACCTTTATATTTAATGCTGTTTTGGCTGCTGAGTAAATTGAGTTTAAAATTCATCTTTCTTAACACAGAAGGAAAAAAAATGAGACAGGGGGAATTGTATGTTTGACTGTGTAACCTCCAATCCTTTTTCGATTTAAGATTCTTTATGTAAACTCAGCAGTTGAAATTTTGCAATTACTTTTTTTTTTTTGTAAATAAATTTGTTGATGATTAAATATATGTAGGGTAACCAGGTGATACAGTGTAACTATATCTTGTATTCTTGTTGTAAATATTTGATACCAGGTAAAAAATCAAAAACAATTTTTTTTTTCGGATTTCTTTTCGATCAGTTTCAAATTACTCTTTTTAATTTATAAATTTTATATAAAATCAAATAAATTTAAGGACTGGAATATTGGTTTAACTAAAATATACAAGTTACTTGTTTTTCTGAAAAAATTACGTCCTAAAATCTTTATTTTATTTTGCTTCCATTTCATCTTTCATGTTGATTAAACTATTTTTCTTATAATAAAAAAGCAAGAACATAAATCTTATCTCATGCTATATATATAGACATTTTTAAGTTAATACTTTTTGCAGCTGACATAATATAAGTTTAACTCGCGGACACATAAATAATTTAATATACCATAATAATAATTGTGAAATAAATTAATGGGAATAATGGAACAGTTTCTCAGTAAATTATTTTAAATTATTTTTAGTATTTTTCGGTTCATTTTTTGTGATTATTAAATAAATGGAAGAGTTCTTAGTCTGTCCTATAGATAACTACTGAGTAACTGCTTTGAAGAAATTAAGTCTATTTACAAAACTTTATAAACTTTGTATGCAATGCACGTGGAGCAGCTTAAATTGACAAACATTCACTTGATCTAAACTTCAATTACACACCACAAAATAATGGAACCAATTACCACCTCATATGTTACATTTCAATTATAATTTGAACGAGTTTAAAAGGAATGTCAACCATTCCCTGTTAACCCTGTTTCCTTAATCTTATTCTTTCCAAATCTTAATTCCCATTCCTCACGTGTTCACATTTAAGGGAAAATTTGCTCATTATTTGGCTATTCAGTAATAAAAATATTACTTCAATCATACTTACTAACCCGCATAGCTATTTGGCGAATTATATTAGAAAATTATGGAGTGTATATGTAAGTAGTGTCAAAAATTTATTCGAGTTAGTTTAACCTATCTAATCTAAGTAAACTAAATGAACATTTTTACTTCACCTGTCTGTGTTGTCTGTTTAAAACTATCAATGGGATATTTAAAATCGCCATAAACTCAAAATGGAATGTACAATATTTTGATAGCCTTAAGGCTTCTGTATACGAACAAAAAAAAAACATATCTTATTTAACTTCAAAAGACGATGAATTCGTTTAAATATTTTTTTTTTTTGCATCATCTTGAATTAAATTACAGCGCGGATGAATGAAATTATATCTTTTAATGATTTTCTGAAATTTTTAGAATTATTTTGAAATATTTCTTTGTGAATCATTTCAAATGTGCAAGAACATTCGCAATGTATAGAATGCCGACATAATATTTAAACTCGATTGTCTTTTTCGATAATGGATTTTTGCGCATTCTTTTTTATTCATCGGAATTATTTTTTTAATGGTAAATTTTGGTTTTTGTGATCAATCTTTTATCGAAATTATTTTTGAGGTGGCGGCACAATTTATTTATTATTCTTTGGCTTGCTGTTCGAAATTACATTTTTGACCATATGGTGGTGTCTGGTGTGATACAAAAATTTTAAATGACCACTGTTTGTTGTGCTATCGAAACTATTTAAGAGAAAGAAGTTAATTGATTTTTGTTTAAATGTAAATAATATTCAACTATTTGAGAGTTAAAATGCTATTTTAAAGTTTGAAATCCTTTAAAATTTATTGGTTGTTTTTTTTTCTTCATTTAATCCGATAAGAAAAAGATTGTGACTAAATCAATTAAATTTCCGCAGAATATTATTCAACAAATAAACTAATTTTGAATTCCACTTTATTGACAAGTCATTGTTGATATTCACAATATTTAGTAGTAAATTCGCAGATTTCTGTTTATCATTCTTACCTTGTTTTTCATGTTATAAAAAAACATAAATAAAATGTATAAAACTTAAACTATTAAACTTAAACTAAAATTTATTAATAAAAAAGACAAAAACTTTTATTTATTTTTTATATCAAAAATCTCCAATTTCAATTTTCATAAACAAAAACTGGGGATTAATTTTACATTACAAATGGAAAACTTTAAATTGAAAGATATTTTTTTTATTTAAAAAAAAATTAACCGTTCCGGTAGACTTACTTGGTGGTTTTATTTAGTTAGAAAACAATTCGGACGATACGGTATTATTATTATTATTATTTTGTTAATCATCGAACCTTAACCCTTAACGTTTGTGCGGTCGTAAGAATCAAGAAAAAAGATAATAATAATAAAGTAATTAATAAGAAAGTGGAATAAGATTCAATTTTATATGATCTTAAAATAATGAAATTAAAACTAAATAAGAATTAAAAAGAGAAAGTCAAAAAATTGTTTCAAATTGTACCAAAGCGGAAGATGTTCATCATTATCAGCATGTATTCGAATATTTTTGTATTTTGAAGATTCAATTAGTAATAATTATTTTCAGTAAAAAACAAAAAAGTTAACAGTAAGAAAACGTCACTGACAGTAATTATTGATGTACTTATTTCAACTGTAAGTTCTAAGTTTGATATTTTTTCATCAAATTATTCCATAATTGTTGTAATTAATGTTCCTTATTATTGAAATAATCTTTCATAAATTATTTTAATATTTTGTTCAGTTATCAAACTACTTACGTGCAATCATATTTTACAAATATTCTGCATACAACATTTATGTGGTATTAATTATCATCCGTGTGATTAAAATTGTATTTATGATTTATAAATTGTTTGGGAAGGTTTAGTATAAAATTTAATTTAGATTTTTGAGTTTTAATTTATAGATAAATGTAGCCTCCGAATCGTTTGTTAAACTTTTTAATTAGTGAGTGACTATATGGCTACTAAAATATTGACTTTTAGAAAAGATGATATTTAATTAGATATAGTTTATTTCATCATATCAATTATCTTCTAAAATGGAAAAGTTTGATTTTAATATTGAAATACTTATTTCAAATTTTAGTTTTTAACGTAATTTCTATATAAAAACAATGTTTTTCTATGTTATTGTATATATCCTTTTTTCATATATTATTGAGGTTTCATAATTGCCGATCGTTTTAATCAAAGTACCTAAATATCAAATCTTTCAATAAAATATTTTCACATATATGATATCCATAAAAATTATAGAAAAATGAATATTTATTGATTAATTTACAAAATAAATATAATTAAAATTCCGTCTTTAACATTTTCCTACCTTTTTTTTTACAAATAAACGTTTTCCAAGTGAATTTATTTTCTCTGAGTACATTCAAATTCACAATGATTTCAGTATGTTTGTTTATTTGAAACAATACTGGAAGTGGATCATAATTAATTTTACAAGGACAGTAATCCTGATATCAATAATCCAGATGTAATAATTGATATAAGATAAATAGAATATAATTTCATAATATTTTGAATATTATATTTGAATTTGAATGATGTTTATAAAAATTTAAGATGTTTTCTAGTTTACAATCAGAAAGTTACTAAATTCTAAGAATATATTACATCATATTTTATATATCTCGACTAACAAGTCAAAACAGCTAAGTCTAAAATGACACTTTTTCAGAAATGAAAATTATTTTCCTGAAACACAATTTTATTAGCAATGTACTTGAAGTTTTCGACTTTTAATCGAGTTATATTTGCCTTCATTAAAATTACAAATATTGTTACTAATATTGAATTGGTTACACTATACTTAGTTGATTACTTGGCAGAAATATTCAGCTAAAAAATACTGAACGGAGTTATACTAACAAAATAAAATATATTATACCATTTTATATAGTTTGTAGATAGAGATATATTCAAAAAACCATCACCAAAAATATTTTTATTTGCTAATGATGTAACAATATTGAAAACGTCACAAGTTAAATTATTAAATTAAAAATTTTAGTTTCCAATTTTTGTAATATAAAAATACAATTGATAATTTTGTAGATTAATATTTATGTTTACTCTTTACAAATCCATAACAATTAAAAAAAAATAATTATGTAATTTGTATTTATTAATTTACAAAATAAATCTAATTAAAATTTTCATTTTCCTGCTTTTAACATTTCCTTCTCCTTCTTATAAATATACGGTGTCCACGTTGTCTCATCATATGCTGTATACATCTAAATTCACAATAATTGTGGTATGTTTGTCTATTTGTAGCACATATTGGTCTATACTCGTTGTTACAATCACAGAAACCTGCTTCCAATCCTGATATCAATAATCCAATAGTAATAATTGATATAAGATAAATAAAATATAATTTCATAATATTTTGAATATTATATTTGAATTTGAATGATGTTTATAAAAACTTAAGATGTTTTCTAGTTTACAATCAGAAAGTTACTAAATTCTAAGAATATATTACATCATATTTTATATATCTCGACTAACAAGTCAAAACAGCTAAGTCTAAAATGACAGGTTTTCAGAAATGAAAGTTATTTGCCTTAAACACAATTTTATTTATAATTTTCCAATAATAGGTTAAGAGTTAGCAATGTACATGAAGTTTTCGACTTTTAGTCGAGTTATATTTGCCTTCATTAAAATTACAAATATTGTTACTAAAATTGAATTGGTTACACTACTTAGTTGATTCACACTAAAATTACAAATTAAAAAAGTTCTGGTTTAATAAGCAAACAAATTTTTTATTTTCTTAATTACTAAATTTAGTTTCATTTCTCAATTTATACTGTAACAGATAAACAAAATATTTTGAATGTCATTGCAATGATATATACTAAATTTAATTTAAAAGTTGCATCACGTAAAGTACCTGGAATTAAATTATATGTGAATTTCGTTTTGAAGATTTAAAATTTTTGGAGGTATAAAGCTTTTGATAATGTTATCTTAATGATATTAAACATAGATGGTAATTTTTCACATAATATGGGCTCCGTTTATTTCAAAAAACTAATTACAAAACGGAAATAATAACAACAGGCAAAATAAAATCATATTATAGGGAATAAAAAGATGATTATGATTATTAAAAAAATAATGAAATTTTTGATAAAAATCATTACAAATAAAAGGGTTTGATAGAAGGTCGTATAAGAAGAATTAAGTTCGATAAAAATTTGTTTAAATTTTAATGTAAATTACACTATATCAGTTTGGTAATAGTTGAGAAAAATGCTAATGTTTGAGACCATTTGCTTACATTGTTTTAATAAACACAATAAAGAAAATTGAGTTCCGATCCATATACAAATTATCAGGTGTATTAATTCAAATAATTTAGGAATACCAGATAATTTTGCAATCGGTCGATAATTTGAAATTTCAGTTTTCGACTCGACTCCTTTTTGTGTACTGGTCTAATGAATGATTTTTTCCAAAAATCAGGAAAAATTACCAGTGTTAGGGATAGTTTAAATAATGTAGCTAGTGAAAAAGCAATTGATTGTGAACAATTTTTAAGAATCATTTCAGGTACACCATCTGGTCCAAGGAATGCATCATTATTTTATTTTTCTAGATATTCCTTAATGTTTAACTGAGAAATCATTTGAAGTTACTGTCATTTCTGGAAGAATATTTAGATGAGAAAAATTAGCTGCATCTACCTTAAGCAAACTACTAGAATAAGTGCTAGTAAAGAAATCTTTAAAGTTGGAGGTAGACCATCCAGGTAAATTAAAATTTTAATATTAGTTTTAGTGGTACCAGCTATCCAAACAGTTGGTTATGTAAATATGTTACAAAAAAAAAGTTAATTATTTATATTATATTAATTTTAATCGATTCATTTACAAATAACTAGCCACAAAAATCGGCAGATAAAATACTCTGAATATCATTTATTGTTCCAGCGATTCGATTGGAATTAAGAATACTTGAAACTTATTATGGACAGACTGTTCGATTTCGAATGGAATCAAGAATACTGTTTTTACAAATTTGTAACATTTTCTAATATGACGTTTTCAAGAATAGACCTGAATATTTACTTAGATATAGTTAGTTGTTTTATCATTTCGATATCTATATATTAAAACTTATATACAAAAATATTTTCCTATATGTTATTGTATATCCTTTTTTTCATATATTATTGAGCCGTCATCATTGTCGATCGTTTTAATCAAAGTACCTAAATTTCAAATGTTTCAATAAAAATATTTTCACATATGATGTTGACAGATTTCTTATATTTTTATTATTTTCCTGAAATTTTACTATTTTAATGAAAATTTTATTGACAAGAATAATTTTCAATATAAAAATTTAACGTCTTTTGTGTAGGTATATTTTTTTTTTTTTTTTGGTGTTGTTGAAAAGGTCATCAAAGAATATCTTGATTGAATTTTGATATGGGACAATAATATTTTTAGCTTTATATTATAAAAATAGAGAAATGTTTGCTTTAGGAATTATTTAATATATTTTAGAAAATATATTATTAATTTTTTTTTTTATGAAATTAAGCTTTAAATATTTCCATACAACTTTAGCATTAAAATCGCGTCCTTCGTCCGCACAGTGTAATTGATTGATTATACTAGATTTCTTTTTTAATTAATTTAAATATTTTTATGAATTTTTATTTTACAACAGAATTTTTTTACAAATCAATAAGAATCAGAGCTTGTACGAACCACAAATGATCATTGCAGCGTTTCACGGTAAGCTAAAACCCTAGAACATCACATATGATCTCTATGCACTGTTCGGCATTTGCTAGACGAATAGGTCTCGAACTACAGTACTAGAAAACTCTTCAGTACTACCCAGTTATCAAATAGATTTCGAATTGTAGTACTACAAAACTCCATAAGTTTGCTGTAACTACATATATGTATATCAGTAAAAATTAAATAAGCATCGGTAGATCAGTGTATAGCGTGCTTATCTATCAACCCAGATGTTGTTGGTTGGTTCGTTCGAATACCATAGGCATGGCCCCACGCTAATGTCATTAATTAAAAACAGGTTTTCAAAAGCAAGTGTCTGAGAATCATATTTAGAATATTCTGACCCAACACCATCCGCAACATAGATCTGTGCAAGCAAACTAATATGCGAGGAACCCATACTAACGCAAATAAAACGAAGAAAGTGGAGATGGATCGGACATACCATATCAGAAAGAAACCCGATTGCATTATAAGATTGTCACTAGACTGCAATTCACAAGGATAAAGAAGTCGTTCTTAATCCTTGAACACCTGGAGACGCGCAATACTCCGAAAAAAATGTAACCTTACATGAGAAGGTGCAAAACAGCAGCGACTAATAGAGTAAGATAGAGTGCCAACTTAACACAGTTTTTTAATTTGTTGAAAAGCTTTTAAATTTATTCATATTAAATCAACAAAAAAAGGTTTTATTTTAATTTATAATTTTAACACTTCCCGATTCTACACAGAGTGATTTAAGGCAAATGCTTATAATTTGTAATATAAATATTCCTTGCAACCATTTTATTGATAAGACGTACATATTGATAAAACTTAAATTTTTATTTATATTTTACGAGTAGTTAAACTATGAGGACGTTGCATTCTTATTAATGTTCAAATGTATTTGGTTGAAACTTTTTTTTGCTGGGTGTCAAACAAGGTCAAACAAAAATTGTCCGCGTCCTCATTCGTGCTTAGCAAAATTTTTATGTGCTAAGCAATATGTTAAAGAACCGTTTGTCAGATTTTAATGATATATGGGACACACGTTTTTTATCCTGATACCCGGACAAAATGGGATCTATACTTTCAAAGAGTCCGTATTTTGTTTACGGAAAAATTTCGAAATAAAATTACACCTTAGATTTGTATGAAATTTGGTACACAGGTTGGTTTCATGATTGTGCAGGTGCTTATACAGGTTGAGGCAGTAGCATCAGAAGTCCATGCTAATATTTAGGTTTAATCTTTTTAAGTACTTATCATGTAATATATATGAGCATGAAAGTTTCCGAATAATGCCTGCTTTATGTTCTACTAGAGTGAACCTAATTACGAGTTATCAGTTCCATATACATATAATATTTGAATATTTTGAGTTTATTGGTATCACATTAAATCTTAAACACTCTTATAAAGTGTATAGGTACATAAACCTCATTCAATATTTAAGGTGAATCAGGGCTGGAAACCACGGAAAAAAATGTTGCTTTGGTTCAATTGTTATCCCAAAAATCAAAAATGGATTTTGGTTTTTCTTGTTTTCTGTTATTTCAAAAGACCTGGATTTGGTTAATTTTTGATGGTTAAAACTAAAGCTACTTTTTAATACTTTAAAGTAAATTAATTTTAATTATTTTAATTTTAGGAGGTGCAGCTGACACATTTATAACTGACAAGTGACAACACAACAAAGCAAGCTACAATAGTTTTAATGTTGCATGTATACAATGTACTTCAAGTTTGAAGGTTTAGAAAATAATTGATAATGATTTGTGGTTTTGCTTTCGGTTCCTCAAACTGTTTTTTATGCGAACCCAGCAACATTTTTAGGTAATTCTTTTTTTTGGTTTGGTTCGAAACCGGTTTGCATACGGGAAGGCAACTATCGTTTTATATAATACTTATTTTTTTTATTCGTAACGGTAAAAAACTACAGAAAAAAAATGATTAAAGATTTCAAAATAGGAAACTTTTCAAACTTAAATGAAAATATGCCACATGCTATACAAGTTTCTGTTATATCTTGAATATTGTTACTAATTGAATTGGTTACACTACTTAGTTGATTAGTTGGCGAAAATTTTCAGCAACAAAATACTGAAGGGAATTATATTAACAAAATAAAAGATACTATACCATTTTATATAGTTTGTAGATAGAGATATATTCAAAAAACCATCACCAAAAATATTCTCAACTTTCATAAATCTTTTGTATATGTATCTCCTGCTGATGTAACAACATTAAAACCGTCACAAGTTAAATTATTAAATTAAATGTTTTTAGTTTCCAATTTTTGTAATATAAAAATACAATTAATAATTTTGTAGATTAATATTTATGTTTACTCTTTACAAATCCATAACAATTAAAAAAAAATAATTATGTAATTTGTATTTATTAATTTACAAAATAAATCTAATTAAAATTTTCATTTTCCTGCTTTTAACATTTCTTTCTCTTTAATATACTTAACCGTTCTCCACGTTTCCTCAATATCTTCTTCACACATATATATTCACAATAATTTCGGTATGTTTGTTTATTTGAAGCACATATTGGATGATAATCCCCCTCACAATTACAGTGACTTGCTTCCAATCCTGATATCAATAATCCAATTGTAATAATTGATATAAGATAAATTGAATATAATTTCATAATATTTTGAATATTATATTTGAATTTGAATGATGTTTATAAAAACTTAAGATGTTTTCTAGTTTACAATCAGAAAGTTACTAAATTCTAAGAATATATTACATCATATTTTATATATCTCGACTAACAAGTCAAAACAGCTAAGTCTAAAATGACAGTTTTTCAGAAATACATTTTTAATGTTGAAATAAATCTGTGAAAAAACACGGTTGTATTAGTTATTGAAAATGATTTAAAAATAAAGTAAATGTCAGATATTTATATTTAAATACGCAAAAAAACACGAAGAAAGATTAATCCACCATGTGAATATTGAAGCTTATCAGCTAGTAAATAACACAAACATAGTAAGAAGGCTCCAAAGGGTTAAACCATTTGAACTAATATAAGAATTTTAATTGTATCATATGATGTACATTTAAAATTAAGTTTTATATTAAAACTCATAAAATAAAATTGCTCATTGGTCTTAAGACCAGATCGTAATTCTAAATAAGGGAGGTGTTTTTAGTGGGTTAAGATCCCACACTACCGGAACTACATCGCTAGTTCAGGTGTCTTTCGAGATTTTCACCTACCCGCGAAAAAAAAAAAAAAATATTTAAATATACAATTTGGTTTGTTCTTTTCTTATCGTTTAATTTGAGTTAAGATTTTTGAGATTGCAGTGAAATTAATGCCCTTAAGTTAATTTCCTTAAACACAATATTATTTATAATTTTCCAATAATAGGTTAAGTCGACTTGAGAGTTAGAAATGTAATTAAGAAAATATGGAAAAATAGCTAAAGTCTACTTTAGATTTATATATGAACTAACAAAATGTGAAGCAAAACTTAAAAATGCAAAACAGGCAAAATACCTTAAAAGCTATTTTGGTTTTCGAACAATTTGCTCTAACTGAGTTAAGGTATTAAGGTTTTATTTATTAATGGTAAAAAATATGATAGCGGAAAAACGATCTTTGTCATTTGAAGAAAGTGGAATGCAATGGTAAATATAAGCTTAAGTCGACTTAAACAGTTTTGGGTTTTTAGTCGAAATATATTTTCCTTCATTAAAATTATAAATATTGTTACTAATTTTGAATTGGTTACACTATACTTAATTGATTACTTGGCAGAAATATTCAACTAAAAACTACTGAACGGAATTATACTAACAAAATAAAAGATATTATACCATTTTATATAGTTTGTAGATAGAGATATAATTCAAAAAACCATCACCAAAAATATTTTTATTTGCTAATGATGTAACAATATTAAAACCGTCACAAGTTAAATTATTAAATTAAATCTTTTAGTTTCCAATTTTTGTAATATAAAAATACAATTAATAATTTTGTAGATTAATATTTATGTTTACTCTTTATAAATCCATAACAATTAAAAAAAAATAATTATGTAATTTGTATTTATTAATTTACAAAATAAATCTAATTAAAATTTTCATTTTATTCCTGCCTTTAACATTTCCTTCTCCTTCTTAGATATATAGGGTGTCCACGTTTCCTCATCATATTCTGTATACATCTAAATTCACAATAATTGTGGTATGTTTGTCTATTTGAAGCACATATTGGTCTATAAATGTTGTTACAATTACAGAAATATGCTTCCAATCCTGATATCAATAATCCAATTGTAATAATTGATATAAGATAAATAGAATATAATTTCATAATATTTTGAATATTATATTTGAATTTGAATGATGTTTATAAAAACTTAAGATGTTTTCTAGTTTACAATCAGAAAGTTACTAAGTTCTAAGAATATATTACATCATATTTTATATATCTCGACTAACAAGTCAAAACAGCTAAGTCTAAAATGACAGTTTTTCAGAAATGAAAGTTATTTGCCTTAAACACAGTTTTATTTATAATTTTCCAATAATAGGTTAAGAGTTAGCAATGTACATGAAGTTTTCGACTTTTAGTCGAGTTATATTTGCCTTCATTAAAATTACAAATATTGTTACTAAAATTGAATTGGTTACACTACTTAGTTGATTCACACTAAAATTACAAATTAAAAAAGTTCTGGTTTAATAAGCAAACAAATTTTTTATTTTCTTAATTACTAAATTTAGTTTCATTTCTCAATTTATACTGTAACAGATAAACAAAATATTTTGAATGTCATTGCAATGATATATGCTAAATTTAATTTAAAAGTTGCATCACATAAAGTACCTGGAATTAAATTATATGTGAATTTTGTTTTGAAGATTTAAAATTTTTAGAGGTCTAATAGCTTTTGATAATGTTATCTTAATGATATTAAACATAGATGGTAATTTTTCACATAATCTGGGCTCCGTTTATTTCAGAAAACTAATTACAAAACGGAAATAATAACAACAGGCAAAATAAAATCATAATTATAGGGAATAAAAAGATGATTATGATTATTAAAAAATTAATGAAATTTTTTGATGAAAATCATTACAAATAAAAGGGTTTGATAGAAGGTCGTATAAGAAGAATTAAGTTCGATAAATAATTTGTTTAAATTTCAATGTAAATTACACTTTAGCATTTGCTCTGCTTGTAAAATTTATTAATTATAGTAAATATATTAGCAATTAACTCTGCTCAGCCTTAAATATTGACCTTAATACCAGTGACATATTTTTTGAATCCTTGTAGGAGCTTCACTATTTCGACCTACATATTCACCAAAATCTGAAATTTCACAGTGAATTCAATAAATCATTTTTTATTAGTAAACTTTATTATTACTAAACTCTAATAACATATTTTATTAATATGCTTTTGTGAAAATGTGCTACTCAAACTTCAAAAAAAAAAAAAAAAAAAGAAATCAAAATTTAATAGAACTTCAGCTTTTCTACATGATGAATAAAAATTATTTTCGAATTGGATGAAGCAAATAAAAGGAATATCATGTATTATAATGATGATGATTACAAATTATGATCAAAATTACATAAAAGAAACCCAAAAGCCAAAGTAAAAAAGAAACTCCAATTAGATCATAATAGAGTGTAATATATAGTGTAATATGTAGAGATATGTATAACAAACTTGTTAATATAATTACGTTTGTTGGCATATATTTCTGTTTTAATACGTCAATTATAATTGAATTATACTTTTGATAAATTCAATATCACACATTAAGAAAACTTGATTTTACCAAAAATTAACCTATACATATATTCTCCTTTAAATAACTATATAAATCCTAAACATATAAATCCTTTAAATAATCATATAAACCTCATCTTATGCAGGTGAATTTAACAAGAGCACAAGACCTACTGGAATATACTACCAGGACTTGTAATCTAAAAGAAGAAAGAAGTACGATATATTAAAACTTATCAAAAGAAATATCAGAACCATAACGTAGAGCCTCATGACAGGACACAGTTCATTGCACTACAATATCAATAAATAGGTTTAGCTGAAACATACATCTTGCCGTCTCTGTCTAAATGAGAAAGAAACGACAGAACACTAAAAACAACAGAAGAAGACAACATCATCTAGAAAAATAATTGGCCAATATGATCCCTTTAAACATCCTATATAGGCTTCTTTTAATCTATTAAGTTGTCGTAAGGAAAAGGGCTATAACTACACAAATGGACCAATAAGGTCGCATTCCCATATCTTAAGTCTTAAAAATATGTTTGTAATAGTTAAGTAAAAAAAAAGTATCTTTTGTCCCTGGCTATCAGTTCTACCTTATCTACACAATTTACTGTGGTTTCCTTTATATATGACAGGAAACCAACTAGGATATAATAATTCCAAGCTACAAAAAAAAAATTGGATCGTAAAAACCGGTGAAATCTTTTATAAAAAAAAGAACTAATACCAAACAAAAAAAAATGATTTTGCAGTCGTGGTTTAATTTTTTTTTATATATATACACATAGCTATCCTATAACAAGCTTTGTTCCCTGTTATTGTAAATAATTGGGAACAGAGAGACAAAAAAAAAAAAAATAACTTGACAGTATAGATTCGTTTATTGGGGAATTGCAGAATATATTTTAAATTTTTTTTTTGTACTTTGGTTACCAAATTTTATTCATCTGTGACGGATTCTTTGAAATCAAATTACAAATTTGAAGGTTTTAATTTTTTTTTTATTCAGAGGTTCAGACCATAAGAGCAGTAACAGAAAAAAAAATATATAATATTTTAAAAGGTTTTTTTTTTGTCGGATGTTGCTTTTTGGTTGAGGTTTAAAAAGGGTTTTATATAATATCTTTTAAGTAAAAATTGTATTTCAAAGCTTTGGGATATCATTATTTTTAAAATCAATCGACTGAAACTCTTTTTTTTTTCTTCATTTCGGTTTTTGATTCTTTAAATTCTAAACTTTAGTAAATGAATAAAAATCTTTGGAGTTTTTTATATATTTTAGATTGAGTAAAATAAATTAAAGAAGTTAAATTCAAAATGATTAAGGAATTCTGATTATGATTATTGTAATTGTTGTTTAGTTTCGAAAGATCTAATAACTCTATGAAGGAATACAGCAAACTAATGAAAATGGGTGCAGTCAAGAATTTTGCCGTGGTGCAGCTTAATTAATAAGCTGAAAAGCAGACAGTATCAAAACTTTGAACTGCGTTACAACAGGCAGAAAATTGTCAATATTTTTGTTGAAGGCTGATTTTTGTGTCGATTGTAATAATGGAACATACTATAAAGATTTTTTGATAGACTTCCTCACAATCTAAACCAAATATTTCATCCATATTTGCAGAAAATCTTAAATAATTTTATTTTAAATTATTTAAAATTACTACTAATCATCATCGCTATCTTTAATAAAATATACACGAAAATCAAAAAAGACAATTAAAAATTTTGCAGCTTATTAATTTTCGCCAAAGGCTGCGTTAGTATTCTGACCAGTGAACCACCTATGACAAAACAATTTTTTTTATACATTTATTATTATTATTATTGCAATTAATTTATTAACTGACAAATATTTTAATATTTCTTTAAGAGAATTTAATTATGAGTTCAATACGACTCGATTACTTAAAAATTCTTTCAATTAGCAAAAACGTACGTACTGTGCGGTAGGTAAAAATTCCGATATAATTTTTCAAAGAATATTATAAAACATGACAAAATTTCATAAAACTTGTGTGTTGTGTGGTCCATGGATCTCCAGATAAATGCGAAATATTATTACAAATCATTGGGGAAAATTTATGTGTGGTTATCATTGGAATCCAGTAGATCAGAAAAATGCTGTCAACATTTATTTATTTTATTTAATTAAAAAGTACCAGGTAAAAAACGTTTTTTTTTTATTGAATTTTAATTGACGTTGTCTGCGCGGTGTATAGAGAAGTTAATAATAATTTAAAAAATAAGAAGTTTTCAGATGAATTGTATCTAAAAAAGATAATATACTTAGGAGACTCTTGTGCAATTACGCAATTTTATTACATACATTTTGATATTATATATTATTAATAATAATTTTCCGTAGAATATTTTCTTTTCAATATAACGCATTTAAATATATTTTAAAATTCAATATTTGCACTAATTTTGTAATTAATTTATTTAGTCACGCCTCTCTCATATTCGATATAAATAACTTACTCGATATTTATATATAAAGCTGTTTCGGTACTCGGTTGTGAATACTTACTTACTTATTTGGAACTACAGCTCTATTGAGCCCAGGGATGGGGAAATGTAATTTTTCTATATAATCTGTACAGCGTAACATTATCCAGCTTCGGCCAATGTTGATCATTCTCATGACCGCTTCAATATCGTCCTTTAACCGAAGATATATGTCCACCTTCTTCTGCCGCTACTTTCAATTTTGGAGTCAAAGCTAACTTCCATTGGTGATGCATCACCCATAACCTCGTGATTAAAGCGAATTCTACAAACTTCATGAACGTTGACGGGGCTAAAGACACAACGAAGATGTTTTCTTTCGAAAGACGTTAAAAGCTGCTCATCAGTACTATATATATTTTCCACGACTCTACCTCATGCAGGAGCAGTGCAACGATGAGCGTCTTATATAATGTTATCTTGCTCTTTCGAGAAAGCTATTATAAAATATTAATTTTTTTGGTCTTTATTAATTAATGTTATTATTTTTTTAATTTAATATGAAAGTGAAAATTTATTTCCAATTATGAAAATTAATTTCCAATCTTTTATGTATTCAGTCATTTTGAATTACAGTCTTGTTTTTTGTCATAATGAGGTAAATGTATTTTACAATTTCTATTATTTTTTTTTAGATTTTCATAAGAAATTCAGAATTTCAGGCCCCTGAAAGGTCAATTTTTATATTAACCTTGAAACCAATTCTTCTCAATGTATCCTTTTTTTATTTTCTCCATTTAATAACAAAACTGACGTTATTCCTCTTGTATAATATAATTTAGACGTAATCCATAAAAATGCTGCAAATCAATTTGTAATACAAGGAATTTTAAGAAAATATTCAAAAATAAATTTGATGTTTTCACAAATTCCTAAGTAAATTTTCTACAAAATTTTACTGAAATTATATAAAACTTTAAGTTAAGATTTTTTTTATCATTTTAATTTCAGCACGTAAATGCTATTAATAATTGAATATTTAGGCCATAATGTATGATTTTTATGAAATTAATTTTCTATCCATTACCTATAGAGAAGAAGCCTATACAAAACCAAGAATTTTTTTTAGGAATTCATATTTCCTATATATTGTACAAGGTAAAATTATATTTTATTTTACGATATTATAGAATGAAAAATATTTCTATGCTATTTTCCTGAATCCATTATTCCCATTAATATTTTGTATTATAATTTCAATTATATTTTGTTAGATAAAGGGAAAAAGTAGAACAAAAAATATTTCATTTTTTTTTTTTTTTGTATATAAATGATCGAAATTATTTTTCTACATTCTTGTTTTTATTCTGGACAAAACAGAGAACTATAGAACAAACAAAATATTGATATTGACGTACTATTAAACATATCTATCTGACCTGGTCGTGAATGAAAAACAAAATCATTTCACTGGTTATACATGAACCACCAGTTCATATATTGATATTAATGGAATTCTTTATATCCTCGACATGAATACTACCCACATTTATAATATTTTTTAGTATAATTTTGATATTTCAAACTAATATTTTTTTAGTACATAGATTATTATTTTTTTTTAGTTGTTTGTATATTTGAAAAATACCATAAAAGCATTTAAATAGCTTATTAACAACGTCGTATTATAGTCCCACTTTTTTTTTTATTATTTTGACAATAATGACTGCGCATTTCTTATCTAGTCATACATCAAACATAATGACTAGGAAATTATTGCGGGTTCACAAAAATTTTATAGACGAAAACCATGTATGATATTGAGAAATATTTAAAGGGACAGATACCAAAATGAGGGTTATATCGAATTGCAGCATAATGATTAGAAGGGTAGATAGATATTCTTTTTTAAAATGTTCCTAATAAAAAATATGAATAATTTAATTTTAACAAGAAATATTTGGCTAAATAAATCAATCCCTGCGGCATTATTGTGTTGTAAAGGGAAAGGGATTATAAAGGTGGCATAAAGGATCTAATCTAATTTTTTCTAAACAATACTTTGGTTCGTATTTAATTAAATAGCAAAACTTTTGTTGCTAGTCCGTTCGTGACACATAGTTCTATGAAGAATTCAAATATGAACTAGCACCGTCATATCTTAAGTAAATTTTACCTGATGACGATGTACGCAATGATTTTTTGATAAACATTTTAAATTTTATATACTTTCTATCTTTATGCTAAATTTTTTATATGTATTCATATTTAAATATAAAAAAAATTAAAATAAATTTATTAAAAATATGAAACAAATTCATTGGATTACTATGCTAATAAAACTCCACTAAATTATTAATTTCCATTACAAAAATACTAATTCTTAAAATTATTAATTTAACGATTCGCGAACCGGATATGCTTTATTTATACTAAAAACTTTGAATTTACGCAAATTTCATTATTATTACATATTGCAGTAATATTTTTGAATGGAAATATCCTTTTAGAAACTACATTTTTTGTATAAATATAGGCATAAATAAATAATCTACGTAAGCAAATAACAACAACAAAAAAAAAAAAAAAATGAAAATATTGCCAATTAAAGTATAGTGAATTTATTGAAAGTGATTTTTGATGCCAAACATCCGTACATAATTTTTTTCCAGTCACAAATTATAGTTTTTTCTTCTTTTCACTAACCCTTACCAAAAATTTTGTATAGAAAGAGAAGCAAAGTCATATAAAAGTTTTTATTGTGGAATTTAATATGAAGATTTCAAAATTAGATAGCAGAAAGCACAAACAAAGCTTTTTCAAATATACAAAAACTTGAATAAAGCTAAAAAGTACTTATATGTATACAAACTATTTGGTTGGAAGTATGTGTATAATGTATTTATATTTCTGTGGCCACAAGGAATAACCGCATAACTCAGTTTTCTTAGTTTTTCAGAAAGAACAAATTAAGTTTGAAATTGTTTTTTTGAAAAAAGTATAAAAGCTAGGTTAACGAAATTTTGAATGCTGTCAATAAGTAATATAAGGAAGCTTTTGACAAAAAATTGTATAGATAAAGCAATTAATAAAAGAGTTTTTAAGTAAAATAATTGATATGTTATTATTCCTTATTACAAAGTATGTTTTTCTAATGGCATATATCAGTTATTTTGTTACTCCCAATTATTTTGTTACACTTTTGTCATACTTGGTGTTATGCTATTGTTCCAATGCAAACTTCAAATGAATTCAAAATTATTATTTCGAATAATCGCATAACTGGATTTGTGCTGTTATTCCCTTTAGTACAAAATTTAAATTTTGGTTCATAAGTTGCTAAGGAATAAAAGTATATGTCTACTTAATAGGTTATATCAAAAAGAAAAATTGGGATTCTCAAAAAATACTTTTTTAAAGATATGTTATTATCCCAAATATCTTGACGTATGTTGTTATTCTTTTTGGCCACAGATTTAATCTCCAAAATTGTGTCCTCACAAAATCTTTTATATAAGTTTTGATCTCTTTCTATATAATATTTTTGGCAATAACCTATATAAAAATAAAAAATTATCAACACCAATTTTTTTTTTTTGCCGATAAAATATTTTATATTACAGAATAACATTTTTATATATTATACAACAACAAAAAAAGGACATATTTTTAACTATGTATCCTTTATTTTTTAATATTCGTATATTATATTTTATTGACAGACTCGTAAATATTTTAGAAATTTTTGCGGTTCACCATATATTTTGGTAATACATATATATTAATATTTTTTACCGGAATTCCAAACAATATGCAATATTTTATAAACGTATAAGAATAAACTGATTTTTTTTTTTTTTTTTTTTTTAATTATGTACATATGTATCAGTTATTCTGTATAGTTCATTAAGTTTTCAATTTTAATATTCACAAAATAAAAAATAATGCAACTAAATTTATGATACTTCCATTTCGGTTCAAAATTCATAAATATTATTTTAATATAATATATTTTACCTATAGCGTATGAATATGCTTCTAATGTTGGTATAAGCCGGAAGTTCACCTTAAGTAATATTCATTTGACTCATTATTTTCATGACTTTTTTGAAAGTTAAGTAATCAGTATTTTATCACTCGTAAT
Source organism: Rhamphomyia laevipes (assembly GCA_963920725.1). Lineage (NCBI taxonomy): Eukaryota > Metazoa > Arthropoda > Insecta > Diptera > Empididae > Rhamphomyia > Rhamphomyia laevipes. The sequence goes on along the minus strand of OY987258.1, from coordinate 24,240,763 downwards.
GGCATTTTCTCAATCATTACATATTTTATGTTTTGAAAAAATGATTCGAATTTGTCGGACGAAACGATGAACCCAGCAAGAGTCGCTTAAGTCGAATTAAGTGAAAATATAGGTAAGTTCTAAGGTCTTGTCCAAGTGCAAATTATTTTTTTTTGTAATGTTATCTAGTCCAATATTCTTGGTAGATTAAGTTTGCAAAAATAACTTATTAGTTCCGAATTATAATTTTGACAGAAATTTAAATTATATTTGTTGTGAAATAGCTTAAAGGATATAAGCTATTATAATAATATATTACTTCACATATGAAATTTGGGTTTGATATTGCATTTATACTTTTTTTGCAGTATGTACCATTTTACGTATCGTAAATTTACTACAAAGACATTTGTAGTAATTTTTCTACAAATAAATTTTTATTTTCGTTTTCATATATTATAGAACTTCTTCAAGAGCTACTCAACTTTCAAGTTCGCAGTTCGCGGTTCGACCTATACACACCACAGTTTCACATCTCTTTATGGAAGATATAATATTACATAATTTATGAACTTTGAAAATTTAAAACTCAGTTTATTTGCTATTCCTTTTAAATTGATTCATTTATAAAGAAGGTCCTCATTTTTGTAATAATTTTTTCAAATAGATTTGAAACAAAATAAAAATATACTAGAAAATATAATGTTTGATGGGAGGGGGTGGGAGTATAGTTTTACTTTAAGGATTTTAAATTAATAAAAATATGATCTATAAAATGTTCTGTCCATTACATATTTTGCTGCAATATCTGAGAAATGTGATGGTAGTTATTATTAATATGTTTTCTGAAGAAGTTTCACAATTTTCTATACAAGTAGATTGTCGAGTTGATGATATAAATAACTGTTACCACAAAAATAATACATTTTAATAAATTTTCTTTATTGAGACTGTAGACGTCTTAATTTATTTTTAATGTATTTATTGTGAATTATTTATATATAATTACATAAATAAAGAAAATTCACATTTCAAATTTTTTTTTTGCTACTTTGTAAATGCTATTAAATAATTTAAATTTTCATTTTCATTTGTTATAAACATAGATATTTCGTAGTTAGCAAGAAAAAAAAAGAATTTTAGAAAATTTTTAGGAAATAAATACTTTTTGTCTTTTTATTTCTGATGGATTTATAGATTATGCAGCCAATTACCACCTGATGTGTTTCCTTTAATTATAATTTGAACCAGCTTAAGAGGGGAATGTAAACCGTTTCCTGTGAAACCCTGATCCTTTAATCTAAACTATTTTCTTCCTATAACCAAATCCTTTGTTCACAGTTAATAGAAAATTATTTTCTCATTATTTAAATAATATAAAAAGAAAATTATTAATATATTTTTTAATTTTAGTGATCAGACAGAACTGGATGAAAAATCTATTGTCATTATTTATTGATGATATTTATTAAGGATCTCTCTAACTAAATAAATGAATTTATGAACAAATTTTGAGTTTGTCAGGCAAAAAGAAAATTTATTAAATATATCGAGTTAAAATTCCAATTTTATTTTGAAACTAACAATAAATTGAAAAACTGAAAAAAAATATCTTAACAAGAAAATTTTCAATAAATGCTATGCTAATCGGGTTGCCATTATTTAAATTCTTTCATATAATACTATTATTATTATTTTTTTTTTACTTACATTTATTCCATTTTCCAAACAGTTTTCTTTCATTTGTATTACTTGCAGCATAAAATTTTCCATAAATATTGAAATTTTCAAGGATGATTTGCCGACTTGTATATTTTAATATTTATTTTGTTATTCCTTTTTGCATTTCATTTTATATACGTATATAATAGAAAGGTGAGAAAATTTAGTGGAAAATTTAAATGATTGTTTGTATATTTACTAACAAAATTTAGTTTATTTTTTTTATTTTTAAACATATGTACATTAACAATTGGAAATTCATTTTATTTTCTACACTTTGTGTTTTGTGTACATAATATTTTAAAATGTTAGTTTTTGAGTATTTAAGTTTATTATTATTTTTCAAAGAAACGTAAGCATTTGTTGTATATATGTTTTTATGTTTTTTTTTGTATGTTTGTACAAAACAGGAAGTATACAACTGCATATATTCTAGACTCTAATGTTAAATTTTCTTGCAATTTTTGTTGTTTTTTTTAGAATTCAAATAAAGGAAATAGAAAATTGCAATATTTTTTCAACATTATTCATTTGATAGTTTATTATTAGTGTTAGTTTTGTATTTTAAATAATAATAATAGTTTTCTTTTTTTTTGTATTATTTATTCAGTTTTCAATATTAGTTATGAGGTCGAGGATATTTATGAAAAATATTCACGATGAATTGTATATTTTTGTTGTTGTTGTTTTGAGTTATTTAGTTTAGTTCTTTGTATTAACAGTAGAACGATAAATTGAGTTTTTTTTTCATTGCATATAAATCTATAATATTTGAAACTTTTTCATTATAGTGTGGTGAATATTAATTATGCAAACCGGTAATATTATCAAATATAAAGTAAACTATTGTACCTGTATTTTTTATATAATGAACCCAGGGTGTGCCTATACCATATCTACTCGAATTGGAATAAACAGTACTATAGGCGGAACTGGAAAAAGATATCAATTCGAAAATTGATGACAACTTCACTTTCAAATATTCGACTAACTTCGGTTATTCATAATTTTGCTTTCGAATGTGATTTATTTTTTTAATTTATGCTTTAGTCAGTCTCGACCTCATAACTAAAACTAATTTATGTTTAATCAGTCTCGCCGCTCGTACCGTTGAAGGTTTGCAATGTCAAATGATGTTAGTGATATTGTTGTCGACTCTGTATAGAAATGTTATAAATCATTATATTTGTCAACTCAATATTAACAAATGATAGTTCACTAATATTATATTTGTCAATCAGATATTTGTAAACCGCTACGACTTCAAAAGTTGAAATGAATTAAAACTTAAAACGGCACGAAGGACACCGCAGTCATGAATGACTACGACGAGTTTGCCAGCTTTCATATAGTTCTATTTATTTGAACTTTGCCGACAATGGAGGGACTGTCTACGGTGTTTTAATTGTGGTTATTTTCTATTATTATTTGATAAAATTTTTATCCTTAAAATATAATTTTAATACATTTTTAACATAATTTTTTGCATAAATTTGAACTTTTTATATTTTATTTTTAAATTTGTTAAAATTTTTAATTATGGTTGAAAATTTAATAAAGTAATGGTTAACAAAATAAGGACGCTTAAAGTGAAGTACAATTTAGACTATTATTAGAAACAATCCTACTTGTGTACGAGTACAATATAAATATCATATTAAACTTCTAAATATTTAGAATGTAACTTCTAAATATTCTAACGCCTTAACTTTTTTAACGTGTATTTAATTTCATTTAATAATATACAGAAGCGTTTTCTATTTTATTTATTTATTGATTCATTCTTTTTAGTGAATATAACAATAATTATACAAATCTTACACCTACAATTTTTTTAGATCTAAAGAGCTATTAGTTTTAGCATAATTTATTACGTAATATAATTTAATTTAACTGGATGTTATAATTTTAGTTTTGATATAGTATTTAAGTAATATAATTTTGAATGCCTTTCCTACGTAATCTCGTGTGATATTGTTTATTGAGTATTGGATGTTCGCTAATTTTTTAGTAATTTCGTTCTTTAATTTCATTAGTTTTGAATGGTACATCTAAGTTCCGATGAATATTTTGATTTTTGATGCACTCCTTAAGTAGTAAATCTATAACACATTTTTTATGATTTCAATTTGTATAATGGCAGTAATATTTTTCATCCGAATTTCTAACACGTTTCTTATGCGGTAGATTGCTAGATTTTGTTTCTGACAACTAAAATTTATCACTAGTATTACGTGAAACATGGAAACATTTAAATGATTACACTTTTACTGTAACATTTTATTATAATTAGTATAGTTAGATAATTACAGCTCATATTTGTTAGTAAATATTTTAAAAGGTAAACGTAAACTCATTAACGATGGGTTCATTGGTTACATTTATTTTTTTTTCAGTTACCAATTTAATAATCTTAAATATGGAAACCAAAAAGTTTTTAAATATTTTTTTTCTCTATTTAAATCAATCTTTAAAAGATTAAAAAACAATGAACTTTTTTTTTGCTCTAATTATCACCCTAAGATATTATAAAGTAATAGTCATGCTAGTATAAATATTTATGGTTTATTAAGTTATGTATTTAAAAAAAAACCGCTAAAACTTTAGATAGTGCAACAATAAATATTTTAATTGACAAATGGATGGATGGGTACATAAATTATTAAAACGCTTCTTTTATATTCCTCTTGAAATATGTAGTTTTTTTTGTTATAATTCAAACTAATCAAAATTATGATATCTTTGTAAACGATCTTTTAAACTCTCTCTCTTAATAATATGTTCAATCTAATCTGAATTATGTTTCATGTGACAAAATCTTTAAAAAAATATAAAATCAGAGGAATTAGAATTAAAAAATAAAAAACCAACTGGTAAAAATCTTTACGACTTGTAAATTTAGTTTGCGTGTTTTTATGTTTTTGTCATATAAAAGGTACAAAAGTATACAAATATAACATCGTTTATATAAATCGTGATTTTGTTACGGTTGGATTACTTTGCGTGTCACAATTTTGCAGATTACGTACCAGAAAAATTGAACCGTAAAGATTATTTTTCAAAGAAAAAACAAAAAAACAAAAATATCTAACAAATTTTGCTTGCTTATATATAGATAGCCGTATAATCTGTAATACAATTAATTGCAGTAATATTATAGCATCATAAAGTATATATATAGTTAAAGATGGATTTTACGTAATTATAAGTATAGTAGCACATACGTATGTTCATATGTTATGTAGTGCGGATCAAATTGTCGCAAGTTGCAAGTATGCAAATACAAAAATTTAATTTATATTTTACGCATTTCTATTTCATTTTACTGTATCTTATATAGTGGTGAATGGATCCGTATAGATGTAATTATATAGAGAGAATAAAATTAAAGGGAACAACATTAAAATTACAATAATTTACAATGTCTGTAAATTTCTATAATTTTTAAATCTTACAACCGGAAAAAATTACAAATAGTTTAAGCAATATGGAAAATTTACATTAACCATAGAGGGGGAATTACAAGTTTATATCAATTGGAAAAATCTGTTATCTTAATAACTTTATCTAACAAATAAATATTTATTTATGATTTTTATAAGCCTATACAGAAATACTCAAATTTCCAGTTCACCCAGTAAGCATTTATCCGAATTCGAATAATAATTATTTTTTAATTTTTGAATATATTTGAAAATATTTTTAATTTATCCAACAAAAAATGCATCCGTCTCAGCTATTATAATTTCGATGAAGAAAAAAAAATACTTTTTTTCTCGATTACATTTCCACAAGAATGAAAACTAAAAACTTTTCTTACCAATTAAAAAAGAAAACAACAAGAAACCTTAAAAGTTTCACTAATATTTTCCCAAAAAAATAAAAATAAAAATAAAATCTTATTGAACTTTTATAGTTCGTGCCAATAATTTTCAAAGATATTAAAAACAGCTTTTCAATATTTTGTACACATGCCAATTATCACAACATTAAGCCTGCTACTTGCAACAACAACAACAACAACAACAACAACAACAAAAATCTCTTATTCTTCTGATTATGAGCCGGATTAACACAAAGAATTGTTAGAAGTATAGTAACAAAATACATAAAATTGGATTTAAGCATTTAAGGTTTTGTCTTTTTGCATATTTTTCTTATATCTTCTTTAAAATTTTTTTTTGAAAAATATGCTTTAATTTTACGGTTTGGATGAACAGCAGCGTGAACATCATCAGCAACCAACAGCAGGTAACCTACCTGACTGCGAAATTATATATTTTCAACTAATTTGTAATATTAAATTATATATAAAGTATATAAAAAATCTGTAGCAGCAACAGGGGTAAAATCAACAACAGTAAGGTTTAAAAAAAAAAAATAATAATGTATAGATCGCATGCTAAACAGGAAATTACTTTTTAACGGTAGAAACGTGTACGTTTTGAAAGATTATGAATTAACAGGTAAAAGAAATATTAAGAAAATTTTTAAGAATGAAGTATGATTGGATACATCTGTGAATTTATGATACAAAATATCAAATATCAATAATTTTTTTTCTTATGTGACATATGGTCTTATTATAATGGTAAAGACATTACATATGTGTACTGGCGGTACTGGTCACTTTTTGAAATTAATTTCAGAAATTAATTTTCCATTTGTCGGAGACATTGAACTATTGAATTTTTGCAAAAACTTCACTTTACTATCATAATATTAAATTTCAAAATATTTGACATTATTTGTATTAAAATTTTCTATACTATGCAGAATTGAGAATTTTGGTTATTTGTATAAGAAACCCTAATGATGAAAAACGAACGTTTACATTATCTGTAAATTACTGCTTTGAAATGATACCATTTAAATGTATTATTTTTCATAAATAATCCTTTTCTGATCCTTTTGATTGTTTGAACTTACTATACAACAAAATGATTGGAACTAATATTTTAATAATTTCTGATTTGTATTCGATCCTATTGAATAAACCTTATATAAATAAAATTTATTGAAATAAAAAAGACGTATAGTTAGGTAGGTATATTCATCATGGTGGAACGTGAGATTTAATAGTATTAATTTTTTTTTGTCCTTGTTTTTATAAGGTCAAAAATAAGGTCATATTTTATTTAAAAAGCTTATATTTCGGTATCATATAAATTATATTGTATTTCAAAAATAATATTGAGTTATTTTTAATGTAATATAATTACAAAGACAGTAAGTAAAAGTATCAGTAATTCAGAGGCAAACAATTTTTTGGGATTATTATAATTTTCAGAAACTTAGAGTTTTATAATACTGCAATTAACTGACCCCTCTAATATAAACCATAGCCACAATAACAACTACATTTTAGTCTATTTGATATCAGCTTTAACATCACCACGACCACCGTCGTCGTTCATTTAGTTCCCCTTTCTTTATTATATTACAATTGTTTTTCCGTTTTTGTCTTATGTAAGAATTATATAAATACGATACCGTTTTTATAGAATCATATTAAGAATAATGGGTATTAATCCTAGCGGATTACAATAGAAACTAAAATAAAAAAAACTGGAAAAGATTTTGTTCTGAATTACGTGAGAAAATATTTTGTCATTTTCATTTTTTCATTTTTTTTTTTTTTATTATCCTTGCACACATCATTTATACACTCGCACACAAATAAAATATACCATCACAATTTTTTTTTTTTTTTTCGTATACATAATACAAATTATACGCTGCTAACAAGAGTTTTTATTATAAGGATATTTTTTCGTTGTTGTTGGTTGTAGAATAATGTGCGGTTTTTTTTTTGGATTTTAGCGGCGGGCGATGAGAGGTTAAAATTATGTATCAGTCCTTTAATATGATTGGAAATGGTATGAAGAGGAGGTGTTAGTGGATTTGTTATATTTTATGGTAAAAATAGGTAATTTCATGTATTTGATAAATCTGTGAAATGTTGGAAATATTATTATATATTTTTTTGCTTTTCTGTTCAGTAATTCAGTTTCATTCTGGCGTTATGATGTATGTATTTTCTGTATATAGTATTAGTAACTATACTAAACTGACAATGGTTCAGTATTGAAAATCATATTTTTTTTTTTCGTAAGCAATGTTATATATTTTTGATATATATATTTTTAAATATTCTGTCAGCAAAAGGATATCTGCAAGGATTTGTTTTGTTTTTCGGATTTTTTTTTTTTTTTATTATTTTCTTGTTATGTTATTACATAAACATAATTTTCTTTTTTTCTTGTTGTTGTTGTTTTTGTTTATTGTAAATGGCAATGGGAATATTTCTTGACGAGGGTGGATAACGAATGGGTGGTTAGTATTAATAAATATACGTATATAAAATGAAAGATTTTGTATAAAATAAATGTAATATGCTTATTGTTAGCTTTTAAATCTGATGTAATCCATATCAGAAGAGTTTTTCTTTTTTTTTATCAGAAATATTATTTCAATTATTAATGGTAAATTTTATCTTATTTTTTTTTTGTTCAATTTTATTTCTAGTGTTTCTGTTGTTGTTGTGTAATAGAGATTTAAAAAAAAAAAAAATTATGATTGATTTGAAATATAGTATAATAAAATTTGTAATATCAGATGCAGGTCCTTAGAGATTTTATTAATATTTCTTGGTTCTATTAATATTTTGGTAAAAATTTCATTTTCCATATTTAAGAATTTAGATTTTTTTAATTCAGATTATGAATATTATGATATTTTTTATTACAAAACTAATTATAAATAAACTAAGTTAAAAAATCATTTAATTAGAATAAAAAAAAAATAACAATCAACCATTAAATCCGATCCTTTGATAATTCAAATTTTTTCTTAATTAATTTTTTTTTTAATAATAATTCTCGAAAATATATAAATTTCATCTAAAAAAACTTGAATCGTTAAATTTTTTCTCCTAATAAGTACATACAAATTTATATAAATTCGAAACTAAAATAACATGGGGAAAATTAGTCCTTCGGAATTTGAAATAAAATTCTCCAAATTTTTGGGACATAAAAAAATATTGTAAATATGTTTAGCAACATTTTTCCTTTTCGAAAAAAAAACACTATACAATTTCGAAAAAAATTCAAATAAAATCGTTTAAAAGAAAATTCGTATATATTTCCGAATTAATTATAATATTGTGAACTAAGAATTTTATATAAAACTTATAGAATAATTTCAGTATTGTGGTAATACTTGAAGTATAATGATTTGAAAATGATTTTGACTTAACATTTTCCAGCTTGAAAATAATATGATTGGTACATCTGTACAAACAGGACACATATAAACGGAAAAAAATTGGAAAAATTAATTTTTGTTCTTCTTAAAATTTTCATATTTTTTCTGTATTCTGCATAAAGAAGTTTGTAATATGAAAAATAGGATATGATTTAAATTTTAAATTGTTCGATTTTCAGGGAATATATTCCACAAAAAAAGAGAATTTCAGCATTAAAGTATTCAGTCTTATGGCCAGCTTAATTTTAAAGTAATAAATGTTAAAATAGTAATTTTTATAAGAGCATATCCAGAAATTAGCATAGAAAGGATATAAGAAAATTAAACTTTCTTAATGAAAATTTCTTCTGGCTGTGTTTATGTTTGTTTTTATCAAGCATTTCTATTTTTTGAAATTATATATTAATTACGTATTTTTCACAGTTCTAATCTAATTGAAACTATCAAATATATGTAAAAATATTTCCTGAGGAAAACCTTAGGCATATCGCAATTATATATTCTTCAAATAGTAAATAGTTTTATTGAAACTTTAGGTTTCAAGAATGTAACGTAGAACAAGTTAATGGCAAGATTTAGATTTTTTTTTGAATTTGAATACATTGTTTCCAGATTATCCTTATTATTATAACTAGCGACAATTGGATAACCTGTCCAATACTCAAATTAGTATTTTACCACTATTTTGATATCAATCACTCTCTTTAAACGTAGAATATGTTAGCGTTCAGTAATTGTAACGTTTTCGTATGCTGTTTACTTGCTAGATTGTTAATATTTGAGTAATTGTTTCCTTTTCTCTCGGTTTTATACAGTCACGTTACGTCAAAAATGATTTTACGGAATGCCAAGTCTAGCCCATCTTCTCTGATCGGTCAATGTCCCTTATGCACTGCTTTAACATTGGCTATATTCATACGTGATAGTTTAAGAATGTATATTGGACCTAAAAACGAACTAAAATTCGTACTGTCCAATCAGTAGAAAACACAAATTATATCCGATATGATTTAGTTTACTGTGTAAACCAATTCGTTTGATTTATTAGTTTAATTTAAATGTTATTATAAATGTAATGTTTGACGTAATATGTACAGTGAGAACTTCAGGCCCGTATAATACTGACTAACTCATCTTAGATCTACACGGGATAAGCAGTACATTCCATGATAACCGGTTGTTATATAATACAGAATTTTTCTTACTAATATCCTTTTTTTTTTGCTTTGAATTTATTTATTTTTTTCGTCCTTTAAAAAAACACAAAAAATATACATTTTTTTTTGTATACAGTATATTTGTTTATTTTGTTTTCGTCCTTTTTCTGACTATTTACAAATAGAAGAAAAAAAAATGACGGACTGATTGAATTTTCATAAATAAAATTATTTTGCTTATAAGATTTTCTTTTTACAGTAGTTTTTATACAAGGAATTCTAGGATGTTTCTAGGGACTGCGCGGTGGTGCGGTGTTAAAAAAGAAGATTGAGTAAATATTAATATTTTTTTTGTACACTTTTGAATTGATTAACTAATCAAAGTGGAAGTAAAGAAAAAAAAAGTATTTGTTTACAGATAACCAAGAAGCAACAAAAAATAAAAAAAGTCAATAAAAATAAAAAAAAAATATTAGAGGGAAAAAATTATAAGGGAGTTAGAAATTATTTCATATATATATTAAAGATGTAGGGGATTGGGGATTATCATATTTATAAGAGATAATTCCAAATTGAGGATTTTTTTTTATTGTTGAGGGTGTGCGTTTTTTTTTTTTAAATTAATTTGTGGTAATTTTATTATAAATGAATTTTAGAGGTTCATTAGAACTCTGTTTCATTTAGTCTGAATTATGTAATAATGATCCTTGTAAAAAATCTTAATTAGGATTTTAAATTAATATGTAATTTATTTAAATTTGGGTTTCCTTAATGGTTTTTTTTTTGTAAAGGGCACTGTTCAAGACATTTTTTATTAATTCCATAAATTTAATTTGCAGCGGACATGATGAAATTGATTTGGCTCCAATAGTGTAAAATATTCATGTAAATGAAAACTGTAGGATTAGGATATGCTAATATAGGAGACCATTTCTTTTGAAAAGATTTTGGTTATTATATTTTTCTTGAAAATTAAGAAAATAATAATTTTAAGGTTATCAGATTGAAGTTTTTAGAAAAAGGATTAAATTTATTGATCCAAAATTAAAGATATTGAAAGTGAAATTTCTGCCTAAAATAGAAAACTTGTAATTTACAAACTGTTTTTGATAACAATTTATTACAATATTGCGTGATATCCACACCTTTTCTGGATTTCGTTTTTGTTATTCTTTTTTTTAATAATTAGTTTTTATTTTACAGTCGTTGAGTTTATATTTTGATGACCTAAAAGTCTAGACATCAATGTATATTCATTTTTTATTATTATTATATCAATTACAAATGCAAAACAAAAATTTAGTTCGATTTTTATTTTTTTAATCTTTAATAAATATGTCTGCGTTTCTGTCTACTACTATTTGGATTTGGAAGATGAAATCACCATCACACGTTTTTCATAATCAATTTTATTATATAAAAAAAATCTTTTTGATATTTCCTTTATAAGAATATTCACATAATAAGATCTACAATTGAATTAAATGTCTAATACTTTGGGTACAAGGTGTGTAGATATTCAATTTTGCTTTTGTTCAATTACAAAATGTATCTCTTATATATTATGAAGATCTAAAATATTCGATCAAGGCGGAATGCATCAGGTAAGCATTAAATATATATTACATTAAATTTTATTCGACAATATTATTTATGATTAAATTTCTTGCTCTGTATATTTGCTATATAATTCCACTATGATAAAACAAATGTGATCAACTTTGTAGAAAATTTTCAGCTGTGTTATTAAAGAAAAAAATTATTATTATTAAAAAAGCTCATCGAAAACTCTCTGGCATAGGATACAATGTGGCATACATATCACAAAAATATATATAATAAAATTATAAAAAAAAAAAAAAATAATAATGAAAAAAAAAAAAAAAACTAACATAGAAAAAGAAAGAAAAATTGCCAAGAAACGTGCCTGAAATTCGATATGAATATCCTTGAGGGGGTCATAGTCATGACTGCCAAAAATAATGAAAGAAAACAACAATATAGAAGCGATATACAACAAAAAAAAATCCAATAATTGTATAGCTATATATTTTTATTTCTATATAGTTTTTATTTGAACGTTTGGACACATCCTGTACAATTTACGCTACTTCTTTTTCTGCCATATAGTTTTGTTTCTTTAAGCTCGTTTATTTATATTTTTCTTCTCACACTTTTTTCAGTCTGTGATATATAATAGCATGGCTCTATTGAGTTGTAGATTATATAAATAATAAGTATAGAACGAACAGATTTCAATGAAGGATACAATTCAAGTCCTTATTTACTATTGATACTATTGATATATCGTTGATGAAACTGATGAACAACTATTATTATATATATAAGTATATTTAATACTAAATGAAATGTTTAGGTATGATATGGTATAACGAGAGGTGTTGTATAGAGTGAACGTTAAAGTTTTATATTAGAATCGTTTTTTTTTTTCGAGATTTTTTGGACATTTGATGTTATTTCAGGAAAATTGATATATATATGTACCTATGTGTATAAGAAAGTATTCGGTTTCGGCACATATGCAGAATTTGTGTTGGATAAAATGTAAATTTTTTTCTGTACATAAAATATGCATTGCAATGCTTTTTTTTCTTTTTATTATTGAAATGATAAATTCGAAATAAAAATGTAATTTTATATTACTGTATATAGTCTTAAATTGGCGGATATTTCGTTATGAAGTTCCATTTTAAAATGTTTATTCAATCCTTAACATCACTGCCACATGAGATACGCAACATGTGTTCAATTGATCAATAATAAAAAAACACTAAACAGCTATAAAAAAGTATCTACATATCTTTTACAATCGGGATCAGTACAATATAATTCTATTTGATTTTTTTTTTTTTTTTGACTCCCCAATACAAATTTTTCCATCTGGTCAGTAAAATTCTTCTAGTAAAAAAAAAAAAAAATCCGGTCATTGCATTCCAGAAATGACCGGATACCTCAAGGCTTGAATATTAAAAAAAAAAAAAAACATAATATATGGTAAACATACTTTATGTTTTTTTGCATCTATTACATGTACAGTAAAAATTTCAGAGTACATAAACGAATAAAAACGACCGCACGCGCCAGTTGTTCAATTCAGTAAAATTATGGATGAAGAATTAAAATGAAGTTGGACTAAAATCTCTGTTTTTTTTTTAAATGTACAGAAAAAAGAGTTTTTATATTATGTGAACCAGAAAGCTGAATAAATCTTTGTATTCTTTTTATATAAGTTGTATATAATGTGTATGTGTTGTTTGCATTTTACAATTCAAAGTCAACAGTTCATTTTTCCGGCCTTTTGAGTTTCCATTTTTTAAGCTTATCCATTAATATCTCACGAGGATATATGTACATTTATGTTGGTATACACATCATACCATAAAGATAAACTTTTTTAAAATATATATGTATGTTTACAATAGAATGAAATTTATGTGTGGCTATCTCGTGAGAACATTACAACATTTTTTCTGTTTGCACTTTTCATTAAGTCACTTTATTAGTTGAATTTGTTTTTTTTTGTTATAAACTTTGAATTTTTTGAATTCCGTAGACAAAAATTGGTAATATTCTACATAAATTCTTACATACTCAATTATACTAGATTTGACCTTACAACTTTATATTTTGTATAACTTGGGTAAAGTATCTAAGTAACTAATGTAGTGATATGTTTTCAGAAAGTATATATATGAATTTATATATTCAGATATTCAAAACGGAACCGAACTGAAAACCGTATATAACCGCTATTTTTGATGAACTGAAAACCTAAATCGAAACGAAATAATAAAATATGAGTGAACCGTATCCGGTAATCGGAGCTATATGTTTTATCGGTTAATTTTATTCTTTGTCGTTTCGGTTCACATTTTTTTAAATTAAATAAATGATCCTGCAACACTATTGACTTCTGACACACTATTGATATTCTTTGATACTAATAAAATTGGTCATAGGGAAATGTGATTAGTTGCAAAACAGTGTAGATAAGTGTAAAAGTCTCTTAACATATATCAATCACTTGTACAACTTTTCATTCGATGATCGGAATCTCAAATTGTGTAGTGTGAAAGTAAAAGTTGACAATTGTATACGATATATTGTTGTAATTGGATTCGCTTTTCATACAACATTTTTACATATCAAATTAAAAGATGTACAACCGATCGAAATTTAAAGGGACTTTAAATGTCAATATAATAGGCAATTATAAAGTAAATTAAAATGTTGTACCTAAATATTTAATTATACATTTTTGGTTTTATTATATAATTTTATATGCACAATTTTTAAATCAGTTTGAACCGGTTTTAAATTGGAACCTTAACTGAATCGAAAAAAATATATAAACCGGAGCTGAACCGGAATGGAAAAACAAAATTAGGAACTTAATCGTAACCCGGAACATAAAAAATTTTGGTTTGACATTCTGATATCTAATTTGAAATGGTAATTCAATGATAATAGAACATTATTTACTTGATGTTACAATATACTTTAAATCCGTTTTTTTTTAGTTTTCTCTTCTTATTGCCGATAATTCAAGTTAATGCCATGAAAAAGTTTTTTTATTAGCTTATTTAAAAAATAAATATTCAGAAAATTAAAATTTGTGATTTTTATATAATTTTTGAAAATATTGAAGGTTTCTATTTCATAATGTCATGATTTTACTTAAATTCTAAAAATTATACGAATTTCTACATATGAATTTATTCTGATGTTGCCTAACTATAAAAAATTAGTTCATTAAATGTAAATACTGAAAAGAACATTGAAATTTTACTTATATATTTTTATATAAAAAAAAAATTATAAAATACTTTTATAAACGTTTACAAAATAGTAGTAATGCTATCCCGACTTTTCTATAAATTGGTGTATATGTACAACAAGATTGAAACTTTGCATATATGGGGTTCTTTTTATAATCAAACTCTTACAAGCATCCTTGGAGGATCGTAAAAACACCAATTTTTTGTACATAAAAAATACTGCTTTACTGTTGTCGGATTTTAATTATTTTTCACCATTTATGTAGGCAGCCACTATCGCTAATCGTAAACAAAATTGTTTGGAGTACGCGTAAAGACCACTATTTTATTGGACTATAGAAATTAAAAATTAAAAATTACCATACAATCGTGTCGTGAGTGATTGTAGTAGAATGTTGTAAATTTGTAACTAGGTAAAGAGGTCTTTGTGTTCCAGTAAAAATACTCCCCACGACCAATTCGTACGGTGAAAAATAATTTATTATTTTAAATATAGGAATTATATTGGAAAAATTGAGAAAAGCCAGGGTCGCAATTCCATCCACATGCACTGTACAATTGATTTTAACAAAATTAGTGTAAATTGTATGTAAAATTTTGAATTATATATTATTATTGATGGATATTGCATATTTTACATTATTTTTTATAGTGTATACTGATATCTCACAAATCTTTATATTAAATAATATGATATGAACCACTATGATAAATTAGTAGCTTTTTTTCATGTCAAAATTTCTCTTTTATTCTGTTTGTTTTTTTATTAAATATACAACAAATTAAATTAAAATAAATCGTGTTTTTAAAGATATTCACATTTCTTCTTACTTAACACGACAAATTAACCAACGATTATGTTATTCGTAATTAATAAAATTTTATAATTTACATTAAATAAATTATATTCAATTATTATTTTCATAATTACAGATTTAAAAAAATTGCCTAAAGAATCTGTTAAATTCGTGTGTATATAATTTTTTTTTATTGTACTCGTAGCAGTGGAGGGTGTTTTTATCATTAACATGAAACAATATTTTCGAAAAAGGTGTTAGATATTCTGTGTTAAATATCCTTATTATCTAATATCCTTCAAGGATTTATGAATAAAAAAATAAATGTATATGTGATATATTATTTTATGCATAAAAAAGTTAAATGGTTTCTATGTTTTGTGTTAATTTGTTCAGGTATTTATAATAGTATTACTTTATTCAGAATTTCATTAAGAAGAATTATTTAAAATGATGAAAACAATACGAAATATTAAACTGTTAAAATAAACAGAATGTTTAAGTTATTTTTTTTTATTATTAAAAATGTTCTACAATTATTATATAACATTATAGCAACATCGTCACCACAGTTGTTTCTTGTTCAATGCTCATAAAACCATTTTTAAAGATTTTTGTTTTTCTTAATATAAATTATTAAAAATATTTGTAGATTCAATTATTACTTGTGAATATTTAAAATTGTGCGAATATTTCGATGTGGATATTAAATAGTTACGTATTGTATATTCAAAAAATTTGTTTAGAAAAGATTGTACAATATTTTGGATATCATCATAAGAAGCAATTTATGACATACTATTTGAGATATATAAAATATAAGTAAAAGGAAGGGGGAATTAAAAGAATATAAATTTACTAAAAAACATCTATTTCAAAATATTTTACTCTTTATTTTAAAATTAAAATATTGAATAATAATTTATTGTAAAATCCAACCATCACAAACAATAAAAAAGACCTCTTAACTAAACAGAGCACTCTAGACTTTTAAGCAATTTTGGTTCTTAGAATAAGAAAGTTATTCTATATCTCCAAAATGGAGTTAGTTAAAACAAAATATAAACCCTTAGATTACCCGAAAAACTATCTAGAATAAAATTTAACTCAATTTTACAAAAATGGTCTATCGAACAAATTGAATTGGGGTGACGATACATGATTATGTATCATAAATTTAGGGGACACTTAAGAGTTTCTTTTCTTTTGGAATTTAATTTTTTTTAGGTGCTGAGTATTTTCAATTTGATTTATATTTAAAGAATTATCTATAAGATAATTTTCTTCAAAATTGATAAATAGTGTTTAATATAACATAAATTCATGAACATATTAATTTCAAAATTTGAAATATTTCAATATTCTATAATAACATTTAACCTTAAAAAGAAAAAAACATCAAAATATTTATTTCCCCACCCAATCACAACCACAGCAAAATAAATATCAATCATAAACAAAGAAGAATCATCTGGTCCTTAAATTCAATTAATCCTTAAACTAAAAAACACGATAATTGCATATTAAATTAACTAAATCCATTATCATATCAATTATAAAAATGAAACTTTTATATATAATCCAGCAGACAGAAGAAATAACTTTTAAATATTTTCATCTCTTATAAATTAATATACAAATCTAAAAATAACATCATCTCTGAAAATTGTTGAAAATTAGTTACAATTTTCTATTTTCTATGACAGCAACAAAAAAAAAAAAAAAACTTTTCCATAAATAAATCTTAAAAAAAAAATATTTTTTTTTCTATCCATTCTATGAGATATCATCAAAAAATCCGCATGACTAACCTTCATGTTAACAGATGTTTCATTTCAACAAATTTATAACTATATATACACACCATACTTATACCAAAATAGAGAAGTATTTTTCATCCTTAATAATCCCCACCTATAGAAAAAAAAAAAAAACCCTAATATGACATATTGCAGCATCTTGTTCGCGTATATGGTATTATATTTTGGTATGTATATGTAATCTTAATTTGTGATTTTTCCGCCTCTTTTTTGGAATAAATCAATGTTTTTCAGTGGTGACAGGGCGGACAGGACACACTGAATTTATATACAATAACAAATATACAAAATATGCTTTACGAATAATGGATAAAATAATGTTTAACTAAAATTTAAGTTAAGATAAAAACAAAACTGATAAAACTTAAGGATAACATAAAGATATATAGAAAAGGACGAAATGTTATATAGTAACACTGAGAAAAAAACAAAAACCAAATTTTTCGTTTTAGTTTTTTTTTTTATGTTTGTTTAGTTGGCCCCCTCAAATAAAAATGTTACAAAATTTTACTACAATGTTAGTTACATTTAATTTTTTTGTTTTGTTTACTGATAGCCTCTTCTGTTTGTTGTCCTTTCTAGTATTAAATTATATATTAATTTACAAAATAAACCATTTACTTAAATCACAGTTTTGAAAAACAACCAAATGGTGACAAATTCAGATGAGGAAGAAACACAGTCTAACATATAAAATAATAATAATAATAAAAAAAAATATAATATATTATCTTCGTCAGGATATTGAACAATACTCTGTGATATCATAAAGGTTTTCCTAAGTTAATGTTAACAAAAAATAAAAAAACTCTGACTGAGTATGAGTTTGTTGGTTTATCATCTGATGATGGTGATGAAACAAATAACAAAACAACAAAAAAAAAAATCTCCAAATGCTATTTATAACGCCTCCTGTCATTAACAACATTTACAATTGGCACATCAACTAAAAAAGAGTCCTTTTTTGTTTGTTTCGTATATATATAATGTATATTGTTCCACTCTTAAAATTTTACTGTATTCAGGCACGTAAAATACCTAAAAATGCCAAAAAAGGATGTTTATAAATATAATAATTCCTCACAAAAAAAAAAATTACAACTGAACCTTAATCCTTTTCAAGAAAACGAAAATCTTTTTGTCGGTCTTTGTTAATATATCACAGAGCTAAATAGTCTGAAACTGAAGAGGTTGAAACTAACAATTACTTGAGTAAAAGGAGTCAAATAAAATCTAATAATATTTCAATATTTAACAATAATAATAATGTATATTTAAAAAAAATAATCATTAGAAAAACCCTTTCCGGAAATTTCGTACCATAAAAACATGAACCAAATTTTTAGACTTAGGATATTTGAATTCCGTACATTTTTTTTTTTAAAGTTATTCATATTTAAATTAATTTTTTTTTTACTTAGATTTATAGAAAGAAATTCGAATTCAGATTTTCTTAAAACAATTTTCTTTGTAAGGCTGTTTTAATGGTAACGTATACGTTGTATGTATATATTTTTGTTTGTTTGATGAATGACTTGTTAAGGAAATATGTTGGCATGTACGTGATTATGATTACGTATAATTTTTTTTATTTTTATTTTCATCTGTATATTTTTGATATTTTACGGAAAGGTCCAAAACTGATTTTAAAATAATAGTTAATTCCGACCTTTTTTTTCCATAATTTTCTTTTTTAGAACATCGTTACGGACATCTGTGCGCTTAGAGAAGGATTAAATTTCTTATGCGTATAAAAATATTCAAAAAAAAAAAAAAATGAATGAGTTAAAGGATTTCGTAACGCATTTGTAAGTGTGTATATTTATAAAATTTTCAAGATAATAATAAATTTTCTATTAAAAGAATGAAAATTTGGAATAAAGTGTTTTTTTTTACCCCCATCATCATAATATCCTTATATGATGTCGTTTTTACGTTGTCGGAGTCAATTTCATTTTGGGACGAAAATGTTGTGAATGTTTTCGTCATTTTAATGGAATTACTCAAAAATTTTTTTTTTTTTTTTTTGGAAAATTGAAAGAACTTGTCACGACAAAATTGTTTTTTTTTTTTCTATGCTTTTCGTAATGGCGTATATGACATTATTAAATTTTCAAACTTAAAATTACATTATACGTTTTTGAAATATAAATATAAAAACAAAGAGTTAAATTACACGTGTCAATTTTTGAAGTAATTTAAAAACAAAAAAAAGTTTTTCAATATTTTTTTTTTATGAAAATGGGAAATGTATGTGGAAATTTTTGGAAAAAGTAAGGGAAAATAAAAATATTATGCTTTGAGGCGTTAAAAATAATTTTTAAATTTATAACTTAGTTTAATGTTTAATGTTATAAGGTGGAAAAAAAGAAAATTTTTGTTTTGTACTTCTGTTGAAATATAAATGGCAGGAATTTTCACCAGAGGAAAATTAAATGTCCTTGGTAACGAATTATATTTATTTTTAAAATTAAAAACTTTTTTTTTTTATTATAATTTTTTTTTTTACATAAAGGAATTATGCTTTAGGCAAATGGGATTGATGTTTGTTCAATTATTTTGGGAATTTAATAATTTCTGTTTGTATGTAGAATTTATATTATAAAAGAAATTATTGTTTCCTTTATAAAATTACGAAATTTTGTCTTAGTAGGGAAATTATGTTAAAAACTAAATAAATTAAAATATTTTCTACAGAAGTACAAAATAAATTTAAAGTATTTGTGAATTTTGAAAGTATATTTAATCATTTTTAAATTATATTTATTTAATGCAACTAGGCAATTAGAAATTGGAAGTAAATTAGAATTCACCGTATATATAAATTTACAATTGACTCTTCGATACAATTTGTCAACCCTGATATAAAATTATATAATAAATCAAATTTAATTAAAAATATTAGTAAAAAATTAAAAAATAGTTTTGAAATTTATTAGAGTTTCGCACAGTTAAGGCATAATAAAAATGATTTGTTATAGAAACTTATTTATGCGTAATTTAGGATTTGCTGAATTATTGAAAATTAAAGAAGTTGAAAATAAAAGTTCTTGCAATCATCATATCATTATATCATCTGGAATACAACATCTAATCAGATTAGTTACCAATAATTTTTGTACAGCAAACAATTTCTTTAAAGATTCATGTTTTTATATATATCATAACCACAATTCCCTTTAAATATTTTTTATTTGATGATTGAATAATCACCAAATTATTCAATCATCCTACATCACAAATACTGCACCATATAATTGTGTTTAATGGAATATCTGATTAACAACTACGATGTATAAGAAGTTTTATACTTGGATCACTTGTTGCAAACATAACAAATTCATAATTCTTATTATATTTAATAATTGACGATTTTTAGAACGAATAACATTTTTACTATGAGATGGTTCATTTATTACATTCAGATTCTATAGATGATTTCGTCCGTGTGTAATTTTTATTTTCCTCATTAGTAAATTATGTTGCACAATCGCTTATACAAAAATTACCGAATTTTCTTCATTCATAATATTTTAAAGTATGTAATGAAATAATTATAGAACTTAAAAATAAATCAATAACATTTAAAACTTCCATAAGTCAATCCCAGACTTGGTCCATGGTTGTTTTAATTACTGAATATTTTAAGGTTGAATATTTTTCCTACAATAACGTGTTGTCAACCAGTGTTAAACCATTTTTATTACAAGTAAATTCACTTCTAAAGATCGTTCTTTTAAATTTAGCCTTAAGCCAAATGTATCTATTAAATATTCGTTATAAGCTTTATTTTTTTTATATTACTAAGAAGCTTTTTATAATTATATTAATTACTACATAAAAAAAATAATAGCAACGAAAATTCTTAAATTAACTTATCATGATTATTTCGGGTATCAGAGGTTAAAAATCTTATCGCTGTATTTATATCAGAAATTCTTTTATCAATTTACGTGACTTTTCAATTTAGAAGATATTATATTTATTCCAATATTTCGAAATTAATAATTTTTATGTTTAAAGAAATTTTATTACATTTTTAATATTATTTTAATAAAACGTTCAAAACTACAATAAAACATATTAAATTTAAAATAATATTATTAATTGTAATAGTCTTTGAACTATTTGGTGCTTTACCAAAATTACAATTGTTTTGATAACATGCTGAACAACTTTCATGTCCAATGTCACGACATTTGTTCCGATCCTTTTCATCCAAATCAATTAAACATCCACGAAAAACCCGAGTATCATCTGGAGAATAAAGATTTTGATTAGAAAATTGTATTTTAAATTAATTAATCTAATCAAATTTTGGGATATAGATCAGATTACTATAAAAAGTATACCTAATGTTTCTATATAACATCCTGAATTTTTACCATCTTCAATTTCATGTATACATTTCATTGGTTTAATATGATTTAATCCAGCAAGTGAATTTGAACAAAATTTATTAACATCACTGCGGCATCGATAACATGTTTGATTCAATGGTGTACTAACAGTAGTAGTTTTTGTTGGTTGAATTGTTGGACGGTTTGGCCGAATTGTTGTAGTTACAATTTCATTAATATTCTTATTATTACAATTTTTCCCATTGCATTTATAACAATTTGTTAAATTTTTATTACAAATATCTAAATTATCAGTTAAACAACCACGTCTAGTAATATTATTCATATCATTTGTATATGTATAACATTGATTATCACTAGAATTTCTATATATTTCACATGGTAAAATTTGATTCTGATTAATATTTTTACATTGTTCATTGGTGCAATGATAACATTGAAGACGATCTTTTGGGAATATTTGTACATTACATAAATCACTATCACATATTATACAATCAGTAGAATTTACACAATTTGGTTTAGAACTAGTACATCCTCTTTGATTTAAACCGTGACCAGCTAAAAAATTTATATAGATAAATTTGTTTTTTTTTTATTTATTTAAGTTTTTTATATGAAATTTTAAATTATTCCGATATTTACTATTCCAAGTATAACATTTTTCATCCTTTCCAAAACATTCATAGGAACCAACTTTATCAGGTTGTTGTGTACAATTTAAATTCTCACCAGAACATTGATAGCATAAACCTATAAAAATGTTTTTAAATGAATTTTTGATATTAGCTTTAAACAATTCTGTAAATTTTACGTTTTCCAGTTTTTCCATCAGCCAAATTCAAAGAAATTGTTAAAATTACTAAAAATATTATTTTCCGATACATTTTTAAATATTTAATTAACTAAACCACTCACTGAACGATTCAAATACGAATGGCTATAGAAAAATACTAATTTGTATTTTTATATGCGATTTTTCTAATAATCTTCGTAAATATATAAAAAAAAGCAAATTTTCTAATATGATTTAGTTTTTGATTATAAAGTTTTCAAGATTAGATTCGATGAAAATTAAATTTATGCAATTATTATTATGTTCTGATATATATAAATTTTGCTAAAAGAATTTTGCAATCAGCAAAATATTGAGATAAGCGATAATCATTTTTGGACTTATACATTTTGTTATTATTATCCTCAAAATGCACATACACGCAATTCGTCTTTTAGTGGACCAGTTGCGTCGATTTTATCAACAAGATTAGAAAACGGCGTAAGCCAAACTATGTGGCTGTGGGGAATTGATGTAAAGATGACCTCGAAGGCTATATTGTCGGGGCTTTAGAAAAGGAGCGACCGCCACTGTAGTAGGTGTATTGTTTTATCAAATAATTTATTAGGACGAATATCACAAATAGCCAAATGTCTGCAGTGATTAGAACTGTATATAACTGACCCTTGTTCTAAACTCTAATATATTAACAACATACATAACCTTACTTACTTAGCTGGTTCTACAGTACGATGTTATTCTGGACAGTATGATGTTAATCTGTTTAACATTAAATAGTTCAATATTCGCTTGGATATTCGCTTCTCTAGCTGCTCCATCTTTCCATTCTAAGCTATGGTAAGTTTTTGGCTGTCTGGCAACCATCAGGATTTGAATCGGAAATCATTTTGGTTGAGGCATTTTCTGAAATATTGAAACTGTTTAATTTTAATTTTTTTTGATAAATATCGGCATCGTTGAATAACTGATTTAGTATCCTTCTCTAAATTACTGTCTTCACACATTGGACTATAGATTCTCCGAAAAAATTCAAAATTGCCCAAGGTTTGCTTATCCATATTAGCCAACGTATAAGACTCTGATCTGTACAGTAGAATGGGTATGAGTATGATAAGTGTTTTTGACAGACATAACCAGTAAGTTCAAATAAAAATAGTGAATATACGTGATAAGTTAATATAGTATGACAAATTGTTAAAAAAATCTTTAAATGCAATTCAATTTTATGTTTTTTTTTATTTTTATTATAGATTTTTGAATATATTTTAAATATTTTAATTTTATATCCCAATAAATAAACTGTTTGGTGTAAGAAAAACCATTTCGGTAACAACAGCGTTAATGATTTCTGAAATAGGAATTTTAGAAATAACAATAAACTGAGGTGAGGTGAATAAGGTCATAAATACGTGCTAGAAATAAAACTATATTTCTAAAAGTTTTAATTTTAAATAATATAAAAAATTAATAATTATTATTAATTTATAAGTAAGAATGTTTTATAATTTTTATTTATACAATTAAATATAAAATATATGATGATATCAAAACCATAAATGAAATAGTATGAACCGTTGAATATCCACCTGGTACTTTTCCACCATTACAATCTAGACTAGTACAATATATACAGTCCTTGTAAGTATTATTGCTGCATTTGGCTTTAGTTTCTGGATCCAAATCAACTAAACATCCCCGGAAAATTACACCATCTAAAAAAAAAAAAAAATTAATTACTCTTTATAATAAAAATGATTTCCTTTATGATTTAACTATATTTTTCGGTGAAACATCCTTGATCTTTGGGATCAACTACGCTGTTACGACATTCCGAAGGCTTTATATTTTTCAATTTGTTATTAGAACATTCTGTTTGTCCTGGAGCATCACTACGACATCTATAACATGTTTGTTTACCATAATTTTCATTATTACAACCATTCGTATAACATTTTGTACATTTTTTATCACTTTTATTTTCCTTACAATCAAAATCTTTATTTTTATCATCCAGTGTACAACCACGTGTTACATTCGTTATACTATCAATATATGTAAAACATGATTCATTTTTCCAAAATTCAGTTGATTGACAACTTTTCGCTGTTGCTGTATCATGACTCCATACACAATTACTTTCATTATGATTACATTGAATACATAATAATTTTGTAATTTTATATGGTAAATTATTACATTTATCCTCATCACAATGAATACATGATTCTAAATTTTTTTCACATTCTTGACGATTTGGATCCGTTAAAAGATCAGAACTACTACAGCCACGTATCATTTTATGAGTATCATTATAAGTTGTATAACATTTATCGGTTTCGTTATAAATTTCACAAGGATATGCTTCGATATTTGAATCTTTAATTTCATTACAACCTTCTAATGTTTTTGAATCACATTGATAACAAAGTCGTCTATTAGCTGGCATTATATCAATATTACAATTATTTGTATTGCATATTTTACATTTATCATCTGAACTATTTTCACATATTTCATTTGAGTTAGCACAATCGCGTTCAATATAATTATCTATATTTAATTTTGTAAAACATTTTGTTATATTTGTATCACAATTTACTGTCCGTATATTAGATATTGTTGGTAAACGAGAACATTTCGGATCAGTTTTATCACATTTGTAACATGAATGTAGTACAGGTACAGGTGCTATACATTTTTTTGTATAACAAAAATTACAATGTTTTAAATTATCTGATGGTTTACCGCATCCGCGAATTGTTAATCCATCTGTAAATTAACAAAAATTCTTAAATTAGAAAATGAAATTATTAATTCGATGTTATTGATAATGAAAATTTACGATATTTTCAATTGAAATATATTATCAGTTCAATGAAATGATCAATCAAAAATTCAAATTCAATAAATTTTTACCCAGTTTTAAAATATAATTTAAGATGTATAAATTATATTTTACCAACTTACCTGAATTCAAACAAGTATGACAAACTGTAGCACTTGCATCGCATTTCTTATTATACCAAATTGTCTGATTTTCATTTTTTGAACATGTTGGATCGTTATTTTCTTCACATATTGGACATTCTATATCTTCAATACATTCCTTATTACAATTTTGACCTTTACAATATGTCAAACCTTCAATTATTTCATTCTTTTTATCTTTTGCACAACCTCTAGCTATAATATTATTAGATGTTTTTTGTATATAACATAAATTCATATCGTTTCCTTGATCAATAGTACAATTTTCATATTTATTAATATTGATTTCACAATTTTCAACTGATCGTGATGGATCTGCAGCTGGACGTTTACAATCTTTTTCATTGTCACATTTAAAACATGTCAAATTTGTTACACTATTACATATAATATTGTCCGCTTTATTTTCACATTCTATACAATATTCAGGATTTTTTTCGCATAGTTGATGTTTTTTAGATGTACAACCACGAATTATATTTTGATCAGAATCAAAATATGTGTAACATTTATTATCTTTTATATTGTAATTTTCACAAAATAATTTTGTATTATTTGATGGTGTTTTACAATTATCCCCTTCACATATATAACATTCAGCACGATTTTCTGGGAATGTCTTATCATTACATTTGGTAAAATTGCATGTTTGACAAGAATTTTCTTCAGGACATGTTGTTATTTCATCTCCTGTTAAACAACCCCGTATATTTCGACCTTCCTCATCTAAAATTTATAATAATTTCAAAAATTATTTGCTTATTGATATTGATTATTATGTTACATGAAATTGGTTAACAATTAATTAGATAATCAAAACTAAATAACAACCAAATTTAATATAAAGAAATTATAAAGTAAAACATTCAAATTTGTTGTGGAATTTTCAAAGAAAATGGTAACTCTATAAAATATTGTCTGTTACGTCATTAATAATATATGAGATAAGATTACATAAATTATCAATATTTTATCAATATTTATATATTTAATTCTGAAGAATTAAATGATAATTTTGTCTATTTCAATAATAAAGAAAAAAGCCTATATTTTCTATAAATTGAATTCTTTTTATAGAAAGAAATATTTTGAAATTAAAAAAAAAGAAATTATTTTAATAGCTCTTAGATTTTTGAAATTTAAATTGACATTTTCAAAATATCTTTAATTTTGTTTTACCTGTTTTAGTAAAACATTTAGTAGTAGTACAGCTCTTTAAATTAATTCTATCTGTTACATTTTGAGTACATGTTGTATTAGTTTTGCCATCACATTCATAACATAGAACTATATAATTATAAAAATAAATACAATTTAATTAAATTTTATCAAATATAATTTTACAAATATATAAATTTTACTTACATGGTTCAGGTTCATTTTTACCATTATTTACTTGACCAAATATAAAAATATTATGCAATAATAAAATGATCGATAATCCAATAATATTTTTTAATACAGTCATTTTTAATTTAACAAAATCAAATATGTTCTTTTCGGTTCTTAAGTTAAATTGAACTAAAATATAAAGAAGAAATACGAAATTATTAATAAAGATTTTTTTTTTGTACCTATAATACGCCTTCAAATAAATTGTTCGATTTTATCAAGTTAACAATATCTTTCCATTGTTTTGGCAACTATAAATACTTTGATAACAAAATAACAGAGTTAAATAACTATTAAAGCTGGGGGTTTGCTAATAATTTTAAACAAAATACATAATATAAAATTGAATATTTGCATATGTTTGTCCGGATTCCGGAATAGAAAATTCACAAGATCTACAAGCAGCAATGAACGAATGAACTATACAGATTTTTTTCTTAGAATATAAAATTTCTATAGTTATCTAACAATGAACTCCCCTTCCTCTATTGGTATCTATCAATTTAATCAATATCCTTTTTTTTGAAATTACATTCTTAATAACAAACATCGCAAATTTAAAATCTTTTGTTATCCTTTGAAACCACTATAGGCTAATTAGCTTCTTCATTTTCTTTTGCTGCTTAGCCACTTCAGATTGTTGGCAAATATATAAATAGTTTACTGGATTTTGATATTGGCATGGCGAAATCTTTTCTACATCTTTCTGCATTTATCAATTATCCTATAGCCTTAATGATTATGGACGAACTTTGCATATTATTCAACCACCGCATGATATTTTTTTTTGTTGGTAATTCCACGTTTGCTTTCTATGACCTCTACAATTAGTTGGGATTAATTCAGATTTTAGACCAAGTCCGATGTAGCCAAAGTTTTACAATATTTAATTCTTTTTAGTAATTCAGGAACATTCTGCATCATCAACATTAGCATCATCAAGAAATTTTAAATATTCGCCGAAACACCTCATCGCAAAACCTTCTATTTAATTCATTGTTGCTACCTTTATGGTCCAGGTTTATTTCCGCACAATTATCAAACATAACATCGCATATAACTTAAGCGTAATTTGATATTAATGTCACGATCTCGATCACGATAGTAAATTGATGAACTTCATTAAAATATAGAAAAATTCTGTACAAGAAAGTCTAAGTCTTGAAATGAAGTGAACAAAAAATATTAATTATTATGCTCTATTCAAATAATAATATATATAGAAATTATGAAAAATTTTCATAATTATTATGGTACATAGGACAATATCAATTATTATCAGCACAAAACATAATTTAGAACAAAATTTTATCTATAGACTTTTTTTTCTCTGGTGATAAGAGAAAAGGTGAACTATAAAAATATCATTTATAATTACATATGACCAACATTGTTATTGCGTTTGAAATATCGAATTTTGTATAATTTCGGAAATATGATGTTTTTATCAGATAATTTCCGATATAAACAAAATATGAAATTCCATATAAAAAAATCAACTAAATCTATAATGAAACATAATTTTTTACTATTTTTTTTTATTTTTAACTAGTAAATTGATTTCATTGATTGTATTTTTGATATATATTCCAAATTAGGCGAGTCCCCGTAACCAAATTTACTTAAAAAATTACATTAATTTACATTTGCAAATAAAATTGTCATATTTCATATGAATAACCCGAAGCTGGACGTTGTGTTTCTTACAACTTACTCAACATTGTAATGCCAATTACTTTCCTTCCTGGCATATTTTTTTTTTATTTAAACAACGAATTACAATATCGACATGATTAAGTATCCGAATCCGATATAGAAAATATTAAATACACGGAATAATGTTGTATGGGTCGTTTTTTTTAATCTAAAATAATATTTAAAGAGCGAGAGTATGAAAAATTTATCTTTATTTGGTAACAAATTGTAAATATTTTTTTATTATAGTATTTTAGTTAGCATTGAATATTTTATCGAATTTTTTTCTAATTCGATTTGTGTTTTGAACAACTAATTATAGTTATATATAATTTTTAATTTGCATTCTGTCAATTATTTTGAGTCAAACTCGGATATCGTATATTTATATAGAATGTATATAAACCATATTCAAATTAGTTTGATGTAGATTTTCTATTATATTTATTTTAAAAAAATATAATAATTTTAATTTAGATCAATTTTCTGAAATCTAGATTTTTCCATTTACTATTTGAAATGTCAATTATATCAATATTTTTTATTTTGACATATTTTTCAAATATCTTTCTTTAAACTATATCAATACTAACCATTTGCATTAAATTTTATCACTTAATTTTCATGTAAAAATTAATTAAAACTAAAATAAACTTGAAAATTATTAAAAATTGGGCATTTTGTTAACATTATTATATAAAAATGATTAAAATTCAATATATGTACTAAAATGTTTAGTATATATAAAGAAAAAATGTGTTTAATTTAATTAAAAGTACCAAGTATAAAGTTATATTTTTACTTACTGATTCATCTTCATCTGCCAAAATGTTTGTTACTTCGGGATTATCCAAATATATTGTTGATATTCCATGGATCGATGTTTCTTGGTCTTTAAGAAAACTTAACTCCTTGTGGTATTTCGAGCACATAATGTTAGCACATAAAATATCTTCACACCGGCACCCAATTTTACACTTTTTAAAACTTTGTTCAAATCGCACCTATATGAGCTACGTAATATGTATGTTTTTCACCATTTCTAAGTTTGCATTAGGATCGATTTACTTTAATTTTTCGTAACATTTTTTAACACTTTGTTTTTTATATGCATCGGTTTTGCATTTCCACAATTCGGAATGTTCGCGATATAAATTAAAAAAAATAATATTTAAAACTGCCGCCATGTTTATCTTACAACAATTTTCTGAAGAATGACGAATGTTTCACAAACTGTACTATACACTATCGTACTTGTAGTCACACTGTCAAACATACCACTGTCCAACTTATTACAAACAAAAAATAATCTACATCAGTTTTCATGTTTTTATTGAATATTTGGAAATCTGACATTTTGAAAAAATCTGAAAAAAAAACAAATAAAATTAACATTATAATGTCTAAAATATTAAATTAAATTTATTTTTATTTAAAAATTTTAGCATGAAATTTTATGATTTTCTATAATAAAATTGGTTTTATTTCATTTTTGATGAATATATACAAAAAAAAAAAATATATAAACAAATTTTTAATTATTAATCAAATAGTTTTCAAATGAAATTTAATATCAATATTGTTAAAACAATAATAATCATCGATATTGATTTATTAATTATTGCACTTGATGTTGGTGGTTTTCCATTATTACAATTTCGTTTATCACATGTTATACAAATTTTATTATCAGTTTTATTACTACTGCAGTTTTCTACAGAATCACCAATCAAATCAACAACACATCCACGAAAAACAACATTATTTGCTATAAAAATTAAAAATAATTATACGCATTTATAATATTTATAAAATTATATTTATTATATATAATAAAAAACTTACTTGATCTCTCAATATAACATTTTTTCGTATCATCTTTACCCCATTCTTTTGTACAATTTGAAGGTTTTCTTCCCTTAACATTTTCATAAGCACAATTTTCATCAATATCTGATCGACACCGATAACAACTAAATTCTAATATTTTTTCTTTGTCTTTATTACAATTTTCACTATTACATAATTTACATTTGTCTTTGTCTTTTCCATTTGGATCACAAATTTTATCTTTATCATTTAAACAGCCACGCATTACATTTGTATTATCATTGTACGTATAACATTGTTTAGTTAATTGTAAACATGGTATTGATTTTTCAGATTTCTGTTCTTCTGCACATTCGTATCCATTGCACTGAATACATTTGAGACGGTCTTCTGGCCAAAGTTTATCATTGCAGTTATCCTTTTTACATATTTTACAATTTTGGTCATCCTCAGTACATTGATTTGTCTCATTTAAACAACCACGATCATTTCTATCGCCATCTTAAATCATAAATGAAAAAAATAATTAAATTTACATAGTTTTTACAAAATTAAAATTTAACCAAAAGTTATACAAATTTATGGAAATACATTTTGCTAGACAAATAACACTTTATAAAAATCAATCAAGTTCACATAATTTACCAGTATTTTTTTATACAAATTATATATTAAATTAAATTCGAACTATATAATCACCCTGTGTTTTATCAAAATATAGTTATTATTAAAAATTTCCTTAAATCATTATTAATTAATTAAAATTATTATTTATATAATTAATTATATTTACTTAGTTTTGTGAAACATCCCAAACTTTTGCTGTCATCGCATGTTGGCAAAGATTTTGTGTCAATTAAAGTTGTACAATTGTCATTGTCACTTTTGCATTCCAAACACTTCACTATATAAAATGTTAATAACAAACGTTATTATGTTTAATTTTAATTATATAAAAATTTGCTTGTATTACTTACAGCTTTCGGTAAAAGGTATAAAATACGCAAAAATTAAAATAGTCGTCGTAACACTTAAAATTTTTACAATTGACGACATAGTTGAAAAAAATGTGTTTCAAATCATATAATTGAAAGTAAACTGAAATTTATAAGTTTTATAATAAAATAATATATAAAAAAATTCTTATTACCAAATAATTGATTATCTTATCATTTTTGTGCACTTTATATTTAGTACAAAATTTCACTTTGTCTGTCTGTCCGTCTATTTCAGTGTATTCTTTGGATTAATTGCAAGGTACTTGAAACGTTGAAACATATCTACATCATTCGAATGCTACAAATCTTGATTTTTTGAATTATTGATACATTAAACCAAATCCATGAGACTTTATTATTACAATTTTTAAGTTATGTCATCTGTCATCTGTCAATAATAATCTTTAATGTTGTTTAGATAGATCATCGAGTGATATTTTATGCCAATAATAATCGTTATTATAATGAGACAAGTTATCGATTGATATTAATTAATTATGATTGAATTTAAATATTTGAAACAAGTAGAAAAAAGATTCCGGATTAGAGAATGACCGACAATCTTAACTAAGATTTTTTTTTAATAATTGATAAGAAAAATTTATGATTTTAATTGATAAAATATTTAATTTTTAGGTTTTATTTAAGCTTATAATTATATTAAGAAATAAACAAAGTTTTTTTTAAAAAAAAAATATTTGTTATTAATTACAGATATCAGTAAAATTTATCAATATTTGTATTATTGATAATATAAAATTAAAATCTATGGTAACCAATTTCAAACTTGATTTTCTAGAAATAATTCATTTAAAGCATTAAAATTTTAAAGGTTTTGTTACATTTCTATATTTTAGTCTTCCACATTTCAGTTACGTTATAAAATAATATAAAATTTATCATGTTTAATTCAATATTTAACAAAAAAACTTTTAAATATTTCGTATTGATGACGAATTGATAACTAGTAAATTAATAATATTTTTTTATCATTATTATTTATATTAAATACATAATTAATTTTCTTATTTATACCCAAATCGCACTTCTAAAATTAGCTGACCAAATATTTTTTATTAAATATTCAATTTCATTAGTTTTTAAGGTTCATTTTAAATATATTTTTATTTAGCTGATTTGTAATGCTCTTCTAATTAATTCTTAAAGTAGCTTTTTCAAATATGATTCAATAAAAAAATTGTAATTTTTTGAGTTCTGAAAATGATCTTAATCAATTTGTAATTTTTGTATTAAGTCCTTTTGATAAATAATTCGTTTCTGACCATTGATGGTAGTGTTAATTTACGTGGAATTTAAACTGTCCCATAACACATATTTTCTGAACTGATGCATAAAACTATCGAAAGATCAAAACTCGAAATAAATTAAAAATAAAAAATCTACAAGTATTTTTAATATATTTTCAAAAAAATTTTAACTCTTGATCTGATATACAATAATAATCAGTCTGTACCAGACCCATATAAAACTGTCGTATCCATAAAATTAGTATTTATTTAATTATTTTGATTAGTAAAAAAGATACAAGTTTATTTTCAAAACATATTTAATGTTAATAATTATTAATTTAAAATACATGATTACAAAATTTATTTATCGTAAAATGAGTTGTTGTCATCTTCGATTTTCGATTCTGAAAAACAATTTTTATTTTTACTCTAGTATTTTCAAAGTTCCAAAAAATTTCTTACCATTGCATTTTATATTAAAATCATTCCACAAAACCATACTCTGCTTGAAAGTATAGACACCCAATCGACCACCTTTTAATGTATTATCTGTTAATTTGCCAGAATCAATTATCAAATTATTATTATCATCGAAAATCCTATATTACAATTTAAAAAAATACAATGTAAAAATAAATAAAACCAATTAATAAAAAATACTACAAACTTTAATTGTATAAAACCATTTTCTGGTCTATGAATAAGTTCCCAATGATAATTAACATTTTCCAGCCATCCTAACTTATTATTATCCTTCCAAATTAATTTACCTTGAGTTCGATCATTACCCATTAATAAAAATGCTCTTAAACGTGATCCAGGTCCACTAGAACTATTAATTAGATTAATTTCAAGTCCTGAAGAATGCATATCATTTTTAAGCCAACTAATTAAATAAAATTTTCGATTGCTTTGATAGCTAAATGTTAAACCAATTGCACCATTTTCATCATCTGTATTTACTCTGACAATTCCATTATAATCAACTCCACCATAATATTCATAACCAATAGCTAAGCTAGGATCGCTTTTAGTTAATTGATGAATTGTATTATCAATAATTTTCCACTTTGGATTCTTAGCCTTAGCTTTTATCGTATGAGAATCTAAATTGACAACCTGAATACGTGAAAATGAAATTACGGTTTTATTTGATGAACACTTGTCAATACTTTTAGAATTTTCTTCACAAGCATTGCCTCTAAACAAAATATAAAAAATAATATTGATTAAATTTATCTTATTAATTATATTTAAATTTACATTCCATTTATATCCGAATCAAGTTGATTTGAATTTGCAATACGCGGACAATTATCCATATTATCTTGTCGTCCATCTTTATCCGTATCTCGATCATTGTCACATTGATCACCAACTAAATCGTCATCATGATCCTCCTGATTTGGATTTCTTATGAAACAATTATCACATACATCACCAATTTTATCATTATCAGTATCACTTTGATTTTTATTTGATACATCTGGACAATTATCGCATGCATCTCCAATACCATCATTATCATTATCAGTTTGTTCTTTATTTACTAAAATTGGACAGTTATCACATTCATCACCAATACCATCATCATCTGCATCAGTTTGATTAGCATTTTGTAATTTTAAACAATTGTCGACTGAATTTTCTATACCATCATTATCAATATCATCATCACATGCATCGCCAATATCATCAAAATCAATATCAGTTTGATTTTTATTTGGTTCATTTGGACAATTATCACATTTATCACCCCATCCATCTTCATCACTATCCGATTGATCTTTATTAACAATTAATTTACAATTATCTTCATCATTAAGAATATCATCATTATCAATATCATCATCACATAAATCTCCGATACCATCTAAATCAGTGTCTAATTGATCAGAATTTTTAATATTCAGACAATTATCACATATATCTCCAATATCATCATCATCACTATCAAATTGATCTGAATTTGATATTTTCTGACAATTATCTTCATCATTTGAAATACCATCACCATCCATATCATAATCACAAACATTCCCAATACCATCAGAATTAAGATCTTCCTGATCATGGTTTGATATTGTCGGACAATTATCAGCTTTACAATATTTATCAGTACAATTTAGATCCATATCAGGCCATTTATCACCATCTAAATCAGGGCCACAAAATAAACCGTTTCCTGCCCAACCAGTTTTACATTGACATACAGTATCATTGATTGATACAGGATAAACTGCTGCAGAACTGCATTTAGTTAAATTAACTTGTTTGTAAATTACATCTGAAAAATAAATGCAAATAAATTTACAAATTTGATTGATTAAAAATAATTATGATTATTATATCGTTTACCATGAATATCAATTATTTTTTCCGATTTTAATTGATTGAATTTATTATCAAAATTAAATATTAGTTTGTCCTCTTTCTTGTAACGATTCAATTGATTTGATATATTTTCATAATATTCTAAAAATATATTTTTAATATTATCATAAATTTTATCATTTAAATATTCTGTAGGTAAATCATTATAAATATTTTCACTAAATAATATCTTTTTATGATTTTCTTTAGCTGATTTGTAATTCTCTTCTAATTCCTGAAGTAGCCTCTTCAAATATAATTCAGTAAATAAATGATATTTTTTTGATTTCTTAAAATGTTCATAATCAATTTGAACTTGTTGTAATAAGTACTTTTGATAACTGATCTTTTTGATTATTGGTAGTGTTAAATTGTTTACACTTTTAACTGTTCCATAGCATATTGTCTGAACTGTAATCAAATTATTTGAATCAGGACATTTCGGTTCTATATAAAAGATAAAAGAAAAATACATTTTTCTATATATAAAAAAAAAAAAACAAAATTGATATTTATAATACGAACCATCAAATTCTAAAATCCATTTATCATCTCGTTCTGTACTTGTTATACCAATAAATTTAATTGTTGGCATATTAGATGTTTTTAATTTCAGAAATGCTGAACCGTTTACTAATCCAACTTTAATTGTACCACTATCTATCCATGTTATCCAAAAATGATGGAATACTTTCCCATTTATATAATTGGTTGTATTAAGACTATATGATTGGTTACTAATATCTTGTTGGATAGTAGAATTACTACTTAATGTTATTTGAATACTATCTTCAGTATATTTTTGCTGTGATGACAGTAAAATATTGACTTGATTAGAAGCGCGAATTTTAAATGTAAAACATTTATCTGGTAAAGCTGGATAATAAAAATATTGTTGATTGGTAGGTGTGTAAATTTCTACAATATATATATAAAAAAAAAATCAGTTTTTATCATAGTTTATCAAAATTTTATTTCGGTTTTTTTTTTCACACAATTTACCATTATTCATTTCAATTGGTTCGTTTCGTTTTTTTCTTATATTATTTATATTCAATATTTCACATTGTACAATTTTACCAATTCGTAAATCAATTTTCTTATTTATTAACAAATCACTACTAAAATTTACTGACTTATTAATTTTTCTATAATATTCAATTCCATTTGTTGATGTTGTTAATAAATCAATCAAAAATATAAAAAGTATTTTTATTATAAACATATTTTCCACAATAATGAATAAAAAAAAAATCGTTTTAATGTTGAAGAAACAAACTTTATGTTTTAACTGGTGTACAATTAATTAACGAATGAATTATAAAAATGGCAAATATTTTTGTAATGTTTTAATAAAAATGCATTTTCAACAGCAAAATTTTGCCAGAAAGCAAAAATTTATAAATATGATAAAATAAGGGAGTTTGGTTTCAATTACGTTTGATAAGGAATTCATTTCTGATATAAATTATAAGAATAATAAATATAATTATTTTAAATATTATTAAATGTAATTTGTAATACTAAACAATTTTTTTTTATTTTGTTTAGGTTTCATCAAATAAGGAATACTTTTTTAAATTACGTATTGTTATTTTTCTGTAAATACAATATGAAAATCTAATGTTTGGTATTTTTAGTTTTTAGTAAATTCAGCAAAAAAAAAAATATATATAAAATTTATCGTATCAATTTTATCCTTATGCATCTAACGTTTTACAAAAATCATTGAAGTTGTACCATTTAAAAAAATATATGTATATAGGAATTTAAATTTTAGATCGTATAAGATTTTACAGACCAAGTAAATTTATAGATCAATCGTCTATAATGAAAATTCGTTCAACTTGAATACTTAAACTTATCATTTATTTTGTACACATACAGAACAGCTCAGATTTTGTTTTGGTTCAGGTAGTTTTTTTTTTTACAGGAAATTAACTTCAATCTTATTAAATGAGGGTTTCCATAAAATTTGAATTAGTTTTCATTGGTTATGTGCAGATAGATTTAATTAACACCTATTCTGTAGCGTTGAATAAATAAAAACAAAATGACAATCGAAATTTACTAAAATTATTTACTAGAATTTAGTATTTTTTCATGTAGCAGGGAGTTTGAGAATGATAATATATTCATAAAATATGCTAAAGATCTCGAAATATACATCGAATTTTGAAGTTTTTTTTTTAAATTTAAATTTTCAAATTCTGTAAGTGAATTGTTTAACTAAACATAAGTTTATTGACTATGATTAGATGTGGAATTTAACATGGACATAAATGAATGGATGAATGAAAAAAACACTGGAACTTTTCTCACAGTAACAGACTTGTCAAAGATAGCATACCTATTCACTTATCAGATTGGACGCTCTAGCCACTTAATATGAGTAAATTTAGAATAAGAATATTTACGGAATTACTTACAGGGAGCTGTAGAATAGATTACATTAAATAATTAAGCGATCGTTAAGGCAGAAGTACGAACTTCCGCCTCCCTATACTCCGACCCAAAGAGATCTATTGTGCCGACTATTATTTGATCAGTTAATACTGAAGTACATAATTTTTCTGACGCCTGATTTCGTGTATTCTGCTAGTATCCACTTCCAGTTTTTTAAATCATGTTACCGCCATCTGTTTCCAAAATTTCGGAAATCAATTTTTTAAAAACTTTTGTCCCATATTTTACTCACAATTTTACCCATTTGAAGTGGGTACTAACTGGATACTTACCTTTAAAAATAATAAAAAAAATATATCTAAATTTTTCAAATTTTTACATTAACATTTAAATTTTTGTGGTTTTTGACTGTTGTCATTATTTGGACAAGTAATGTAAATAATAAAGTTTATATTTTTTCTGAAAAACTTGGACTTTCAATTTTAACTCAGTACAAAACTTAAAAATATATTATAAAAAATAAAGTTTTCCTTTTTTTTTTTTTTAAATATATTTTTCAGGTTAATTACATTTTCTGAACTGCTCTTAACTATTTAAATAACTACACACAATTTATAACTAAATTTTTGTTTTGCTCAAATAAAAAAAGAAAAATTTAAATTTATTTGTAAAAAGTAATTTTTTTTTTATATATTAAAATATTTCTCCTTGCTGCCGATGATATCCTCTTAAAGTAAAAATATCCTATAGTATTTAACCAAATCTTGAATATTTTAGTTTAATTCTTATATATATGTAAAGTATCCGAGTGAAAAGCCCATTAAAACTTATGCATATGTTCAGCAATAACAAATAACAAAAAAATGTATCCTTGAAAGCCGGAGGATAATTTAAATATACGTATATTATATACCTTTAAAAAATGGCTGCTTAAATCTTATATTGGCCTTCTTTGAATAATATACCGCTCTCCTCAACTAAAAAAACGTATATACGTATAAAAAAAATTCTCGACATCATTAGTCAAAAATGGCTTATATGAATTTATAAAAGGATATCCTTTAAAAATAAACAAATATATACATACGTAGATATAAATATATATGTAAAATAAAAATCATTTAGGTTAGTTTGGACGAATTGAGATTTCCTATATAATATTTTTCTGGAAAATACTCAAATATTTTTATGTATATATCAAGCCAACAAAAATAGAATATAAAAATTTTATATAGAAAAATTCCATGCAATTTTTTTATGACAATTTTTCTGCTTTTTGGCCATAAAAATATTTGTTTTTTTTTTGTTTTTCTTATAGTTTTTCTTGCATAATACGAACAGATAGAATTTATATGTTTGTTCTAGTTTTAAGAAAAATTTCCATTCTAGAGATGATTTTTTTTTTTGTATTTAATATGAAATTTATTTAGACAAGAATATAATTTAAATAAATTTTTTTTTTTTTGAAGATATTTTCCTTAGTTTTATGACAAAATTTTAAATTATATATTTTATAAGTTTAAAATTAATAAAAAGTTATATATAAAGTTTATAAATTATTGTTTTTATATGGTGGCATATTAGCAAAAAAGGAATTAAAAATTAGCTAAGATTATATTCACTTTTTGTGTTGGGTGCAGATATTAAAATTAGTTTTTGTATAAAACACAAAATGCACTATAAAAATTTCAATATAATTAATTTCATTTTCAGTATTTTCAGGTCAAATTAAACCTTTTCTATTTCCAATTCCAAAATTTTATATTTAAATTATGATTTCTTATTTCAAATTAGTATTTACAAATATTAATTCAATAAAAATTATAATTATTTTTATTCAAAATCTGTAAAAAAAAGAAAATATTTTAAAATATTAATTGTAAATAGAAAATTATGAATTTGAAATAGAAAAGTTTTAATTTGACCTGAAAATGTATTTGTTTAATTTAAAAGATTATAATCAAACCGACCGCAATTTAAATTTATCATTGCCTAAGTAAAATTTACCTATTTTGGTGAAACTTCCCAATCAGCAGATTTTTCACTCGGAATTATAAGTACAACATTCGCACGGATGTTATCCACTGACACTTTGACAAACTAGTATATAATATATAAAACATTTTATATATATACAATAAAAAAAATATGAATGACGTCATTTTGTATATTTACACATGGATATCTGTACGATTTTCGTTCTGAAAGTTTTACGATTTTCTTATAGAATTCCACCTCAATTTTCGTTTAACAAAACAAATTTGGATTTCTCTTTCTTATTCATCCAATCGTACGGATTACACGTTTCGTGTGCGATTTTCGTACTGATATCTGTGTGAAATGATTAGTGGGGTTATACGTAATATCATAGACATAATAACATTCTCATTAGTTGTTCTACCCGAGAATTCTTAATGCGTTATTACTTGTACAGTAATAATTGTCAAATTAAGTCTAATTAACTTTGTAATCAGTTTTTAAGAATTTTTTACGTACGTAAATTAATATTTTACTTCATATTTATTGCCTGGAAGTAATTTGAAAGTTAAATTTATTAAATTTGGGAAAAATTAACATAATTTTCTTTTACTTCAATTTTCCTTCTCGATACGTCAAAATTACGTTAATTTTTAGAATTTAACTTATACTTTTAATCTTCAATGCAAAATAACCAAAATAAATCAGTTTTAGAAAATTAATTTTTTTTTTTTAATTTGTAAGTTGAAGATTCCCTCTTTTTTCGAACGTTTTTTTAACTTTGACTGATAAAAAGTAAACTTAATTATCAATATATAATTTGTACTATTTTACAAAATTTATTGGTTTAGTGTTTTGCTAGCAGTACCGTAGCAATAGCTTTATTAGTCTTGAGATATATATTTTCATACCTTTATAAACATTTGATGGTACGTACATACAAAGTACCAGAAGTGTTAAAATTAATAACTTCAGAAAAAATACATATGTTTTTAACCTCATTCATAATAAACCTAAATAATTATTTTCAAAAATATCGTAATACGACAAAATTATCAAAATATTTATTATATACTAAGTATGATTAAAATGGATGAATAATTCCTAACAAATAAAAACATTATTATAATAATAAATTTACTAACTGATTAAAAGGACTATATAAATAATTGGTGTTATATTATCATAGATCCTTTATCCAATACCTGATAACAAAAAAAAAAAAATACAAACACACAGAAATTCTAAAAATAATATCATACAACAAAACATAAATAAACAATATCACATGCCATATGATTTTACTCACAGTAGTAGCAATATCAATATATGTATATAAATAAAACGGATACACTATATCCTTGTAAATAAAATTCTGGTATAGAAAATAAAATATAAATGTATTATCAGGAAAACTAAATGTGTCTATTGTCTTCTATATATATTTATGTTATTATATTAAAATAAATGTTAGAAAATATCGCTAAAAGGTATTTTCTATTAAAAATTTCAAACCGCCGTGATGTTTAATATTGCAGTATAAATTTAAACACCTTCACAAAACATTTCATTTTCGATTAAAAACTACACAATTCTCCTCTTTACGTACCCATACTTTTTGTTTTTGTTACTAACTGATCACATGGTATATATTAGATACAAAATTACAAAGAATTACTGACAGTTTATCGAAACAACAGTTACACGTAGGGAATATTTGATACCTAAGAAAGATATATAGTATTTTTTTTTTTTAAATAAATAAATTTTAATTAAATAAAAATATATAATTTTATGTCTGTCAGTAATCGTGAAGTCGAATGGTTTAGATTTTTTTTTTTATATAACTTACTAAAATCTGTTGAACTGATCATAAAGTTAAACTATTATAGATTTATAACCTTAATAATGTGTAAAATAGAAATTAAATTCCAAGGATACAATGAATTTTAGGATTTTTTTATTTTCAATTAGTAATAGCAAAAAGTATGAATAGAAAGAGAACAAAATTCATATAAAAGTTTTTATTGTGGGATTTTTAATCTCAATATTTTAAGATTAAATCCCACAAGCTACAAACATTAAGCTTAATAAAACCAAAAAAATGTTTATTCGTAATATAATATAATACTTTTTTGTTTTATATAAGTAAATGTACTTGAAACAAAGCTTTCATGCTTATGGGATTTAATCTCCAAATTGGAGTCAATATTAAAATTTTTGTATAAATTTTGATTTATTCCTTTTTATGCTATTTGGTAATTAGTAAGATTGTATTAAAAGGTTTTATTTTAAAGGATTATTTTAGTGTAATTCCAGATTTCAAAGCTTAAGCCTCGGTTTAACTTATTTCATGGTTTCACAGTAATTTGCACTGCGAAACCATGAAATAAGAAATAAGGTTTAACTTAAGTTAAAGCTGGGTTGACCCGTAAGCTTTACTTTTAACATTTCATATTTTTATTATATACAAAAATAAATTCATATAAATTTTAAAGATCCTTTCCACCATATTATAAATTTGTATTTTTATATATTTTCCATCAAATAAAAAACACGCACACTTATGCAAAAATCGCAAATCACATTAATTTTTTTTTATCAGCTGATTCAAGTTCATTCACAATAAAATCAAGATATTTTGGTTTACCTATGCTTAGGGTAAATGATAATTCATATACCAAGTAAGATTAGGTTTAACTCATACAATAAGTAGCTTTAGCTAAAGCTGTCACTGTAAAATCGAGCATAAATATTTAAAAAACAAAATTTTACGACATAACATACGTATTTATTTTTATATGTTTTACCATATGTTGGGGCACGGAATAGGATACACTACCTGTTTTAAGGACGTATGCGTCATCAAATTCCTTGGACCATTTCTTAATGAAACCTAACATCGAGGTTGCTTTATTGACTATTACATCAAAGGGCGTTATTTAAAAGACAGTTTATCTTCAAAAAGAACCCCTAAGTCGTAACCGGCAGGACATCCATAAACGTTTAAAGTTATGACAAATTGTTTTTGTTTTTGCAAATAACTATTAAAATTATTTATAGACAAAAGTAAAAGCTAACGAAGTTACCTCTACAATTAACCAAAATTGTGGTACTATATATTTCGAATTTTGTAATTGTTTTTGAACTATTATTAAAATGTCCATTTAAAAAGTGTTTAATTATCCAGCACATTTTTAAATATATTATAAATTAATTAATTATTGGTAAATTCTCTTAATATACATTATATATCTCTAGGTCATATTCAACATTATATGAAATTTTTTAACAAACCTTATTATCACAAATTGTACGACGATATTCTATATTTTTTTTTGTAATTAATTTTGTGGAATATTATAAATTATCAATATTATATTACCATCTAGAGGGATTTACTAGTCATTTAATTAAGGTATATATATATAATTTCTATTTACTTATTTACCAAATACTTTGTACAATAATAATATCCCTCTGGGTGTCTTGTTATTAAACAGAAATTTTCCAAACATATTTAAGCCCATTAGGTGAACTATTTAAGAAAATATTCTAAATATAGAAAAGGTACTAAATATAGTTTAGTAAATCTTTAACGAAAAAATGAAAACATTTATAAAATGGATTTATTATGTACACACGCATCCTTATTTCAAATCTAAATATATATATATATTTATATAATTTACAATAAATTTTCCAAAAAAACATTATTTGCCTAAACTTATCTCATACCAATAGAAACAAACCAAAACACCACGCATATTATTCTTACCAAGGACATCCTCTCACCTTAGTGATTCTATAATTTAAATATTATTATGGTTTGTATTGTGTATCTATTATAGAATTACGCACCTACAGGCAATTTAAAATAATATGCTAACCGCACCTAAAATGTTACTATAAGTTGTCATGTAGAATATAATTTGGCTATATAAAATAATTTTTTATTTTGTTAAATTTTATCTTAAATTATTATAAATGTATCTGAAATTTAAATTGGAATATAACTGTGTGTATATTTGTATGATTTATTTTATATATATGTATTAGTAATTAAAATTTAATTATGTTATCTAGGCAAATTATCAGTTTTTCAGATTAACATACAAATTTGAAGGTAAAATGAAAATTTATATATGAAATTATTTATAAAAGGATATTAATGTTATTAGTGTTACACAATATTGTAATATACAAATTTGTTACGGATATTATCAGTATACAATTTAAAATATTTTCAGATATTTTACATTCCGAACTCCATAAAAACAATTTTTTTTTGATTATTCACAATTTTTATTGGTTGATTTGAAGGGAGAGGGAAGGTTAATAAAACTCCTCCTCGCATCTAAACCATTTTAATGTTTTTTAATGTTTTAAAGTAATGTTAAGTTATTTTGTTCATATTTGTGGAAGGATGTCTGTACGATAGTGTTCTGAACTATCAAATAATGATGCTTCATAAAAATATATAATTTTATTATATAAAATTTATAATAGACGAATACAGAACTGAAAAACAAGTGTTGGGCACATCAGGATTTTAATTTTTTTTCGGATTTCGTGTTTGGTGAAAATTGTTATTTCGAAAATTTATCATAATTATTATAAATATTTATTATTATTTTATTTTTCTCGTGATTTTGTAATTGAGATTATATTCAAAATTTATTATGAAATCAGTTTAATTAGGGAGAATATTTATTGGTATGAAAAAAAAAAGAAAATTTAAATTTTGTGATATGATTATATTAAGTATAATAATTATCATTTAATTCTATTAAGAAAACGTATTAAAAAAATAATAATTGTTTTTTTTTTTATTTTTATTTATATTAATGGAAATTATCGTT
This sequence comes from Rhamphomyia laevipes, assembly GCA_963920725.1. Classification (NCBI taxonomy): domain Eukaryota; kingdom Metazoa; phylum Arthropoda; class Insecta; order Diptera; family Empididae; genus Rhamphomyia; species Rhamphomyia laevipes. The sequence goes on along the minus strand of OY987258.1, from coordinate 24,196,292 downwards.
TAAAGAAAAATATTCACAAATTATAAATCTTTATCAGGATTGTAGCGAATTAGGTTAGAAATTTTGAAAAACAATTCTTTAGAACAAAATTTTGGTAAATATTTTGGTAAAAATACTATTTCCCGATGGAAAATTACTTGTGACATTGTGATTTTGACTAATAATTTAATTTAATTTCCTTTATTGTTTGTTTCAAAAATAAAATAATTAATATTTTCAAACTAGCTTCGAGAAAAGGTGTCTCATTAACCAGGGATGGAAACTATAAGGAAAAATAATAATTTCATGAAAATGGTTTTTATAGTTTCTGCTACGTCTTAGAATATATTATAGTTTAGTTTTGGTAGTTTTGTTGAAAAGATGTAGGTAATGTTAATTTATAGAGCCTCTAGTCTAGTAGATCGCAGTGGGTTAGACCTGGGTAGTTAGATTACTGTAGAATGAAATTTAAACGTCTAGTTTGACAAGATGTGAATAATCATATGTATTTCTTCACAAAAGTTATATGTAATTAAAATAAACTTCACTTTTAGTAAACAAATTTTACATGTCTATCTGATAGTAAAGATAATTTTTAGCATATTCTTATCAAAAATTGGCAATATATAAAATATATTCCAGATGGTTTAATAATTTAAAATATTTCTATTTTTGTTTTCCTAACCTCAGTTTCAACAAACTACGAGTTTCGGGCTACCTTAATGTTAGCAGCTTTCATTTTTATAAATTAAGTAATAATCTTAATAAATATTATAATTATTATAATTAAAAATGACCATATAATTTAAAGTTAATCTCAGTTTAAACCATGAAAAATATTGGGTTAAGTTTATTAAAATTACAACGGATATAAACTGAGTTTAGCCGATTGAACAAACGATTTTAAAAACTTAAATACATTTTAATATTAAACTAAATTTGGAACTCGTATAGAAAAATCAGCACTTAAAGAATTAATTATAGGAAAAAAGATTTGAGTGTAGCGAATATGCATTCAAAAATATTTGTCCCCTTCTACTAATTCACTAAAGCCACCAAGATAATTTGAAAAAAAAAAATCCTTCAAAATTTATCTTCTTCAAAAATAAAAGAATTTAAAAAAACAAATTCGTTTCGAATTTTCTTATATATAATTTTAGCCTGCCTACCATAACTCTAACGTTTTCTTCGTTCGCACATTCGTCCATTCATGAGTTATATAATATAAGAAATCATCATCTTTATATAATCATAATTTTTTTTGTTGTATATCCTTTAAAATTTGCAGACACATACACAAAAAAAAAAATTATTCATATTTAACAAAAATTTTAAAAAACCATTCGCCAAGATAGAAAGAAAATTTTTCGATTTTCCCAAGCACTTTTCAACAGCAACAAAAAATTTTAAAGGGATATTTTCATAAAAGGTTATATATTAAAGGGAAAGCACAACGTCATACATGTATTATATAATTATTTTATTTGTATATATTCCTTATGAAAATCCTTGAAGGTTTTCAGAAAATCTGCGAAATTCGTGGTTTTTTGTTTAGCTTTTGTCGGGAGAATTTACAATTATTTTATTATGTTGAAAATTTTGTGTACAAAAAGTCTGTAGAAAAATTTACAAGAATAAAAAAAAAAAAAAAAATACGTAAATTTTCTTTTCATGAAAATTTCATTTTTTATTCAGTTTTTTTTTTTTTTTTCATTTCATTTCTTTTATTTATTTATTTTATACTGTGTATTATTATTATTATAAAAAGTGGGAATTTGAAGAGAGAAAAAGAAGAAGAAAAGTCGTTGATTCTAAATCCTCTTAGACATTCCTCATTCGAAGGTGTACAACAAAATAGGATAATATAAGATAATTTCCACGTTATTCGGAAGGAGGCAGTTTGATGTCGCTAGGCGAAATAAGGAGTGATAATATTTTTTTTTTTTTTTGTTAAATGTGAACGCGGTTTAAGAAGCTTTTGAAGATTCTTTTAAAAATATAAATTATATTTTTGCTTGTATCTATATTATATGTGAATGTGAATATATATATATATATAGAGAGATTTTAAATAGAATAATATTAAAATCATAACCATATACATATTTTCAATAAGAACAATTTTGTCTGTAATAAGAATACTGAGAGTTTGTTGACAGAATATTTGAATGAACGTTTTTGTAAAAAAAATAAATTCAATTGCACAATTTTATTACATATACATATTTAATATATAAAACGCAAGAATTATTCGCGTATTGATATAGTTGGTTATCTATCACGGTCGCGTATTGCTATTTTTGAAATCTTTACCTTCTGAAACGTATACAGAAACTAAAAAGATTTATTACAAAAGAAACATAGAGAAATTTTATATTAATTCATCAATTGTTTAATTTAATATCTAGCGATATTTATGCATCTAACGATATTTATCTAGCGATATCAAATTTGCTCGCGCGAAATGAAAATATCATTTATTTATTACTAGTTAGACCCAATAAATACTAAAATTACATTACACTTTGAGAATGCCCGGCACAAATTAATTGTGAAACATGTACTGACTAATTCATTAACAAATAGCAAGACCATACGTTCCACTCAAGATATAGAGTTCTATATGGCGGTCATATACATAAGTATTACCGCCCGTTAACTTATAACTAAGATACGAAAACACGTCTAGTGTCTTTGGTATTTTAAGTATACCCTTAATCTAAAGTTCTAAAGTATTTTCCTTAGAAAGATGAATATTTAAATTAAAAGATGGAGTTTTGTCATTCAATTATCATTCACAAGAAATCACATTATTCGGTTTAGCTACGCTTATGATAAATTTTCAATTAACAATCCAACTAAGTTTAAGATTTAGGCTTAGATACACAATCGGTTTAGTTTGAGCTTATGCTCTCACTGTGAAATTGGGCATTACTCCCACACTTTTTCAAACATTGAAATATTGTAATAATATAGAAATCTAGAATTTAATATTTTAATACCTTACCAACATACAAAATTCAAATTTACTAGCAAATTTTTGCGATTTTACCCTTGAATGGAAAGTTCTTCTCATTTACTAAATTTTATTCATGGTTTTCAGAAAATAATATTTACTGAATGTGAAAACATTAATGGGAGTTGATAATAATAAGAAAAAAAAAATATATTTATTGTGGAAAAAATTGGATTTAAGTTACAAATTTGATACTTTAAACAACAAGCAAATTTCAATTTTTTCCTTCTGTATTCTTGTATTATTCCATTATATTTTCTATAAATTTCAATTATAGAATATAAAAATTAGTTTTTTTTTTCGGTTATAGATATTAATATTAGATATAAAAATCAGGGGTGTAAGAACTACGGATTTTCCAGAAAATTAAAATTCTGTGTATTTAACAATAATGGTTAAATCGAAAAAGAAATTTTTTTGTGGTGAATTTTATTTTATGAATATATTTATTTATTGAAATTAGAGTACAAAATTGAAGATTAATAATAATTAATAATAATTTATATAATTTTATTTTTAAAAAATTTATGCAAATTAAACTTTTCAAAAGTTAAACTTTTGAGTGGCTATAATATTTTTTCGAAAATTGAGAACTTGTTAACATAAAACTAAATTATATAATTTTTTTATGTAAATTATTCAAATCCCGCAGGATAATTGTTCAATTTGACAAAAACAAAAAGTCGACTAACATTTACGGACTTTTAGAAATAATTAAATTTTGGATGAATTTATTTATCATTAAAAAAAAACCCACCACATAAATATAATAAAATCTAAAAATTAAATTTATTTTAATCCTTTTCAATTATATTTATTCTACAAATTGGAAATTTTATAGAAAAGGGATTATCTGTTACCATAGTTTTATAAGGCTTCGATCCTTAATATTTCGAATTTGACTTTAATTATTGGGTAATAATAAAGTTTCTTATTGTTCGCCAAAATACGTAATTCTCGCGTTTGTCACAAAAATATTACGGAGCTTTATTTTATGAGTTATACAAATGACATTAAATCCAACGATTAAAAGTAATTGTGCCTCAAGCCATTTCGTTTTAACACAATCTTGTTTCATTTTTGTTAACACTTTACACCAAGATTTTAAAATTAAACAAAAAAAATTGTGTCTTCTGTAAAATTTCGTAAATGTTGGCTGACGCGGTTTGAAATTAGGCTTACGATACGCTTTTTCAGATTATCCAAATTACCATATACAATTTAGCTTTGCTTACATATGATGGAAAATTGATTGGGTTTATAAATAATCAAAATTATAATTTCGGCAATTTCGCGACCCCAGTAAGCTAAGTAGCTAATCTTTAGCCACGTTTGGGTCTATAATTATTAAAATATTTGTAAAATTTGAATTTATATAAGAATAAAAATGAATATAATTTGTAATATTATTACCTACTGAACATTATCCTGAATTTTTTTTCAATATAAATCCTGAAAATGTATATTTCAAATTTCAAGAATCTGAAAACTTATAACTTTCTCAGTCAAATTGATGCAAGAAAATCATAAATTTCGAATTTTCGATAAATTTTCCCATTCATTTGGTAATGGAAAATAATATTTCTTCGTCTTCTAAAAAAAAAAAAAATTGTATATTTTATAAATGATCTAAAGGAAAAAATAAATAATAAACATGAGAATAAATAATAATTTTACGAGTTTTTATATGTTCACCTAATTTAATTGCAGAATCATTTCATATTTTATGCTATTATTACATAGTGTTTTAAAGTCCAACATTGTGGATTAAAACGAAAGATTTAACATTATCTTTAACTTTGAAAGATTTCAGTTTTTTAATATCTTCATAACTTTTTCATTGCATCTAGTAGCGAACAACTAAAATTTCTTCTTCTAATATAAAATGTTTTGACAGTGCCTTCAAAGTCTAAGCTAATTACAATTAAAACTGATCATTAGAAAGAAAAACGAAATTGATAATATTTTATTCACAAACCCCTAATTATATTGGAATTTTTTTTATTTTTGTAAAAATTTACTTCGGTAATGATCCTTGATACAACAACAACAGCAACTAATAAATTTATATTTCTAAATTTATATGTGGACTGAAATTTCAGTTGTAGAATCTAAAATTCACCTAGGATACAAAATATTTGGTGAGTTACTTATAAATAAATACTATAATATAAAATTTTGTGAGTTAATGTTAAGAAATCAGTAAAAATGAAGAAAAATTTACTAAACATTTTCCCATTAATATTATTTTATATACATTTTCCTATATACTATACTCACAGGTAAATGAAAACTTTTTTTTATTTTCTTCTTCTTTTTTATATATTACGCCCAAAATAAAAATTTTGAAATAAATCTTTAAACATCAATTTTAAGCGATTTTCCTTCTGTGTATAGGTTAAATAAGGTCACAACGATTTTAGTTTTTCTTTTTTCGTAATATGGAAAATGATTTTCTTTTTTTTATATTTTATAGAGGAAAAGAACAGAGTGATGATGTAATTTCGGTAAAATAACATATTATTTTTGTGGTAGTTGCTATATATAATTTAAGTGAAATGCCAAGAAAATTTGTCGATATTTCATTGAGAATTATTTAAAGTATATAAAGATGAATAAAAGTTAATGTGATTTTTGATTGGACTATAAATTTTCTTTATACTTTTGACTAAATATCATTTCGGGGTATAAGTAATTTTGTTAAAAAGGACTCGATTTTCTTAAGATTTATGGAAAATGCTTTATAATAACGAATATTTGAAATTTAAATATTTATTTTATATGTATATATATATTTATTTATCAGTTGTTACATACCAGATAAATTTAATTTCTAAATACATAATATAAAAATATTTTTTTTACTATTTCCTTTTCAATTTGAAATTATCCTTTTTCTATATGAAAAAATAAAAATCAATCAGATTTCCATTAAATTTTTTATATATAAATTGCTTGCACATTTACTTATGATAAAAATTATAATTATTTCATGACTTCCCACCATTAATTTTAATAGACAATAATTATCGAAGAGTAGACGACTCATAGATATTGAACAATTGATTTTTAGAGGAGTGTTCTTTTCCGCAAAACAAAAAAAAAAAAAAAAATCCTTAAATTTATCAATTAATTTAAATCAACTTAATTTTATAAGTTCACGTTTTTTACATTATTTCTTTTTGTATGCAGTCACAAATTGATGATGATTGCCTTCCAATATTGAAATTAATTATTTATGTAACAGAACAGAGTTGCCAAGCGAAAACAAATAAGTATTATAATTTTATACATTTCGTTACAGAACGAAATCATATATTTTTTTCCATTTCGTTATTCAAGTATGTATCCTAAGAATTTTTGTTATAGTTATGTGTAATAAGCCAACGTTCACTCTATAATCCTTTAGAAAATTTGTTAGTTCAATAAGTAGTAAAATTGCTGAAGGTTCTACATTAGGAATTTATTTTATAAATCAGATTTTTAGTATCATTATTCCAATTAACTATTTCTCATAAATATTGATTTCTCAATTTGTTGATTTTGCTTTAATAAATTGAATTGCATCCAATATTATCAAAAAAACTCATATAATATATTTTACAAAGCCATGTAAACTCTTTGAGAACATCATTAAAAATTGCTTTTGGAAAGGCTTGTATTGTGGATATTTGCGAAGTTTTCAGCAATATTTAAATGTTGGATCATAATGTACTTATCTACTTCCGCTGTGCAGTACTCAATCAATAGATCGCATTTACGAATAAATTGTTGTATCGAAAAATGTATGCGACATGCAGAATTAAATCCCCAGAACACAAAACTTTAGTGCGGAAATCTAAATGAATTCTAAATTGCATGCTCTTACCTAAAAAAAATGGTATTTACATGTATTTAAAATAAAAAAAAATTGTAATATTCAGGTGGGCGGATTAAAATGACGAGTTGGCGGAAGCCTATTTATATATAAATATAAGCTACCGCCGGATTCACAACTTAGAGGGAATGTTGGTAATAACGTAATAATACGTTATGTTAAAAAAACGGTAGTGTTACAATTAATATTTTATTTATATTTAATAAACTATTCAATTCTCGTCTTTCACAAGAAGCTTCCCGATAATATTCAAAGAAAAGTTATGTAATATTGACGTAATTATAAGTTTGACATTTACCAATAAAAATAGAATAGTGTTACCGCAAGGGTAAATATTTTTTGTACAAAGCTGAAAAAAATTGTATAAATTTTGAACCGAAAACCGAAATAAATGTTTCCGTTATTGTTACGTTTCCAATTATTGTAACTCAATTTAATTTATAAAACGTTATAACGTAATTTTTATAAATAATTCAAATTAATTTCGTTATACCGTTTTAGCGTTACGTTCCAAATAACGTTTTGCAACTCTGTATAATGATTTAATATTATGGACGACAAAATATTTTATACTTTTAATTGAATTTGTGCTTTAAAAGTGTCCATATTCTTATTATAATATTAGAGAATTTACTGTGGGGATTCATCATAGGAAATAAGTGTGTAAAATCCAATTAAAAATAAAGATTGAGTTTAATTAAATTAGAATTATTTGAAAACTTTCCCTGATGTTGGAAAAGATCAATTAGAAAATATATTCATTTCCTCAGAGAATTTAAAATTTTAATTCCATTTCATAGGATAAATTAATTATTATATCCGGATATAAATTTAATTTTAATAATATTATCCTGAATCCTGAATAATTTATACAATTACCGTATATATAATAAACCAATATTGGTAAATTTATTAGATTAGCCAAATTTTTTAATATTTTATTTCTTATTTGATTGCAATATTGTTTTGTAAAGTACAAAACTATGTTAGAATTCCGTATCTCTTTCAGAGCTGAATTTGAGTATGGATTTTGAGATCATAAATTTTAATAAAGCACCTGATAACGGACAGTACACTATATCCTAAGCTCTAATTGTATTTCAGTTCACCACTGTTCTTCTATTTATTATCAATTACTTATTATCGGATTGCTATTACATCATTTACATGTTTATTTACATTTAAATTACACAGTTTTTCTTTTCCTGGTATATAACATTAATTATTTTGATCATATATAATTCTTCCTATTATTTCCGTCCTTTTTATATTATACGAGTATTCATGTAAAAGTGGTATGTAAATAATTAATGATCCAATAACCAGAAGAAAAAAACAAAACCAAAACAACTACATATAGTAGTAGTAGATAAATTTAATTTCTTTCAATATTTTTATCCAATTTTATGTAATATACTTTGTCAATAATTAATATTATAATCGTTTAAATTGCGTGCCCAACAATTTCCGGTATACAATAATTGTTTGATTACAATAATATTAAATAATTTATTTTCATTTATTTTGATACAAAACTTCAACGAAATTATTATACTGACCAATTTTATAAAATATTAATTAAATTCTTTTTAGTTGAATTGCATCATCTACACATGCAAACTATGGGAATTTAATTATCTTCAAATTACTAACGCTGTGGTTACACTAGATATAAATTCCTGATAGAAATGTTAGACATTTCTATCTGATATTTTTTTTTTGACAGGTAAAAAAAACACGCTGGCTATTTGATGTCAGATATTTCTGTCTAACATTTCATTTTAATCATGTCGTCACCAAGAAAACAATTAGCTATAAAAATATTAAAATAAAAATATTTTTAATAATATAGTTGTTCACACCTCAATAATATGTATCTTTTATTTATTTAGTAGTAAACTATTTTTTTCCGCCAAATAATTACCCCAAAGTTATTAAATTTTAAATTTCAGGATCAAATATTACATTTTTATCAAATATCGCCATTTGCAAATTAACAAATGTCAAAAAAAATCTACAAAAAAATCTGAAAAGTTGTCTAGAGAAAAATCGTGATTTTTCTGTCGGGAAAGAAATCCTGTCTGGTTTACACTTGACATTTCGTAGACAGAACATATGTTCTGTCTAAGAAAAAGTCTAGTGTAAACCGCAAGTAAGATTTAATTCTCGACTAAAAAATCAAAACAGCGTAAGTCTAAAATGATAATTTTTCACAAATATATTTTTACTGTATAAAGAAATAGGCGAAAAAAACTATTTAGTATATTAAGTTATTGAAAAATGTTCAAAACCAAAGTGAAGGTTTAGTATTTAGATTAAAATTTGGTCAATTCTTTTTATTGTTTAATATTAAATTAAAATTTTGGAGACTTAAACTGTTGTGGTAAATCTTAAAATAAGTCTGTAGTTAAATTAATCTACTTAACACAATTTTATTTATAATTTTCAAATACTAGCTTAAGCTTAAGTCGTTTTTTAGAGTTACCAATATATGAAAAGTAAATATGGAAAAATATGTAAAGTTTACTTAAGATTTATATACGTACGAAATAAAATACTTAAGTTTACAAAACCAAATCTAAAAAAAATATAATTTTATAACGTAAAATAATATTCCAAATTAAACTTAAAGTTGTAAAAATTTCAAAATAATTTAAAATTACATAGGCTATTAATTGTCTTTAAAGCTGTGCTTAGTTACGGTTAAAACGATGTTACGGGAAAATGGTTTTCGTCATATAAATGAACTCGAAAATAAAATGCAATGGCATATATAACTATTATCACGCTTAAGAAGACTTAAGGTGTTTTGCATTTTTAGTCGAGATTTATAGGAAAAAATATTTTTTTTTCGATTTATTTCTTTAAATTTTTTGATATTTAAATTTACTATTTACAAGTGAAGAATTTACCTTTTTCTACTTAGAAATTTTATAAATTTAAAGATTTATAGCAAAAAAAAAAAAAAAAAATTCTAATTATTTTTCGAATGACCTCTGACTCTGATACGATTATTATTTATATTAAAAGTTTTTTCCATATAAAGTTTACCAATTAATTTATAAATAATTAAATAACTGAAACCTTTTGCTCAACAAGGAAATTTATTTATGGATAGTGAATTTTGTAGAAAATATTAAAGAAAAACTATGTTTAAGTTTAATTTAAAGTTTCAAGTTATATGTAATAATAAAAACAACTTATCCTCTTGTTATTGTTGTGGTGAAAAAGGATGTGTAATAGAAAATTTGTTGTGGATTGTAATTACTGGAACACATGTTGATAATTCATATTTTAATAAATTTTTAATGACTTTGTCTATTAAATATATTGATTTTAGTATTTATATATAGAATTATGTGGGCTAGAAATATTGAAATTATTGTAATATAATGATTTTTAAGTTATTAAAGAAATTGATTTATTTTATTACATAAACAATTTAGATTTGAATTTTTGAACTCTAATTTCATTTGGAATTGAATTTGATTTGAAACATAAACTGGAATCACAGTGTGGAGCTTATTTCTTAGCCAGAATTTGATCTTCCGTTTGATTTTCAGTTGACACTTTAATATAGACCTACCATAAAGTGGAGTTTCATGTAGGATGGCTGGAGTTAAAGCTTAACTTTTGATATTTGATATATTTAGTTTATATTATGAACACTTCAGGGTGACTCCTGAACTGTCCTAGAAGAAATTTTTAATTCACTTGATTGGTTAGAACTCGGCCTGAACATTAATGGCGAAAACACGCACAATAGAAGGTCGCAGTCGCAGTGCTCTGTTGCGTTCCCCTTTACAAATGGCGAACACTAGAAAAAGGATAAAAATCAAACTTAAGAATAAAAGAAAGTAAATTTAATTGCAACTCTAGAATTATTTAATATAATGTAGCTATGAAATAAAAATATTTAATCGATTTTTTATACATAATATTGGGTTTTTTAAATGTAAACTTTCTTATATCAAAATTATGAAATTAAGAAATGTTTACCATACCAAAAGTTGCTTATAATAAATTTTTATTGTAATAAAAAGTTATGGTAAGAAGCTAGAATTACTGGCAACGCTTCTTTTCCTGTATATTATAAATTTAAATTTTTATATCTATATTTGCTATTAAAATTAAAAATAAAAATTATGTAAAAAAAAAAAAAAAAATTATAATAATATCGCGCACTAATTCACAAATTGCAATGTAATATTAATTTTTATTATCAGGTGATTCATTTTCATTCAATAAAAAACATTATTTTCTATATTTGCCATTCACACTAATTTACATATTTTTTAGATTAGCTCAGACTTAAGCCATAAAACATTTTTTTTTTCTAATCTTTCGATTTTTTAAATAATTTAATTCTGTTATTTTAAATTCAGCTGCAAATAAATAATTAAAATACAAATTACAAACTTCCTGTCATTTGCAAAAGATAAAATTAAAATCTCATACATAATTTTTTTTTTATCATTTCTATATACTCATAAAATAAAAATTTGCTAAAGGAAAAGGAATAAGAGATTAAATAAGAATTTAAATTAATAAAAATCAAGAATTATAATTAGTATTACTGAAAGATTGCAATGATATGGACTGTACTGCCTTAGAATATACAAGAATGTCAATAAAATTTATCACAAATTATATTTTATTTTCAAGTTCGTTATTCATTTTAGATAACAATTAACAATCTTTCCCTTAAAGTTATACAACTCAAGCAAACATTACCGCAAATTTATTAATGCCTCTAGGTTGAAACTTGAAACCAACTTTAATTTCACAAATATAAAACAATTTGCTTACATTACAAACAAGTCTTTGTTATATATTTTTCATTAGTTTATGAATTGAAATACGCATTCCTCGAATTATTTTTATTTTTAGCCTGTTTTAAAGTGTAATTTATGGACTGTTATCAATCGCTAAAGTTTGTGCAAATAAAAATAAATATTAAATGATTCAGATTCTCTGCCAACAAAACTAAAACGATCAAAATAATGTGAAATCTGAAAATATAATTTTACGTTCCGTCTTATAATATGACATGTAACCGGAAATCTTATTAATATCTAGCAGACGTGTTTAATCATGCATGGATTCTAATTTACCATATGGCAAAAATATTGTTTTTTATTTGTTTTTTATTCATACAAAATATTCTGCTCGACATTCAATGAGTAAACAAAAAAATTATCTAAAAAATAAAATTATCAAGCTATGTTTTGTTTAGTTAGTAGATATATGAGCCACAGAACAGCTGATTTTTTAAAAAAAATCTTTTTGTATACTTTTGGATAATTCAGTATGTTTTTATGCTGACATTATTTTTTTTGCTTATATTATAAGATAAAAACAATAATTTTTAAACGTTAATCGAGAAAGAAGTAAAAAAACAGATAAAAATGGACTGACTCTACAATACTTTATGTATCGGGTTCTACTCTCGGTTATGAAAAAAAAATAATTAGTTCTTTTTTTTTTTTTAATTTCATTATTTTATAAACTCATAAATTTATCTAAAAATAAAAAAATGTATCTCGAAGAGTGCATTTCAAGTTGCAACAAAACAATTTGATTCAAATCCAAAGTTTTTAGAAATTATTCACATCTAAAATAATCAATACAACAAAGCTTTCACCTAATATTCAGTCATTCAGTCTTGTCTAGTCTAGGGGTCTGAAGTAAAATTGGCTTGAAATTATACTTAAATTAATACTAAATTTCTGATTATATTTAATAAAAAATATTTAAAAAAAAAATAACTATTAAATTATTTAAAAAATATTTCAATAATTTACCAATTAAAAAAAACGCTCATAATAAATAACTATAAATAATTCAAATTTTTAGTATAATTTAATTTCTAATCGAACCAATTTAAATTTATTTATATTTTTTAATTAAAAAACCAAAATTTAAATTTTTGACAATATATTTTATGACTTGCAATTAAAAAATAAAATTTCATGTGTAAAATTTTTTGTTACGACGAGTTGAACCCATTTCAAAGCCCTAAAGGCCTATATTTATTTTCCAATTATAATTGACTCTCGTATGGAATTTTAAATCAAAATAACAAAACCAAAAAAATAAAAAAAAAACTGCTAAAATATGTGCAATTTTGTACTAGCTTCAATATTCTCGTATCCTCGTGTCCAGAGAGTGCATCCTAAATAGTAATATTAAACAATCTTAATTTGTGCTGTCGAAAGCTTGTTATTATTTGTATTCTTGATCGGTTCATAAAAAAAAATTACTTCTAAATCGTTTTTTAAAAATCCATTTGCCTTATAGCGTTATGACAGTTGCTTTTTTTCAAGCTAGTTTTCAGACTTTATATGAACTTAGAAAGAGAGAAAAAAAAATCATAGAAAAATTACACTAGAGTGAGTGATGCACTATAGAGCTCTTTATCAAAGCTTTATCGTAAATATAAGCTACAAATTTGTTGCCAACTATGGATTTACCGTAAATTGAACGCGACAAAAAAGAAAAATAATCCAATTATATTCTTTTTAGCCTGTAGAAACTTTTTTTTTGACATTTCAGAAAATTATCACAAATTTTTGAAGGAATTCAAAAAATATAATTTAAAATAAATAATTTTTGAAATGTTAAACCTAATTTTTCTTATTTTATTTTTTAATTTGTTCAAAAATTTATATTTATATTTATCAAATATATAAAAAAAATATATATATTTTTTATATATATATTTTATTATTCAAAATTATACTATCTCTGTCTTGCAAAATCTATCTATCTCTTTTATTCCCGGCTAGGATTTATCGTAAAAAACTAGCCTGAAAAAAAGTAACTGTCATAACGCCATTATAGAACACATTTCATGGAAAAATATTAATAAATTTTAAAATAAGGAGTTTGTTTAGAACACGTCGTGAAAATAAGATTTAAATTTTTCCCAATTTAATATAATTTAGAAATTAATTGTCAACCAAAATCAAAATGTATTTACTTTTGACGATATATATAAATGGAACCATACCTGCCAGTTTCATATATTTCTCTAATAAAATGGTGATCAAGATAAAGTGGCGCCAACCTTATATTGTGCCAAAAAAGGAAAGACTAAAATTTTAATCGAACTCTATCGAGAGGAATTAGAAAAACTATTAAAACGGTTTAAATGAAAAATGAATTTGATTAAACTTTGGAAGAAATAATTATTATTAAGCTTAATAAATATTGTTCGTTCATTTTTCTTTAACACATCTTATAATTATGCACACTTTTTGTTAATAAATGTCAAAATTTAACGCCATCTATCGGTTGTATATTAAAATTAAAACGTGTGACAAAATTTGGTTATCACACTGCTCGCTTGGCTAAGTATGGCGCTAGTTTATGTTGTCTTGTGAGTGTATAGTTGGCGACTACCTGTCCATATATTAATATAGTCAAAAGTATATTCAGAGCAAAAATCAATTTATGATAGTTTTCCAACAAACTTTCATTAAATGTATCTGCATCTGCATCCGTCCATTCTATAAATGTTTGTTATGTTAAACTCTTCACAAAATTTATTACTTTTAATCTGTACACTTTTTAAATTTCATTTTTTTTGTTGTACGTTTTAGTTTCATATTTAGCACGTTCTCTCGATACTCATTCAAAAACTTTCTATAATATTTATTTTCTATACAAAGGATGGTAAAATAAAATTTAAACTCTTTGCTGTTATAGAAGAATAATACAAAAAAAAAAAATTTAAAATAAAATTGGTGAACACAAAAAAAAAAATGGCTTCAAAAAATTTACTTCAAAACGTAATAAAACAAGATTCTTTAAATATGTACGAGTATTTCATTTTTTTTATTGTCGGAATTCGGAATTAATATTATAAATTTAGCACAAAACTTTGCTAGTTGGTTGGGTTCTTTTTTTTTTGTCCCGGTGCCGGTTATCCGAGAACAAGAGAAAATACATACATATTCAATCATGTCTGCTGCCTTATTTTAATAGCTTTTCTATGCTAATGAGCTATATGTTTTTTTTGTGTCCACAGCAACTACAAGAATATTATTCTACCTGGTTGGCAAAAAATATGTGTATAAACAAAATATTTTGGGGATTTTGTGTACAGCGTAGAGTAATTATTCGTACACAGAATTACTATATATTTATATATATATGTATATCATACTCTGGTGGAATAATACAATGGTCCATGATTAAGGACATTGCTTTTATGTTGGTCAATGTCCTTTTTATTATATATAAATAAATCTATATTTATATATACTTATATTCAGTGTAATCGTTTCTCAAAGAGCTCTCTTTTAAAAATAATCAATATTTATGAACATTGGACAATAGAACGATATAATATTTATGTACACTGTCAAATAATCAAATTAAGTTAAATTAAATTGAAAATAATTTTAGATGTAAACAAGACTAATTATATTTTCAAAGTTCACAAGTTAATATCAGTCTTTCTATAGCATGATAATATAAATAATTATTGTTTAATGAAATTTTATAAAAACTGGAAGTATTTATTTATTTACATATTTAATAATTTAATTACAGACAATTTAACTTCATTATAATAGGTCGTAAATTTAGGAACTTTGTGTTTATTCAAATCTTAGGTTGCAACTGGCAATAATCGATTTTATTATTGATTATATAAAGCGAAAGCGAAAACAAAATTCGAAAAATTTATATACGATATTTGTAGAATTAAGAATCTTAACCTGTTCTCGTAACCAGATGAATTTGAATTTTTGTTCCAATTCAGACCTCAATATAACAAAGAGTTATTTCTGAATTATTGCAATAATTTTGATATCTTTGATCAAGTTCCCATATAACGCTACCATATTCTAGAATGTGATGGACTATAATGAACAGTATACATAATTCTTTAGTTATGTAATTATCATCAAATTCTCTCATATCCTTTAAACGAAGCTCCAATACTTTACGACCTGTTGACTGAGTATGAGTTTTATAAATATGTAATCTGTAATTAATATTAAATATTTAGATAAAAATAAATTATGGATTGGTTATAATTGGGCTACCACCACAACTACCAATTTCACTCTTATCGAAATCAATGTTTTGAGTTATAATTGGGCTACTAAAATTACGAATGTAGCTGAGTTTTAAAAATTTTGAAGTTGCAGTAAAGTGTAGTAGTAAATTGTCAAAATTATAACTTTGTAACATATTTTAAAATATTTTATTTGATTGTTTATATTAATGTTAACGCCAGTCGACATTCTGGCTCTCTAATTGGATTTCTAATTGATGTTTTCGTCAATTTATCTTGTACCATTTCAAGAAACGTGTCGAATAAATCAACATTCATTCTTGTTGCATTAAAAAACATTTCTGGGTCCTTCTCTCGCAATACTTTAAATGAAGTGGCATTTTAAGTCCATATAAAATCCATATTGGTCTCTTGTCTGGTACAGTTCTCGGACTCCCCATCTGCGCCTTATTTTCTTTTTATTAGGTTCTTTTAATTTCTTTAATTCTTTATATGCATTCATAGCTAAAAATCCAGCTATAGCTTTTTTTAAAATATTATTCACCGACATAATTTTTTTCGATTTATTTGCAAATATTCTTCTATCAACATCAAAATGACACTTATAAGTTGTCGCGCTACATGGTAGCTGTGTTTGTAGTTGTGGTGGTAGCCCAACCCATTAATTTCAAATATTATTTTAACAATATATATTTTTTACAGTGTAATCATATATAAAAAATGAAAAATGTTTCTTTTGGTATGTAAATTGTGTCTATTGAAATTGGTATTAGTTTTTTTTTTGCCAAATTGATTGTTTTCATATTTTTTTTTTGTTCATAAAAATATTTTAAAATTCAACTCTGAGGATAGATCTCTTTATCGTTTTATATCAAACATTCATTATGCAGATGTTTTGGTCAAACTGACAAAAAAAAATCAAATCAACTGAAATTGGTAAAGGACTCCTTTTAGAGTTATAGTTTTCGATTTAACCTATTGCTAAGCTAACAATTAAACTGTAATTTTAACCAAACAAAAAGTATGTATAATAATTTTGAATACATACAGATTGGATATATGCAGCAGAATGAACAAATATCGAGGATAAAAATTAAGTAAATTACGTAAAACATGACCAATTCTCAATCTAATAGAACAAATTTGTATGTTGAGGTTAACAAATTTATAGATAAATTTAAGTTTTTTTGTAAATTGTTAAAATTATTTTGTTAGTCGGCAAATTTATCGTAATATCAATATTTTTAAAATGTATAATTTAAAGGAATTTCTACCTACGCTATATACTGAAAGTCACACGCTTTTAATGCAATTTTTTTTTTTATTTTTCATAAAATGAAAACCGTCCTTAAAATCCATGATAAATTTTGTCTCGGAATATAATGATTTTTTCTACCCACGCAAATTTTTCGTTATTTTCTTTAATTTCCAATAATTTTTTTTTTTTGTATTTCCTTTTTTATTTAAATCATTTAAGAATTAATTTTCAACTTACAACCAAGCGTGTACGTTGTCTACTCATAAAATCATTGTAACAAAGATAATAATAATAAAAATATATAAAAAAAAAAAGAAAATCATTTTTACATCGTCGTAAAAAAAAAAAAGTTAAAAGTAATCAAGAGCTAACAAACCGAAAGAAGAAAAGTATCTTTAAAGTACAAAACCTCTTAACTTAAAAGATACTTTGATTATTTTTGGTTTTTTTTGTTGTTGTTGCGTGCGTCTTTAAAATTCCAAAGAAAAAAACAAAATATTCAAGTTCACAAAGCAAAAAAAAAAAACAAAAATATAAAATACTGAAAACATTTTTTTTTGTTGTTTAGACATAAATATAAAATTAAAATACAAAAATACAAAAAAAGAAAGAATTAAACTATAAAGCATCAGTACTTTTTTTTTTGAGTAGGAAGATTGAGTTAAGATTACACTGTTAAAAAAAAATTTGTAATATTTTCTATTCAAGCTTAGGAAATAACCGTGGGTGAAGAAAGAGCCCACGTGAGGCTTTAGATGTGTGTAAATTTCAGAAGGAGTTTAAAAGCATGCCAATTGTCTCGATCATGCAAAGTAATAAAGTAAATGTCATTATATATGAATAAATAGTTTTATACATAAATTCATAAACTTTTATGCTTTGGGAAACAAAATTATAAATAGAACGAAATTTTTCATGCATATTAGCATAAATCATTCGCTTTTTAATGATATTACTTCAAAATATGGATTCAATAAGTTGTATGGAAATATTTTAATTCTAATATCTAAATCTAGAATAGAACAAGATGAATAGAACAATCTGTAGGAAACTGATTGGTCTCCTTAGTGGTCACTTCCTATATCGGCATTCCCGAGGATTCAACACGCTAGGGATTTTATATCTCGGGATTCAACACGTTCTCTATCTCGAGATTTCAATCGATAGTTTATGTCGCTGTGTAAATGAAACTGTACTGCACGGCTAGTCGGGCCTTTCAAATTCACTGCCTTTAATTGTTCTTTTCATAATTCTGAGTATAGAATTTGTGCTTAGTTTTTGAAGCTTACCATCACAATGGATTTATCGAGATCTTTTGTGATGCGTGTAGATCACGGATCTTCACGCACCCTTCTCAACCTAACCTAACCCAATATCATTCTACAAAAAGCATTAACCATTTTTAATATAATATGGAATGGTATTTTAATGCAAATTGTATTATAAGTTAATTTATTTGTTCTATCACTTACGTTAAAAGCCAAAATTTTAACAAAATTGCATACATACATAATTTTTTTTAATATACATTTATATAAAAATTAAAATATATATAAAAAAAAAATCATAAATTTGAATACATAAATTTAAATTCGTCCAAGCGAAATATATTCAACATTTTGCGATTTTTATCTTTTGTATATAATAAATTTTACAATTTCAAAAGATATTAATCATTAAATCCTCTTGTAAAGTTATTTTTTACTGTATATATCTCTCTCTTTCTATCATACTCCTCTCTCTAGAGTATATATAACTTTATGAACTTCATTTCCTATTACGAATTTTTGTTACCACATCCGTTTTTAAGTTTCTTCCCAAAGTATTAATCGCTTCCAGTAACATTTAAATGCGCAAAACCTTAAGGGATTCTTTTTTTATATATATATATAACGATATAAGTTAAGATAAATTTGTTATGTTTCTTATGCAGAAATAAAATCCTTTTTACTGAATGAATTAATTTATATGTTTATAATAAGTAAATTATTTTATATTTTGAACATAAAAAAATTGAAAAAAAAAAAAATCAACTTTGAAATTGAAATTTTTGTCCATGTTTAATTGTAAATCTTTAAAATTGATAATAATTTTTTCAGCTGTTCGGTTTGTGTACTTACAACGTATAAACATTTTATAAAAAACAATATTAATATCAATATAGATTAATATACATATATATGTAAAAAATATATTTTATGAGTATTGTCGGTTTATCAGAAAATGTATCTTAAAATTATGTTTACAAAAATTTTTTGATTTTTCTTTTTTGTTTTGTTGGTTGTTCTTTGGATTTATGAAAGCAAAAAAAATCATATAATTTTGATTTAAGAATAAAAAGGTGCGTATCTACACAGATAATTCGAAAATTGGAATTTCAATCAATTTTTAAAATTTGTTAGTTTTAATTAAAAAGAAAAATGCTGAGTTCAAAAATTGTTATTAAGTCAATCAACTTTTTTTTAATATTGTTGGATCACTGGAGTCAACATGAAGTTAAGTAAAATCATAATTATTAATGTAGTTTGCTAGCTTTGTTCTATTTATTTAAAAATTTAAAAATTCTAATATTTTGGTAAACCTTTAAGCAGATTTTTAATTTAATTTTCAGTTATATTTTTTTTAGCAGATAAGGTCGAATTTCTCAATTCGGTTTTGTGTCAATTTGAATTCAAAAATGAATATCTAATAAATTGTGAAGAACTGCTAATAAATATAAATAAAAATGTTTTTTTTTACGTCCGCGCGCGTGTCTTCCTTTTCTGACTCCGAAAACCGATATAAATGCATAAAATCAAGTAATTAAGCAAAATCCCTGATTATTAAAATATTTATGCATGGTTTAAATTTAAAGTAAAATCCGTGACCTATACTGACCGACTTGTTACTAAACGCAAACTTGAATATTGGATGTTGTTAGAGTAGTAATTGCTTCTGTGTGCATTGAAATAAGTTATGCAGCACCTTTTGATCGGTTTATTCTTGGGATATTATTTCGTGTACTGATATGTATTTAAGAGGTTGGTGAGACTTGTACGTCTGTCGAGCACTGTAGATCTTGAAGAAAGTGGAATGATATTAACTAGTTTAATATCAAAATAATTTAGATTTTGTAATTCACGTAATGTATAAATTGTTTTTGAATAGATTATATTATGCCAATAGGAATTTGAAAAAATTGATTCCAGATAGGACATACGTATTTAAGGATTGGACCATTAATAGTTATGCAGCAATATTGATTTTTTACGTGAGAAACTTATAACATGACATTTCTTAATATTCAGGTCTAATTTATTAGCAATATAAAAAGTTTCTTGTTTGTGAATATTAATTTTAAATGGCAAATAATTCCACCCCGAAAATTAGTGGTGTTTGCGTCCAACTTAAATAGAATTAAAATTAACAGATGTATAGTGATCATTCCAGTTAATTATAAATATTCTGTAAAAATCCTTAAATTACCGATAATAAAAATCCCAAAATTAGTTTCAAGAGCTAACAAAAACTTACACTTCCCTTCACCAACATCCAACAAAATAAAAATATTTACAATTTTCAAGATTATAAGATTTGTACAATTACAGAAAATTCCTTAACAAAAAAAAAACTCTCCCAGAAAATCCTTTAAAATAACATTATTTATCTGCACAAAATATCGAAAGGACACAAAAAAAAATATATTCTTTGGTTTTCCTTTTTAACTGACAGCAATCCTCTTACATATACAAAACAACAACAGGAAAAAAAAATATACCTTAAATGACCTGAGTAAACATACCAATAATCCTAAAGAACCTTAATTCCATTTCAATTCATACATAGATCCTTTATTTAGGAGTTGTCTTGTTGTTGTTGGTTAAGAAATTTCCACATGCATATCCTTCTATTTTTTTTTTTTTTAATCAGCTTAACTATTTCATTTGTTAGCTAATCTTTTGAGTAAAATAAAAAAAAAGGACAACATTGAAAAAAAAAGAAACCAACTAATTTATCTCAAACATACATAACAAGCCAGTATTGGTGGTTATGTCCTTCAACCTTTTTTTTTTATATAAAAAAATAAATAAAAATAAAATTAAATCAATGCATTCAAACGAAAAAATGAACAAATTGGCAAGACGATTTAAGATTTTTTAAATAGGTTTTTGCTGTTGGTTTATTTACAAAAAAAAAAAAAAAAAAAAATTTAATAGCAAGACCACAATGGTTGAGTATCAGGAAGAAAAAGGATAATATCAATATAAAATGTTAAGGAGGGTAAATTGAATAAATCAATAAAAAGAAAATATTTATTAGAAATAAAAATTATTAGTGTTAAGGAATATATTTTTGTTGTCCATTAAGAGTTTAAGGATAAATTTTATATTTAATTTTTGTACAGAAGGACATTTTTTATTCGTAGTATATTTTTAACAGTCAAATTTACAATTAAAGAATATAAGAATTTTATTTTAGTAAATATTAATAATATTTTTTATATATAATTGAAATATTGTAATTTTTTTTGGTTATGATTTTATTGAAATTTAAGGATATTGATATTATAATAGGTTTTAAACCTTTTTGAATACTTTTAAATTTAATTGTATTTGAACTCTGTCCAAATTCTATATATAAACTAAAACAATCATTATTCACTGTAACTACACTAAACTAATTATTTAAAAACAGATAATATATCTAACAAATTTTGAAAGTTCGGATCGAGAACTCTCATAAAAAAAAACTTAATAATTTTTCTCATTTTCCATTTACCAAAACACTAAAAAAATTTAGTATTTTTTTCTTTTTTAAACAAACATTCTTTCTGACACATCATTCTTAATATCCTTTAAGGATAATCTCAAATATATACATCCTGAAAATAAAGTATAGCTTTTCAATATTTTTAACCTTTTTACTCCTATTACTTATACTACCAATATTGCTATATATAATTCCTGTACAAAAAAAAAATACCGCCCAGAACTCATAGTTAATATTAGAGAACATACTGTGAATGAGTAATACAAATTGCTACCAATTAATCATTTTTAAATCTGTTTTTTTTTTTACGTTCGCTCCTTGCACCTCCTTTAATACTAAATGTTATATTTATGTCTCACAAGGATAAAAATACTAGAACTTGGTTTTTTTTTTTATATGATAAAGATTTTCTCTTGTTGGTAAAAAGCCCAAAACCACAATTTTCCAAAAGTATATAGAACATTTTCTTTCTGGATATTATATTTTTTTTTTACCCATAAAAAAACACATTTTCTCATGTAATAATTTTTCTTCTGTTATTTTTTTTTATGTTCCTTTGAAAGCTCCTTAAAGGATTTTTCAATCCTATTCTTTGACATGTAACTAGGAAAAAAAAATGGGAAAATAAAGAGAAGGGTGAAATTTTTTTTACTGATTTTTTGTTGTTTTTGTTTTTGTTGTTGTTTTTTTTTATACAAAACGAAGAAAAAAAAAATCAAACTGTCAATATTGTCGAACACCTTTCAATCCAAAATTGTGAAGAGATAGGATCTATATACACCACACCTAAAAATTGCCTTTCGATTTTTATTATGATGAAGGATATATCTTTTTAATTTTTTTGTTGTTTTTTTGTTAAATGAGCAAGGATTTTGTTGTTTTTGTTTATAAATATGTGTCAGGATAACATTTGGTGTCAGGATAACAATAATAGCAGGCAAAAATATGTTTAAAAAAAACAATATTGAAACAATGTGATAAAAATGAAATATTTACAGATATTAACGTATTATAATGATAACGTAGCGTAGAAATATTCTTTAAAAATTCTTTAAAATAAATTAGACTTTTATTAAATTGAATTAGGATTGAATTTTTAACCGAAGATTTTTATATGCTTCGAATATACTCAAGAAATTTATAAATAAATAGCATTTCCATGAGAAGTTGATCCTTTTACAATACAAATTATATAACATCCAAGTCAATTTTGCCTTTTTTTAAAGGGTATATTAATAGCTGCAATGTACAACATGAATTAGGTACATGTTTAGTAAAATCAGTACATTAAACAATTGTGTTCCATCAGCTATAATAATTGATAAGCCAATTTCATATGAAAAACAGATTTTCTTTACTTGGAAAACGACCAACTCGACATGGAAAATGCTAATAATCATGTTGGCACATATTAGAAATTATTTATTAACAACATTTTCTATCTCCATACGAATTGTTACAAAGCCTTTAATAGATTTTTTTTTCACCTTCAAATAATATTTTAAAAATAGTATCTTCAATTCTCTAATTTTTTACCTTAAAATACTTAAATACCATTCAAAATCTACTCTAATACCACTAATTTAAAAGAAAAAAAAAATACAAATTATTATTTTGTTGCCATCTTTCCTCCCAAAAAACAAACTCTTGTCTCCGAAATTGTTTGGTTAGTTAACTAACCTTTACAGAAAACAAAGAATAAAATAAGTATACAAGAAAGGAAAAAAAAGGATGAACAAGAGATATAATAAAATATAAATTATATTATGAAAATAATAAGAAAATACAAAAACTTTTTAAGTAAAATTACTTATAAACAATTTTGTTTATTATCCTTCAGGAAATGTATTCACCAAACAATTTTGTTACCTTTTTGTCCCACAAGGACGACAACCAAAAATGGGGAGTAAAAAAAAAAACTTTTTTTTTTATTTTTATATAAAGTTTACACTACCTTGAGACAACATAACCACGACTCATTTAAAGTAAAATATTATGTAGAAATCATATTTAAAAATATTATACTAAAATTTCTTATTAATCCTGTTTTCCTCCTATCTTTTAACAAAATATAAGAAAAAAATAAAAAAAAAATAAAATGAAATAATAAAGGAATATTTAAAAGGCCGGAGGAATTGTAAATTTCTTTTAACTTTGCCAAAAGTGTCCTGTAAATTTTTAAGACTAAATGTAGAAAATTTAATTGACTGTGAGTTGAATTGCAATGAATTGAGTGTTGTATAATTTTGTAAGAACGTTTACCTAAAAACTACTGTATTATTTTGTTTAATAAAAAAGGATCCTTCCATTGTACTGATTTTTTTTTTTTTTTTTTTGGGAATTGTAAGAACAATAAAAAACTGTTTCTCTTTAACAACTTTTGTCATATACAAAATGTCACCAGCAATTTGGCTTTAGGAATTATAATGGCAGAGCACAGTCCCAGTGGCTGTTTTGACTTGAAAATGCTATATAGCAGAGCAGTCCCAGTGGCTGTTTTGACTTGAAATTTAAATAAGATCGAAAACTTGTAAGATGATTTTTTTATTTTAGTATTGTTTTTTTTTTTTAAGGTACAGAAGGTAAGGATATTTCTGTTATTGTTGTTTTGTGTATGTGTTATTTGTATAACAAAAGGATATAATTTCGCAGGTACATTTATAATTTTTTAAGTATTGTTTTTTTTTTTTTTTGTTATTATGTCAACTTGTCTAAGGGTATTTTTTTTTTGTCTTAGTATTCAGTTCGTGACATTTTATTATTTTAAAGATTTTCTCTATATTTAAATAAAAATAATAGTTTAGGGAAATATTTTACGATTTTGGGGAGTGATTATCATAAATAATTTTATAAGCAGGGAGAATTATCACAAAATTTTCATAATTTATTTAAATTGCAAAAGAAACTTTATAATTGATACCAATGCTAATTCCAAAAAAAAAAAAATCTTGTTTGTATTATTACATTGTGTAGACAAAACCGACTTTCGAAACCAGGATTGCTTTCAATTTGAAATTTAATGAAGTATTCTTCAGGTCACTGAAATTTAACTTTTTCCAGACTTTGGAGGCCTTCAATTTTATAAAAAATTTGCCGCGAGTCTAATAATACTTCCACAAAATGATTTTTGAGGAAATCTAGAGATTTAGAACTCTCAGGCATATATACTGTAACCAACTGTATCACTGTATCAGATGTGCAATTCCAGTATCATTTTATTGATATTGTTAAAGCCAAAAATACTGAATTTCAGATTTAGAGGCATTTATATTTTATTTATATATTTAGAAAACTCTGACAGGAACTTTTTAAACTTTTTATGAAATTAAGGGTACAACGTAATACAGATTGATGAAATTATTATAATTCAGGGTTTGAAAGGTTTCTTAAGATTCGATCGAGAGAGAGAGAGAATGGTTGTCTTAGTAAACTAGAATCTGAAAAAGAATGGTTGTGTTTTGGGGTTTCCCTTCTGTCTATCCGCCATTAGCTATTAACTTCAATTTTAGCATCTCCATAAGAATCTAATAAAATGAAAATATATTAATTCAAGATAAAAAACGAAACTTATGAAATTAATTAAATACTTATAATAATTTAAATTTAAAAAATTAGGTCATATTAAAAATTTAATTTTTAAATAATATATTTAATAAAAATCAATTTTATAATTTCAACCTCAAATTTAAATTCCAATAAAATTTATTTTCTGATTATTTTTTATTTTATTTACAAAGGTCAAACCAGCCTCAGAAATTTCAATAAAACAATATCACAACCACCTGGTTGGTAACTAATCGTTCTGTCAAAACTTTACAGGATTTCCACACCAAAAATATTTTTTTTATTTTATTGAAATTTTTTTTTTTGAATAACCGATAGAGCTGGAAAACAACAAAAATTATTATATAACCAAGAAATTTATTATTCAGGATATCTAATCCGATTTCATTCAATTTTTTTTTTTTTTGTTAAATTTAACTGAATTTAATATCCTTGTTTTAGGATTTTATTTGACTGAATAGATGTTTTTAACCAAAAACCATCATTTCAAATAGCTCAAGGGACTTTTGGCTTATGGAAAACATTTTGGTTTTTTTTTTTTAATTTTTTTCCCTGTGTTGTTATAATGTCGTCAGGGAGCTGTTTTATTGATGCTTTCATACGGAAAAAAAAAGAAAGAAAATTTAATAATTTTATGTAAAATTTTTTAAATTGATTGAAATATTTGTGGTAATATTGACAGAATTATTAATTTATTACGATTTTAGTAAATTTAAATATTTTTGTTGGTAAATAATGTCCTGAACTCAACAACAAAAAAAAACTTAATTTTGAGTAAATCTAAAACTTATACAAATTAATATCCTGAAAGATTCAAACAAAATTAAAGGATATTAAATAGAAAATCTTTTCTTGTTGGAGAGAAAGATTGAACAAATAAAAAAAAAAATGAAACTTTTTTAATTTGATTTTTTTTTTTTTTTTGCTGTTCAATATTTCTTTATTTTTTGCCCGGATTTCTTGTTGTTGTATTAGATATTTTTCATTTTTTTGTTTTGTTTTATCCTTATCCACACAGAAAATTCTCAACAACGCAGAATACCTAAATAATTAGAAAGATTTCAAATAAATTGAAAGACTATAGTTTACTTAAGAAATGTAATTAACAAAATATCTTCTTGAAATTTTGCTTTTTTATATTATAATCGAAATATAGCGATTTCAAAAAAAAAAATGTTGTCGTTTGTGTGTAAATAAATGAAAACTTTTAGTATTTGAGTTTGTGATAAATATTTCATATAGACATCAGCGTGTTATAACTGACATGCTTCTTAACAGTGGCAACACATGAAATTTTAGCTTAGGCGTTCGAGGACATTCTTTGCTTTGTGGATTTTTTTTTAAATACGTATTTAGATTAATTAGGTAGCCTAGAATTAGGTCGTGCTACGCGCCATTTTATAAGTTTTACAGGGTAAGCACAATACAGTGGCCTCAAAAATTAAAAACTATAAATTGGATGAATATAGAACAATTCATTTTAACATAATGTACTGAGGACCAGCATAATTTTAAAAATCATGCTAAAAGTCTGATATAGCACTTATTAATTTCCATCCATTAAACGTAAAAACTAACCACGGAAATGCATTCCTCGTATAAGAACTTCATATTTAACTCTATTTATCTCTATTTCCATCCATTAAACGTAATTTCCATCCATTAAACGTAAAAACTAACCACGGAAATGCATTCCTCGTATAAGAACTTCATATTTAACTCATTTTCGCCCTAGGTGGCATGTAGCAAGTTTTAACTCTAGGGTAGCGATTTATCTAGCTGTCGGTAGCATTCTAGATTTTGTTAAAATTGATACTTCTAACAGAGTACAGCATAGCAGCAGACTCAGGTAGCAGCAGAATAAAAGAGCAGCAATTACAATCGTTTTATAAAATTTGAATGAAATGGCATAACAATTTGCATAACAATTTTTTTGTTACATGCAATAAACTGTACGCATATTTCGTTTATATTGCAAATGTACGGATTAGTGTCATACTTAATATTTATTAGTGAAATGCACTTATTAAAAACAATGATATGTACTGCTTTACATATTTTTTCTTCTGATATTTTTAGGGTGTTTATCCTCGAAATAAACATTAAATTGAGTCGCCACTGCTTGTTACCTATAACATTGACTCATACTACTTCATAAAACGAAACCATTAATTCTTAAATTTTAACTTTATTTTTAAAAGGTATTGTAAACTTTTGGTAAACACAACAAAATAAAAATTAAAAATGGATTATAAATTTACAGGTGCATAAAAATCTCTTAATTAAAGTTAGATTTAATAATGAAGTAATTAATAATGCATTTATTTGTGTGTAAATTTAATTTAAAATTTACTAGAAAGCTGTGATTTTTATACGTTTTAAAATTCATCCTTTTGAGTTTTGATATTAATATTAAATTTTGTTTTTAATAATATTTTACATATTTATATAAAATTACATATTTGAAGAGTTCGTTTAATTTTTGTTGAAGCTAAATGTATAAAATTTGGTGCAGAAAGTATATAAAATTTAATATGAATATGGACTTTAGTTAAAAATCAATTTTGGTACTAAACATTTTTATTGTCGTTAAGGCAGCTTGTATAACAATTCAGGAATTCTACTCCACAACATTAACACAATAAAGAAAGGAGCTGTGGCCTACTATTCATAACAGTAAGTAAATAATTGGGTTACTATTTGACTGTCTTTTTGGCTAACACAATTTGTATTTATCCCTAGGATTTCAATTACTATGGGATTTTGTATTATTTTCCCAACTCTCCAAATTTATGGCCTACAATCTTTTCATATTAAGACTTTGGACTAAATCACAAAGCATATATGGCTAATATCATTCCGTACTCCAATATCCTTTGACATTCTTATCACGGCGTTTTTAAACAGTGTCACGTGACCTTCTACTTAGACCTATATCTTAAACTGCAGACTATTTGTGTTATTTTTTGTTTAATTTACATTAAAAATTAATAATAGCTAATTCGCAGATTATATGACTATATATACTTAGAACTTTGACATTAGTTATACAAACTGAAGTTAGTCTTTGTTAACATTATATTTTTTTTTATTCAAACTATTTTTATATTTGCTTGAATAATTTAGCCTATTTTTTTTTAGATTTAAGTTGGTATTTATTAAAAAAAAAAGTTTTTTTTTTATTTATACTAAAGGATTTGTATAATTTAAATATTTTCTGCATGGTTACAACTTAAATGACTTTGTTTAATTTCTTTTAAAAATTACTATAAATATGTACCGACAAAATTTTACACTGCCATAGACTTAAAAAATGGAATTATATAATTAGAAATTTAATTCTTTACATAAATAATTATAAAAATTTAATAATAAACTTTATAAAATAATTTCTACATAGAAAATTATTTATAATACAATAAATTTTCAAGTATGATTTCAAGTGTTAAAATAATTTTGGTTCAGAAAATTTTGTTGAACTCATTTCTATCGCAATTAAAATAACAATTTACAGAAACTCTAGCAACAAAATTAACAACTCAATAATCAACTGTAACCATATATTTTTAACCAGCGCACCAACAAAAAAAAAAAAAAACTTAACAAAATCAATTTAATACTTGAGAAAAAAAAATAGCTAAAAGAAGATAAAAAATTTACCTTTTTCCACCTTATTTCCGTACAATATAATTTCCTGTGATGACTCATCACTTGATACCTCAATGAATGACTATCGAAATAAATTTATTTGTTGTTGTCTATAAGATTAATTTTCGTCTGTTGCTGGTTTATTTCATTTTATCTTACAAAAAAAAAAAAAATGTTATATCATTTTTTTAAAATCTTTTGTTACACTCATTACTTATTCACCTGGCCACAAAATAAACCAATATATAAAAAATACTGAAATTCGTAAACCATACAAAAAAAAAAATCTCTTTAATTTTTAACCGCGCGACCTGAACAAAATGCAATTCATAAAAAATCATCAAAAATACAAACATTTTTCGAATACATGTTTTCAAAACTGGAATCTTTTTAGAGATTTACGCAGATGTATTAGTACAGCTAGAGCTAAAGCATATAGCTAAGAATGTATATGAAATAGATTCAAGAAAACAAACCAATTCACCTGTTTATTTACCTTGAAAATGGTGTGTGTGATCGCTATTGCACGATATTCGGTTCTTTCTCAATTCTTATTATTATTATGTGAATTTTATGGTTTGTTGGACATTCTTCTGGCAAATCAAATTCTTATTTTTTACTTTGACTTTTGCGCCAACTTGCTAAACCTCAATTTTGTAACTTGATTACATTATCATCTACAAACTTTTTTTTCTAGATTTGTTCAAATTAAAATAGGCTGAGAACGAGATTCGCCACTTGAATTAATGTGATTTTCGATTGGTTTCCAAATTTTTATCTAAAATTTAATTTTTTTTCTTCTCCAATCCAATATGAAAACGTATCTAGAACAATTTTAGCTTGTTAGTATGATTTTAGATAAATATATATGTCAAAATATGTGAAAATAAAAATTTGTGATAGTTTCAAAATATATGAAAATTGTAAATGGAAAAGTAAATTTTAAAAGAAATCCAGATTTCAGCAAATTGTTTGCTTTAAAAAAATAGTTTTTTTCTTTGCCACTCGAAATACATACATTGTGTTCAAATTTAAATTAAATCGTACAAACGGCTCTAGTCGATATGGGTGCACACAAGTTCCTCGTATGCGAACGCTATTTTCTTATCTTTGTGCAAAATTGGAATTTTCGACTTCGAAAACATAAAGAACATTTGAGCGAAATTTTATGTCCATCGAAATACTATTTCATAACTATTAATTCATGAATTGAATTCCAATAACTACACTAAATTCACTACAATTCCATATACAGTAAAAGCTCTTTAATTTGGTATGGTACGGCGAAGATCTTTCCGAATTAACCAGATTTTTTTTTGCACTAGATCGGGTTTTTATAATAGAAAACATTCAATTAAAACCAAAAAAAAAAAAAAACATTATTTTTATTGAAATTTATTAATTATTAATTCAAATTTAATAATTATTTAAAAAAAAAACAAAAAACAAAAAGTAAATTTCATTGCATTACATGTATGAATAAAAAACATATCCACTACATTAATACATACATATTATAAAAAAAGAGTTTAAAGAAAGTGTAATTTAAAGTACTTTAATGTAACTTTAACTTAAAACTTTTATGTACTTTAATTTTACTTAAAGTTTGAGTAATAATAAATGTCAATAAAGTTGAATTTAATTTGGCTTCTCGAATGCCAATGAACTGTGGAAATTCCCTAATTATATCAAAATATCTGAAATAATATACGTACAAAAAATATAATTTTATCATAATCCTAGAAAAAATTTACTACATACGGAAAATTATGTTGGTAAATAGAAAACGATTTCCTTTAATTCGGAAAAATCACTCTAATTCAGAATATATTTTTTCCGAATTAAAGAATTCCGAATTAAAGAGTTCTTACTGTACTTCGAAATCATTTTCATATTTATCAATTTGTGTTCGCCTTTGTAACTGATAACTCTTAACCACAGAAATATTATAATTATTGACACATTATGTTTCCATTCCACAGTAATGATTATTTTATTTTTCAAACCTTTAACGATTTTTAAGATCAAATTCATCAACTCATAATAAATGTAAAATTGGTAATAAAATAATATAAAAAGGTAAAAATTCCTGACCTAATATATTACTTAGTTCGTATCGCGTTCAACTTTATTTATATAGAATTCTTAAATATATTCGTAGACTAACACAATGCACATCAAGTCCTAAGAAATGATTATTATGTCCTTTGAGGTCACAATCTGTGGACGACGGTGTATGTAAAAATTACAGAATATATTTTATTATTCCATTCATGAATTATTTTCAAATTTTTATTTTGTTTTACAATTCTTTGAAAGATTTTCATTCTGTCTTTTATACCTGCACAAATTCTTCATTTTTTTTTTATTTAAAGATAATAGGAAAAAAAAAACTGAAATCTTATATTACGTATAAAAAAAGGATATCCGTAGAGGCACATAAATTTTAAGTACCTGAGAGAATTTAGATATAATACACAACCATTTTTTTTTTTTATGTTTGAATTTGTAAAAAAAAAAATAGTTTTAAATTTAGTAGTTTCTTCGTATTTGAGTATTAAAAAAAGGGATTTTATTTATTTTAAGGTGCCGAATATTTTTATCATATACAAATTGTATTTCTGGATGTGTTTTTGGTCCCGATTTCACACTACAAGATTAAGCCTAAATCAGAATTTAATTTTCGGTTTAACTTATTGTGTGTTTTCTTTTAAAGTGAGATTTAACTTAAGGCGCAGATGGCTAGAGCTTAAGCTTGCTTCACTGATTTTAATCAGCTGCTTTATATTCTTAAAAAATTGTAAATAATTATTTGTAAATTATGTGTTATTTGTATGAATTGTAGTTGTCAAATTTCAAACGAAGACATGTAAATGAAAACTATAAAATGTTTGCATTAAATTTTTCAATTTTTCCCACTTTTTGCGTTCAGTTTATCTGCTCCCAAACATTTTATATGGGTTGAATATTTTCTTAACACAGCTTTGTAGCGCCGAGTTGACGTTGCTTGGGTTGAGAGTAACAGGCAGAATATCTGGGAGTTATAGTTTTAGTTCACTATACAGAAATTTTGTTTGAGAAACGAAGTGAAAAACCAAATTTCAAGCTTAAGCTACACAATCAGTTTAGTTAAACTAGAGCGTAAGCTCGCACTGTGAATCCGGGTATTAATGAAGCCGGTAATACTGATTCAATTGTTTCATTTAATCGCGCTGATCATTAAATATTTTTATGAATCATTTTCGATGATTTCTATTTTTTATATCTTCATCAAACACTGTTTTGTCGTTACTGATTTGATAATTTTGCCATATTCTGTTGTTCAGGTGAAATAATTTCTTGTGATTTTTATAGTGCGAGTATCTATTTAGTATTTTTTTTGTTTAAATTTATTGCTTAATATTTTTTTGTTATCCTTAAAGATAAGGAAGTATTTAAAATTTATTGTTCGTAGATATATTTTTATGTCATTATTGTAAATGTATTTATTATTATTATTTAGAATTTGTATTTGGTAATAAAAAATACGAAATTTTTTTTGTTTGGTTGTTTCAATTTGCTTAATATTTCAATATAAATAATATTTTTATCAATAAGATTAAAAAAAAAAAATTTTATTTTAAAAAATATGGAATCTATTAGAATTAATTTGGGTATTAAGATTATATATAAATTGGTGTGTTAAGATTAGAATATTATGGATCAAATTATTGTATTCCTAATTAAATTTTTGTCCAAATACATTAATAAAACGATCCCAAAAACTTTGTATGGCGATTGGCTGGCTGTATTGCTATTTTTGAGCCGTAATATTTAGGAAATCCGGATCAAATATTTGAGTTGAATTTCCTTTATATTTGGGTTAAAATTTCACAACAAAATGAAAGTGAAGTCTGAATGAAATAGGAAAGTAAAAAACTTTGCGTTTTATTTAATCGGTTTTAACGTTATGGGTAATTGTTCATCTTTGTACGTTTTAATCCCTTAACTAGTATATACATTACATTGATACATTTAAATCATTTGATAGAAAATTACAACAAGATGATGAATTTCCAAAATAACTTTTGTATCAGGATGAATTTCCTTGTGTCGAATTTCCCGATGCCAAATAATTTATCAAAGTGTTGATAAAAAGAATATAGTTTGATAGAAATATTTCGGAATTACTTTAGAATACCCACTCAAAACAGATAACTATATTGTATACTTGTAATTGTAATTAAGAAAATTCGTGATTTTTAAGCAAAATTAATAATATCCTTATACAAAAGACAAAATTGTTATTAACAAATAAAAAGTACTAAAACAATAACAATTTTTTATCTTCTATATTTCATTGTATTATGTAATCATCTTCAATATTCAATTTGATGGTGTTTTGGGATATATAGAAAGTATTATAGCTACTTGTTAAAAGCTAAAATAAAAACAAACTCTCTTCAACTGCATTTCGCTTGTAAATTTATTTTTAGTTTTGTTACTTATATATTTTTTTATATGTTTTTGTCATTTCTGAAGATAAGTTAAAAAATAGTTAAATACAAAACTTTACAAATGTTTTGTTTTTGTGTCAGGAGCATTATGATTTCTATAAAATACAAATAATTTACAAGAAACGTGCAATACTAGGGTCTTGTCCAGAGTAGAATTTAATTAAATGTTTGTACTTTAATCGGAAAAAAAATAGTTTTTATTTTCATTAAAGGATATCGGATTTCAGGTATATATTAAATAAAGGAAAATGATTTAAACTCTTTATAACAAAATGACAAATTCATAAAACAATAATTTTTTAATAGTGGAGATAGTTTTAACGTCGATACGATACTTTACACCGTAACGATGTTGTTGAAATAGAAATGATTAACTTAATATATTTTAATTTGTAGACAATCATTATTTTATCCATAGAATTGACTGCATTTTGAGATTTTATCTACTATAAAATAATGAAAGATAAAATTTCTCATAAAGCCAACAAAACAAAATAGAAAAATTGAAACTGTTTTGCATATTTTCATATTATAATAAAATAATTTTGATAATTTTTGTTTCATGAAAACATGAAAAATTCAAATTTAAATTTAATTTTTATTCTTTGATTTACTATATTATTTTGTTTTTTTGTATCTTTTGAAGTATATATATATATGTTGCATTGTTTAAATTTACATTGTTTTTAATTGTATTGAAAGGAACAAAGATAGATCCTTTGAAAAAAAAAAAATTATTTCATAAGAAGATCTACACAAATTTACAAAGTTATAATATTTTTTTTTTAACTATTATATTGTTTCTTTGTTTAGTAAAATACAATTTTAAGCAATTAACTGGTAACTTTATTTTGTTTATAATAATAATAACAATATTTTTTAATTGAATTTAATTTAATTTTATAAAAAAAATTTGAAGACAATCATTATTTTATCTGACTGTCACGAAAGAAAAGTGTATTTTGTATATAATATTGTAGTTTTCGTTAGTTACAACTGTCACAAGATCAAATGAACGATTCTACGTGAACGGAGAGTTCTCTCAAATCATTAAATAATTGCAAGTCTGACTCGTACAATGTAAAAATGCAGAAATGCAGAACCTTAACTATCTCAACCTATAAAATACATGGAATACAATTAAAAGGCGATACATTTCTTAGACTGCAAAGTAAGAAATTGGCTAATTTTCCACAAGACATTCCTCAAAAAATCCTGCTCGTGAATGTAAAGTATAATCTAGGATGAATGGCAAAAGGAGCGTCGCATGTTTCTGTGTGTTTCGAAAACTACGATTTGTCTGGACTAGTTTATTTAAATTATTTTTACTTGTACTTTTTAATAAATAAAATTTTTCATTTTGTTGTTACCAAATTTATTTGAAATTAAATGATTTTAGCTACATAAATTTTCTAAATAATATAAGTATGTGGACTGGTTCTCAGGATATATTACAACTACTAAATACTGTTATATTCATTATCAATATGTATTGGTTTGGTTTATCATTTAACTAGTTGAAAAGTGTTTCCTGGCTTCTTATTGCTACGAATCGGGTAGTTCTGTTAATCCCGATTGAACTAGAAAGTTGTAATTATAATCAATATATAAAAAATTATCGTAAAAGGTTTCACTATTTTTTCACTTATATAAGTAAATTTGGAAATTGTAATTGATTTTTTTAAATATTCCAATAAATTTATGAAAATATTGAAAATATTAATTTAATTCAAATAATTTTTTTTTTTTGTAAATTAAAAAAAAATCATACACCAAGCAAACATCAGCAGGGAAAGTCTTTTTGATACATTTATGGAAAATATTTCATATTTTATTTGTACGTAATCATTATTTATGCTTATTTATTTTTTATGTATATATTTTCTACAATACAAAAAAAAAATATCTTCTTCACTTTTTTTTTTTATAAATTTAATGTATATAATCTTATTAAAGTCGTCGCATAGAATTTTTTTTTTTTTGCCAATCAGAGCATTAAAATTATTCGGTATGTTGAATTTTGGAAAAAGTTTAGTATTTTTTTTTATTTTATGTTTTGGTATTATTCATCTTTTAGATTTCTTTTAAAAGGTGTGCACCACCTCACATAATTTTTTAGGCGCAGTTTTAAAGAATGACTTTGTATGTTTATTTATGTTATGTATACAAGTTTGTCTTGTAGAAAATAGTACTACACAAATTAAAAAAAGAAAAATTAAACTAATAAATATATTACTTACTAATAAGATATGTTTTTTATAGGAATGAAGAACGAGAAGTTGCAGAATAAATGGTTTTTCAAAAACTATCTTTAATTTGTGCAGTACAAGTTAATGTTAGTACAATAACTTTACATTTAATTCAATTGAGTATAATATTCTCAAAATTGAATTATATTAATTAAAATGTTATCATAATTTTTACTACGTTTTACAATTTCTCCTAGTTTATTAAAATTTAACGAAATTTCGAAATTTCTCCTTCATTCATAAATTTGAACTAAAAGTTATTTTGTAACCGAAAATAGACTCAGATTGGAGATTGTAACCGAAAATGAGCTTCAATCCATCCGTACTCGATATATATATAATAATTTCAAAATTTGATTAAAATATATATGTACATATAGAATTGTGAAATCGTGTATAATAGAAATCCAGATTAAAACGCCCAGTAATATTAAAAATTTCATAATAAATATATTCTCTCTTCTCTTTTATGTTGAACAAAAATACTCAATAATTTATGCGCAAGATTTTCATGTTTTTTAAATAAAAATTCCACTCATTTAGATATTTATGCTCTCTATATTAAAAAGATACAAGATACAAGATACAAACAACATCTTATATGCTTTATTATAAATTTTCATGAATGTGAATTTCGAATTTTCAAAATCACTCAATTTTTCTCTTTTACTATCTAAAAACACTGTAGTTTTCCTCAAATAAAATTTATGTAAAATTTTTGTACACAGTAAAAAAAAATATTTATTTTATACTTTTTGTTTGGGTACTCCCTGCCATCGAGTAATATTGCTTCTTCAGTCTATGCTGATTAACCGTACACTTTAGACGGGTATTTTTAATTTTCCATAGTTTTCATATCAAAAAATAATTATACAATTATTTAATAACTATCTTAAAAAAGAAAAGAAAAATGAATAAAAATATAATTAATCGGAATATAAATTTCTGTGAACATTAAAAATAATGTTATCGAAATTATTTACCATAAACAGAATAACAAAATTCATAAATTTAATTAAAAGAAAATCTGTAAAAGATATAAATCCTTTAAGGAAAATTACAATTATATCTATATAGGAATTTACAAAATGAAAAGAAAATCATATAAATTGTACATAATGTATAAAAAAAATTGTACGGAATTCCATTAATATTTAAAATTTAGTAAAGTGAAAAATATATAATAAATTTTTGTTGTGAAATGTAGTAAAAAAAATAAAAATTATCCTATAATATTTTATGAAACACCGAAAATAAATATTAAATCATATCAATATTCTCATATCGATAAAATGTGAAAGTAATTTAAATTAATACGTAAAATAAATATTAAAAAAAATATTGTGAAAAAAAAATATAATCCTTGAATAAAAATCCTTATAAAATATATAAATAATAATAATAATGTGTATAGTAAAAATTAATTAAAACAATCATATCAATCAAAATATACATTTAAAACATACACAATTAAAATAAACTGATTTTTAATTTATATTTATTTTTACGATTATATTATCATAATTAAAAAGGATAATTTTAATGATACTCTGGATTGTAACCATAGAGCAAATAAAATTGTTTTTAATTAAAAATTTATTGATAATATTATAACAAAATAAATAAAGAAAATGGATAAACGATAAATAAAAAAAAATATAAATAAATAAAATTAATAAAATAAATAAAAACCAAAAAAAAATAAATAAAAAATTGTTAATAAAATATAATCAGAGAATTTTAATAGCTCAGGATTACCAGTGCATTTAAATTATATTGAGTAACTATGTCAATATTCATCCTTACTCATCCTTTTACCAATCCAAAAATAAATTTCATAAACTAAATAATTATTTTTTAATTATTTCTTTATTTATTGTATATAATAATTAAATAATAATTTAATTATTCTATTTTTTAATTTCTGATTATATACAACAAAATTTAATGTTTTTGTAATTAACAGTGAAACAAAACATTAAACAAAGAGCGAGAGAGAAATATATAGATAAATTAAATAAAATTTATTATTAAAATATAATTATTTATAAAAAATAAAAACTAATTACAACGAAAAATAAAAAAATCCATCAGGAAAAATTATTTTAATTAAAAATTCTGAAATGAAAATTGGAATACCAGTGAAATAAATTTTCAATTAAATTTAAAAAAATTTTTTTTTTTTTACGCATTTATTTCAATTTATATTTATGTAAATAATTTTATAATTTTTTTTTTTTTTTTTTTTTGATTTTTATTTTAATATTTTTCTGCGAAAATGTTAAATAACTAAATAATATCAAAAAGAAAAACTGAATGACAAAATAACCACAGATAAAATTGAATATAAATATCGAAAAATAAATATTTAAAATTATATTTAATCAAAA
The DNA here is from genome assembly GCA_963920725.1 of Rhamphomyia laevipes. NCBI lineage: Eukaryota > Metazoa > Arthropoda > Insecta > Diptera > Empididae > Rhamphomyia > Rhamphomyia laevipes. Next base: position 24,158,038 of record OY987258.1, on the reverse strand, counting down.
TCAGTAAATGTTTAAACAAGAATTCAATTTAATTTACATATAAATAATATAATCAATAATAAAAAAACTTGTGTCAGGATTGCCAAATATTATAAAGAAAATCCTAAATCCTAGACTTTTTCAATATATAAAATTACAAATTAAAAAAAAATGTCGACTATACGTAAAAGTAAAATTCGTTATAAATATAAATCTAAAAATTGTATTAAATTAATAATATTAACTATAATTAGTTCCATTATACAATTAACAAATTGTTCACGTAATAATATGATAAAATATAGTAGCAGTAGCAGTAGTAGCGGTAGTGATACTATACCAATTGGTAGTAATAATATACAATTATCAAATGGCAATTCAAATACAAATAGTATACAACAACAGAAACATCATCAGCAACAGCAACAGCAACATCATCAACGTAATATTGATATTAATAATTATAATATTTATACAAATTCAGCTATAGATGATCCAATACAAACAAATGGACCACAGCTAACAGCTTCAAATGTTATTGACAGTAGTAGTATGAATAATCAAATAATGATTAATAGTTGTCAGACAGTATGTGCATGTAAATGGAAAGGTGGTAAACAGACTGTTGAATGTATAAATCATTCGTTAATACGAATACCTGAAATGATTGATCCAACAACACAAGTCTTAGATATGTCTGGTAATAATTTACAAAATTTAGCTAATGAACAATTTTTACGTGCAAATTTATTAAATTTACAAAAATTATTTTTACGTAATTGTAATATTGGTGAAATACAACCAGAAACATTTAAAGGTTTAACAAATTTAGTTGAATTAGATTTGTCACATAATTTATTAGTTGTAGTACCATCAAATGCATTAGGTCATATACCATCATTAAGAGATTTAACATTAGCATCAAATCATATTCATAAAATTGATGGTCATTCATTTCGGAATACACCAAGCTTACATAAATTAGATTTGTCACATTGTGATATACAAACAATTGCACCGCAAGCATTTGAAGGACTTGAGACATTGGTATCATTGAAATTAAATGGTAATAAATTATATGAGCTAAGGCCACGTACAATTGAAACTTTGTCACGGTTACATGGTATTGAATTACATGATAATCCATGGATGTGTGATTGTCGTTTACGTGCTGCAAAAATTTGGTTAACTGAAATGAATGTACCATATCCGGTTGCACCAGTTTGTTCGGGTGGGCCAGAACGTATTATTGATAGAACATTTGCTGATTTACAAATTGATGATTTTGCATGTAGACCGGAAATGTTACCAGTTGATCGATTTGTTGAAGCAACAATGGGTGATAATGCAACGATTATATGTCGTTCATCATCGGTACCAGCTGCACTAGTTAATTGGTATTGGAACGGACGATTATTAGTTAATGGCAGTACATTTAGTTCATACCAGCGTGTTTATGTTTATGAAGATGGTCAATTTGAGAAACGTAGCCGTTTAGTATTGACTAATTCACAAGAAACAGATTCAAGTGAATTTTATTGTGTTGCTGAGAATCGTGCTGGTACAGCTGAAGCTAATTTTACACTACATGTTAGTATGCGTGCAGCTGGTATGGCGTCATTAGGTAGTGGCCAAATTGTTGGACTAAGTGCAGCTTTAGTTATTTTAATATTGTTTATTTTATTAATAATTTTATTTATGTTGGTTCGTCTGAAACGTCAACCGCTTATCGAAAGTAAAACACCAAATCATATGGAAATTATAACATCTGTCAATCATCAAAATAATATAACGACAAAAATTCAACCATCATCACAAGCGAATGGTTGTATTGGTGGTAGTATTGCAGTGGCAAATGGAGGTATTATTAATAATTGTGTTGATGCAAGCTTAGAACATAAAATCTCGAGTAATATGAGTGGAAATGATTCGAAATTAACTAATCCTGTACAGAAACCACCAAGACTTACAGAATTATCATATACAACGAGTAATTATGATGGCAATGGTAGTATTATAAATCAATCATCATGTTTTATATCACCAACAGCATCGGCTGCTAATAATCCAGATTTAATAAATGATACTAAACGTTTTGGTAGCGGTGATTTTGCTGATTTAAAAATACCAGCTGTATTAGCTGCAAATCTAGATTCTTCAATGATTGATCGACCAGGTAGCGGTGAATATAGTCGTGCTGGTGGCTGTGATAGTTTATATCCATCTGGACTTTGGGAAAATGGTGGTGCATTATCTAATGATGCTTATATGAAAAGAGCAGCTAGTACAACAATTCCTGGTTATACTAATTATACTGATAAAACACCAATTATTGACAATACACAAATGTATGATTTACATGAACGTACACAGGAATATTTTAGTCGTACATTTCCCCGGACACATTTCCAACAACAAATGTCAACAAATAATGGTGCATCAACATCATCAGCTGGTGGTCTGACATCATCAACGGCAACAACTACTACAATATTGGGTGGTGGTGATAGTGGTTTAGCAGCTAGTAATAATAGTGGTAATGGATATCCATCAGATTATGGTTTACCATTAGTACCGGGTGCCGAACAACATAATATTCATCATCAATTACATCCATTACAACAATTTAACAATAATAATATTAATAATAATAGTTCGAATAGTATTAACAGTAGTAATTCTAGTTCTAATAATAATATAAAAACTAATCATCATAATATTACAACATCTGGTATTAATACAGGTGGTGGATTAGGTTGTAGTCTAATAAATAATAGTACACCAACAATATTAGGTGGTATGCCAATTAATGCAAAGACAATAAGAGTATGGCAAAAAGGTGGTGTACCAGTTTTACCACCAGTAACTGCCTTAAAACGTGCATTAATTAGCAGCAGTAGAAATTCTCCAGATGAAGGTTATCAAGAGGGATGCGGTACTGATGTTTAGACTAATATATTAATTACATTAATAAATTTACTTCTCTAAAAAATAACCAATTCTTTGGTATAATCCTAAACATAAAAAAAAAATTAAATTTATTTCTCTTTAAATGTAAATATAAAAAATACGAAAATTGTGAATTTAAATAAAAAAATAAAAATATTTTTATTTCATATTTTTTGTTTTACTTTTGTTTTACAATTTTTCAATTTTTCATATAAAAACTTTTAAAAATTTGATTTTTCTTCTTTTTTTTTTTTAATATGATTTGTTCTCTCATTTTCGAAAATAAACTTTTGAATAAATTTTGTGATAGTGAAAAAAAAAAAAAACATAAATAAAATTAAAGAAATTTAGCAAAATTATTTTGATTAAAAATTAAAAAAAAAAATAAATAAAAAAAATTAAAAATAAATAAAATTTAAAAGTAAAACAAAAAATTTATTTATATTATTGAAACTGTGTTAAAATTTGAAAAGCCCAATAAATATTATTAAATAAAAATTTATACTAAATGGTAAAAAAATTATATATATATTTAAGTTAAATAAAATAAATATATTAAAATTTAATTAAATGTATAAAATATATTCATATGTATAAAAAAGAAAATGAAAATATTTAGAATGAAAGTAAAATTTGTGTATACAAGTGATAATAAAATTTTCAAAATTTTGATGAAAGGAAAAGAAATTATATAAAAAAAAAATATGTGTAACAAAAAAAATTAAATAATAATATAAAAAATTATTTAGTTTTAAAATTGAAAAATTAAAAATAAAAATAAAAAAAAAATTAAAAAACAGAACTGAAGTACTTAAAGTAAGTTAGTAGATTTTCATTTTCATAAAATTCATTATTTTATTATTTATATACATATATAAAAATATAATAAATAAATATTTTTAAAAATTAATTTAATTTTTTTAAAAAACATATATTTTTTTTTCGTTATTACTTTTAGTATTTTATCTTTGAATTTTATTGAAAAATAAAAAAATATTTTTTTATATGTATGTACTATGATTCCTATTAATAATTACGTATTATTTTTTTTAACAAAAAATTTGTATTAAAATTCTAATTTTTTATACGCTAAATTCAGTTTGACTGATTTAAAATTATTTATACAAAAAAATAACAATTTTTTTTAAAAAATTATAATATTCCATTTCAATGATTAAAACTATCAAAAAATTCATAAAATTCATTAAGGATTGGGAAAACTAATTTCAGACTGAAGTAATTATTGGTATAACACGAACTGTTTAGATAATATCATTTTTTGTTGAAGAGATTTGAAGTAAATTTCCTAAATTGCTTAGAGTACAAAACTGCTTGCTAAACTGCTTAGAATATAATTTAATTATTATTTGTAATGAATTTTCTACATTGATTTTTCACGTTCAAATTTAAACTAAATAGTTTAAAAATTAAAGATTTAATTCTCGATTAAAAAGACAAAACAGCATAAGTCTATAATTATGAATTTTCACAAACCATTTTTTAATGTTGAAGAAATATGCAAAAAAAAAACTATTGAAAATAATCTAAAAATAAGGTGAAGGTCTAGTATTTATATTTCAATATGGACAATTCTTGATATCTTTTAAATTAAATTAATAGTTAAATTTTAAAATAAGCCTGACGCGTGAAAGAAATAACTTAAGTCGACATAATCAAATTTGAAAATATTTTAATTTTCTAATTAAACTTAAAAATGCAAAATATTTTAAAATTAATTAAGCTATTAAGTTTTTGCTTATAGTTACGTTAAAAATTAAGATATGGTAAAACGATTTTTGTCATATAAAGAAAAACCAATGCAATGGCAAATAAAACTAATTTTACGCATAAGTCGACTTAAGCTGTTGCAATGGCAAATAAAACTAATTTTACGCATAAGTCGACTTAAGCTGTTTTGGATTTTTAGTCGAGAATAATTAAAATCAATATCAAATATAATTTAACAATAATGAATATTTAAATATATGATCAAAATGCCGTGCAATAATTAACACATTGGGCGCCAGCCAAAAATAAGGTGTTTGAATTTAAACGTGTCTGTCAAAAACGTCTGAAAAGATTTCATAGCGAAATGTCTTTGTTCGACATATACAAAGTATTTAAGTATAAGAATTGTTGTGTCAGGCACATTTGATAAAACTTTAAGCATTTTTCAATACAGAGTGTCAGAGAGTTAATACCTATGAATGTTTCTGAACAAAAAAAAAATGAGTAATTCAATATATTTTCATCTGAAAATATCATCTGTCCCACAAAATCTACTGACGACAAGATAAAAAGAAAAATGAAGCATCCGAAATTCACTGTCTGACACTTTCAACTGAAAGGGTTTATCACAAACATTAATAACCAAATAAACATGAAAAATTGTAACAGTACGAAGTGATATTCGCGAAATTTTGCGGGTCGTCACCAATTTAAAAGGACTGTCAAACAGCTATGCCTAATATGGCGTGGTACCCAATGTGTTAATTAATATTTGTCAAATGTGCAGATGAAATTCGTTTGAAAAACTTTTGCATTATTGCTATAGGATGAGGATCTTTAACATTAAATTAAACTTAAATATAAATTGCTATCCCACTTAAATTATTTTTTGTTTTTCGTGGGAAATATGAAAAAATTTGTCTATTGACTGATTTTTAGTCTACCAAATAAAAGACAGAAACTTCAAGCCATACTCTTAATGTTAATAATCAGTTCGTATAATTACCACAATGAAATTGTACTTGATTCCAATTATATTGTACTCAAGAGGCAGTTTAGTTTATTAATCCGTCTTTGATTCAAGAATAAATTTAATTATTTCTTATTAATTTGTAATTGTTAAAATATAATTGATTTTATATCACAAATAGAACATTAACAATATACAAAGAGAAATTTAATTTAAAAAATACAATATTTTGAACATTAAAGCTGGAATTATATTTCCACTGTCACCAACGTGGGTTGACAGTGATCTTAAATTTGAAATTTACATTGTACGCGATGGAAAGAACTTTTCAAAGTGAAATTAATTCTATTTAATGCTACTTCTTCTTATTTAAAATAAGTTTTTTACTATATTTTTAGCTATATTTCGTATTTCAGCGCAGATTTACAGAAATTTTTATACTACACCGTAAACGTTCAGTATTGTAATTGCTTCGAGGTATTAACTTTGTATTTTACATAGCTATTAACGAGATGGTGGCACTATGATTCCAACTCAAATATTGTAAAATTTTGATATTTAGTATAACCTTCTAAAACAAAATTTAAAAAATACAAAATTTTTGATTTATTTTTTCTTTTGAATTTAATTAAAAACAAAAATGGAATATTTTAACGAACAAAAAAAAAATTGTTTATTTTATAAGCGAAAAATAAAAAATATATGAAAAAAAAAAATTTCAATATTATTATACGTATTTAAAATAAAATTATATATAAAATTATAATTAAAGCAAAACAAAAAAAATATATCATTATAAAAAAAAAAAAAACTGCAAAACCTAATAAATTTTTTACATAATTATATATAAATATAAAAATAATAATATTAAAAAAAAAGAAAATTATAATTGAAATAAAAACCCTTAGAAATTGTATCATTAATAATAACAATAAACAAAATATCTTTGTGTAAAAATTAAAATTTAATTTAAAAAAGATGAATTAAAAAAAAAAACAAGATATTTAAGGATTATAAAAATAAAAACTTACCAAAGACTTTTTTCTTTGAAAATATATTTAAAAAACAAACAAAAAATAAAAAAAAAAACTGAAAAGAAACAAAAATATATGAGAATTAAAATGAAAATTATAAAAAAAAAAATATTTAGTTTGTGTTTCATTTTCATTTTTCATTTAAAATATTTTTTATTTAAATTTTTCTTCTTTTTTTTTTGGAGGATTTAATTTCAGGAGTTGAAAATGCAGTGAACAGCAATTTAATGAAATTAAAATTATATCGATTGATTTATCAGCGAAAGAGAGAAGTGGAAGGATATTTATTCATGACCGGGAAAATGCTATGAGCAAGGATATTTAATTTGGAAATAGAAACATTTTTTTTTTTGTTTATTTTGGTTGGCATTAGGCAAAGGCGAAAATCAATTATTTAATAAAAAAAAAAAAGTTTTTTTTTTTTATTAAATTAAATTCTTTTTTCAGATTTTATATATAGGACGATTTTTTTTTGGGTATTTTTGGGTATGGGTTATATCAAAATTTAATATTTTATTTTATTTATGTTTCAAGTAGGTCAATTTTATTATTACACGGTTATTATAAATGGTTTTATTAAAAAAAAAAAACTGAATAAAATTAAGATTGCGAGGTCAAAATAATTGTATAACAAATTAAATGAATGGCTTAAGAATTCGTTTTACGTATTAGCTAAAGAAATGTTACTTTATGTTTACAGAATTTCAAAAAGTGCTCATGGTTATTGGAGCTTGGTATTCAAAAATAGCACTTACTTGAAAAGTTGAAGATATTTTACGTTTAATTAAATTATGTAAGAGTAGCTTATGTCGATAATTGAAAATGTTCAGGAATGAATAAAAAAGATTTAAAAAAATACGGAAAAAAGCAATGCGATGGAGAACTGTAATTATAATTACGATTAAAGTAATTAAGGTCCTAAAAACTAAATCAAAGGACTCTGTTATAAATAAATTTATTGTATTTTTAAAAAGAACTTAAATCACTTAAGCTATTTTACAAAACAAAATATATTAATAATGTTTAGGCTAATTAGAATTAGACTTAAGTTAGGTAAATTTAAATTTAATATTTGGTAACAACATCTTATGTTATGCTGTTATGACACTTTCTTTTTTTCGGCTAGTTCTTTACGATAAAGCCTAGTGTAAAAAAAGAGATAGATATAGTTTTCGCAAGACAGATATAGCATAATAGAAAGCCTATTAACTTCGTGACTATAGTAATACAAAAATGTTAGAAAGAGAAGAAAAGCTATATGGAAAAATAATAATTTTCGGTAAAGTCGACTTATGCTTCTATTACATTTTGCCACAGATCATTTACATATTTGATTCCTGTCCAATTGCAGCCCAATTTCCGCAAAACACAATGTCAATCTTGTAGCGCAAATTTTTTAATTAATTAAGATACGTATATTAAAGATCTTTCGGCATTCGGTAGTGTAAAAAATAAATAAAATATATAAAAAAATTATATTTTTCTCTCAGAAAAGATAAAGAAAATTAGAAAAAAGAGTTTTTAAATAATTTACAATTCAAAAACTATAAAAAATCTTATTTTTTGCATGTTTTTAAAAATGCATTGAAATTGAATATTTAAAATTAAAAAATATGAAAATGTAGTGTTAATTATAAATTACAAATTTAATATGTGAAAGTGTAAAATTAATAGTGATACTTTTTAGTGCAGTTGTGAATATTAATATCATATTTTTTTTTAAATTCAGTCATTTTGAATCGCTTTATTTTTGTTGTACCAGGTAAATTACAATGAAATCTTTTAACTTTTTTATATTTTTCTTTAGATTTTTACTAAATTTAGTATTAAAATTATTAATTTCTTTTTAATATCCACTTTTTATTAATATTCATGTCTTAACAAACTAATTTTTTGAAATTTACAGAAAATGACGTTTTCATATAGAAAAATGAATAAAAAAATGTATTTAAATGAAAATTATATAATTTCCTTTGAGTTAGGAACTTTATATACTTTTAATGGAGAGCATATATGTACAAAATTTTCATCACAACCACACATTTATGAATACAACAGAAGAAATAATATTTTTTTAAAAGAAAATTCTTTGTTCCGGAAAGAAATCCTTTTATTTTTCTTTTAGTCTAAGCTTGAAATTCTTGCCTGTAAAAAAAAAAAAGAAAATAATAAAAACAACCAACATTTGTTTTTGAAGGGTTTATATACAGTGATATCCTCATTTTAAATTATGTAGTAAATCCTTTTAGTAAAAGGTTTCGAATTACAAGTATATAGAAGAAGAAAAATTACAACAATCTACAAAATATCCTTTTATTTAGTTTTTTTTTCTATGCTTTTTTACTAACTAAATATTATTTACTCATACATACATATATACAATGTTATCCTTTGACTTCGCGTTAACATTTTTGAAAAAGTATAAAAATTCAAAAACAGAAACGAAAAAAAAAAAAAAAAAGATTTTTTTTTTTTTTATAAATATCTCCGATTTCTGTCAGAATATTATAATAAAAGTAATAAATCCTTTTTTTTTATATATATGTATATATTTCAGTATATACAGACCTTTGAATATATACTTTTCGAAATTATGTTAGTATGTTTATTATTACTGTGTATGTCTATTATATATTTATTTCTTTTGATCATTATAATTTTCTATACATGAACGCAAAAAAAAAAATCGACAATAAAATACGCATCCTCTAGTGTTGTAAATTGAAATGTATATTAAGGATTTAGAGTTAAGGACTGGGTGATTATGTATTATTCTGAAAAATATTTAGATGTAGACTTACGAGATTTAGAAAAGCCGATTTAATATAGAAAAAATTAAAATTTAAATTGACACAAAACCATTTTTTTATTATTTTTAAATTTATGTAGGAAAAATATTCTGAACAATTTTATGAATTTTATTCAATAGTTTAGACAAAGATTTGTTTTAAATTGTTAATTCAAACTATACTTACTTACTGTATTTTTTTAATAGCTCTTTTTTCTTATTTTTGTTACTGTATCCTCTGTTTAAATTAGTCAGTAAGGACATTATTATAAAATGACTCTGTATTTAATTTATTATAAACTGAAACCATTTCACTAAATATAAATACATTGAAATAAAATATTTATTGTAAAAGAGTTTATTCACTCTCCAGTGATTATCAGGATCTGGTATCTTTTATATTTTAATATACAAAGTCATGACCCGATTTAAACGGCGGTTATATAATGTGGCATATATGGGTTGGCAGCCCAATATTACATATGTAGTCATTATATCTACTTCTTTATAGTTACTAGCATTTTTTTTTTACTTAATAAACATAAATATTTATTTATCTTATAAATTTATGTAATGAACTCTTTCTTTTTCAGTAAATTAAGAAATTTTAATTGAGGAATTTTATGAATTATCAAAAATATATTTTTAAATTGCATATTATAAGTATAAATATTTTTGGATTTAAATTTATAATTAAATTATTTATTTATTATAATTATGGATATTCTAAGAAAATTAGAGCAATGAAGAAAATAAATATTTTTTTCTACAATTTTGAAATTAAAAGTGAATTTTAATAAATAAATTTTTTTTTACACATAAATAATTTATATTGGAAATTTTATGAATGTTGTGAAATTTTACAAATGTGGAGTACTGGGTTAATTCAAATTTTTATATTTAAATGTAGAATCATGAAAAGCAAATGGTGGAACCGATAAAATATAATATTTATACAGACCTAAAGAATTGATTTATATATTTTTCTTAGATTTTTAGATTTACAAAAAAAAATATAAGAAGCCATGATTTCTTTTCCCTTTTCTGTGTTTTCATGTATAACAATCAATCAAGAAAGCAATCTGTTAGAAATTTCAAAAGAATTTGATTTTGTTTTTTAACAAATCCTCTGAATTTTTATTTTGTCAGGTTTGGAAAAAAAAACAACAATCTTACTCTAGAATTATGTTAACAGGCACACACAAATAAAAATTACAAATTTATAAACTCTATTCTGACAAAATTGAATTATATTCCATAATTTCGAAACATTAAAGTTTTTTAAAGATGCTTTATATATGAAATTTATATGACATAATTTTAACTAATATTTTGCATATCTTTATGATTATTAATACTTTTTAAAAAAAAGAAAGAATTTTTTTTTGGAATACTAATGTAAAAAGAAAATTATTACGTTTAATATTAAAAAATTCAATTATGTACTTTTCTCCAACATTTTTCTTATATATATAATCATAAATATATTTAAAATTTAACAATTTATACTGAATTTTGCCTAAAGTAAACTAAGAAATTGCTTATATTACATAAGAAAAAAATTTTTTTTTACATAAGAAAATTTGCCATAAAGAAAATTCATATAATTATACAAAAAAAAAAAAAAAAATTATAATATGCAAAAGGTATATAAATATTTGGAAAAATGAAAAATCTTTGAAAAATTAATTTGTTATTTACGATTTTAAAAATATTTCTCCAGTCATCGTGAATGCTGCATTAATAAAAAAAAAATTTATTTGATTTTCCATTAATAAAATTTTATTGTTTTTATCGTCATAATGAAAATATTATTTATAAGAAAATCTTCTTAAATTGAAAAGAAAATGGTTTAGGTTTATTTTCATTAATAATTGCTCATAAAATAGTTTAAATTTTCATTATAATATTATTAAATTCTTTTGAAGACGGATATAAATAAATCAAATAAGGAAAATAAAATCTTTTATCCAAATTTTCTTCTGTTTTTTTTTTATTCTTCATTAAAACGGAAGAATATTTATATATAAAAAAAATTCCTTAACCCATTTTATGTTATTGATTTTTGATATCTTTTATTTTTTTTGTCTCCTTGGGCTAGCACAAAATAAAAGAAAACAGATTTTTCAATAAAATATTTCTTCTAACAAAAAAAAAAAAGAATCCTTTAAAATTGATTTCCTTTCACGCAAAATTTACGTTAAAGAAAAAAATATAATATCATAGAAAATAATCTAAAAAAAGAAAAAAAAAATTAAAATATCAAAGGATCTTCTATTAAGGCAAACAGAACAAAAGATTTTTGTTTTTTATTTCTTTCAAACATTTAGCAGGATAATATTATAAATTAAGGTATAATATTTAAGATCATAAAAATATTTTACATATCTTTTAGAGTAGAGAACATCTTGGTAAATAATGTGGAAATAATACTGATAAATCAGCTGAAAATATTTCTCCATTTCGTCAGTTGAAAATTACAAAATTGTATATCGTCAATTTCGATAAAATGAAATTTTGATTTAATCTTGTAAGTGTTTTTTTTTTTGTTCTTTCTTGTATATTAAGGCAAATAATGATAACCTCAAGAGTTTTCTTTAAAAAGACAAAACATTAAGGATTTATGAACAATTTTGAGAGCAACAAAGCTGTATGTCTAACATACAACTAATATACAAATTTATTGAAAATAAAATGGTTATCATACAAACTGAGAAATCTCCGTAAGTTCTATATGGATAACATACAATTTTGGAACAAAAAAAAACTTTTTCATAATTTTCTGTATCAGAATTCTTAATTAAAAAGATTTTATATATTTTCTGTATTATTTTTTCATAATTGGAATTATTTCTTTCCCAAGTTGTATGTGTTCCTTAAATTTAATTTTTTTTATCGAAATTTCAATAAAATACAACCGTAATTTGTCTCATATTCTTAGACATAACAATTTCATTATATTCATTCAAAACGTAAATAAGCAATCCTGAAAAATCATCTTTCGTCAACATACAACTTTATAATTCTAAACAACAAAAAAAATTATATATTTTTATAAATTTTAAATTCAGAAAATAGCAAAATTAAAAAAAAAAACTTATTTGAAGAAAAATCTTTTGAATTCTGCTGGAAATTCTTTATAAAAATGAGCAAATAATAAAGTTCATTCACTTTGTAAATAGCATATTTAATAATTTCAAATTGAATGCAAGTCAATTTAAGGAATTTTTTTATTTCGTTATTACTTGAATAAAATTTTGTAGGATAATAAATGAAAATTATGTGTAAAATTACTTTAACTTTTACTACTGAAAAATAATATTAATTAAGTTTTCGCACAATTTATCAGTTCTTATTTGAATTAAATATTTTTTAAATTTTGAAAACTATTAAGTGTCAGAGAGGCAAGGTATTGTTATCTTGAAAACCAAGAACTAAACTATTTAAACGATCTACGGAAACGTTACACTTTCTGAACTTAAGTTCTTCTGAACTTAAGAACTTAAAATTCTAGCAAAAATTCTAACAAATCTAACTAACACAATTTTAGCGATAGTTCACGAGCGTAAGTGGTAGCAAAATGGTGCTAAAGCGGAGTCTTAGACAGATTGTCCAAGTCTGGCAATTTAAACCAACAAATCAACCATAGATGTATAGTTTTTTAGTTTACATTGAATAGATTCAATTTAAGCTAAAACGATAATAGTGTAATTAAAATAGCCAGCTTTACGAAATATATAATTAGTGGCCAAAGTTCTTATATAGTATCTTATGTACAGGAATTAATACTAAAGTATCAGGAATTCTGTCAATTTGACAGTAGTAGCTAGTAGACTTTGTTTAATATAATTAAAATATGGCTTTAACAATAATTACTTTTAAAAATATCAAAGCCATTTTAACTATATTGAATGATTAATCAATTCTGTTGTTTATTTGAAAAAATATTACGAAAAATAAATTTTTGCTTTTTCTGCAAATTTTTCCTACATTATATTTATTTTAATAACGAAAATATATAACAAATAAAATTGCTGACTATATGGCTAAGTAATTTTTCTTAAAATCATTTTACTATAATAAAAATAAAATTTATAAAAAAAAAAAAATTTACCTCATCCTATTTTAGCTTATTTAAAAGTGAATTTAATATTTAATATTTTTTCCTTCATTTCAGTTTTCCTTGATTTTCTATCTTATATAACAGTCAATATAAATTTACCTTAAATTGATAGTCGGACAGATTTCATTTTTATGTGTTCAGTTCAACAATTCATTCATGAACAGAATATTTAATTTCACCATAAATATATGAAAAAGAAAATTTTATTATAGTGTGGGGTTTTTTTTTTTTAATTTAGCTTCCGAAAACGTTCTCAGTATACTATAGTCAAAATTATATTGGCACATACAATCTTTAAATTCCTACCACACATTTCCACTCATAGAAAATGTTTCATAATGTTGCTACTTTTTTACAAATAATATCATCCTTTTCCTATCAATTCCAATATATTTTTTTGAATCAATCTCTGAATAATATTGGTAATTTTTTTTTTGTGGTATTTATATGTCATCAACATTACCACGCTGAAGAGTTGACATGATAGAGACTATATAAAAAAAGAATAAAAATCATAAATGCTTTGTTCGATATCATTTTTGATCCTTTTTTAAAGTTTACCATAAAATAGACAAATTCTGTCCATTACAATACAACAATTGTCAGACGTGGCATCGTAAAGATGTATTCAATTTTCCACAGAATGCAACAAAAATATAAAATTTTTTTTTTTAGATATAATATTGTATTGTACTGAGTTAACTGTTCTTGAAAGCACATAACGACTAAAGTGAATAAAAATATTACGATACAATCTCTTCTAGCTAGACAACTTGTAAATGTGAAAATCGTTTTAAGATTCTGTTTTAGTATTAGATTGTGCGGTTTTTCACAATTCAAATAGGAAAGGTAAAAAATTACAATTGAAAATATTTATTTTCCTATTTTTGCTTTGTATAGTCCTGTCGTCCTGTATGCGATAAAACTGTTAAAAAATGAGAAAAAAAAGTTCACATGATTGCGTGATTGGAATGCATTTTCAAGATAGAAAATACAATTTTCTTTTAATGTGGTATTTGTAAATTCGTTTCTTGTTAGGAATGGAAAGAAAAACATTTTTTTTTTTATTATTTCTTATGAAAAGGATAATTTTCTGGATCGTTTAAGGTTAAAGTTTAATATACTTAAGATTTATTACCGGTTAATTTGATCGAAGATGGAATTTTATATAAATTATTTAAACATTATTTTATATTTTTTATAATTCTACAAATATAAATGAGAAATTTTTTATTAACAAAATAATTCATAATAAAATATTGAATTCAAATTTAACAATTTTGGTAGTAATAATTCTTTTTTCTGAACAATTTTTTTGAATCCTCATATCATTTGTATATAGAGAATATGAGATTTTATGTTCTTATACCGTACCGGAAAATATACAAAATTTATGATAACTTTTTTTTTCGTTTTTAATGTAAAATTCATTTATGACATTGACAAAACGTGGCATATATTAGTATTTTTCCTTCTGATTTACGTGAAATATGTTCCAATATATTCAATAATTTAGATAGATAGGATTGACAGGATTTATGATTTCGTGTACATGAACATTGTGATTTTTCATTTTTTTTTTCTGAATGTGTAATAAGCATATTTTAAGATATTAAGCAATACATAAAGTTTTCTAAATATTCAGAATTATTTGGATTTTTTAAATTTCTATTATTTTGTGGTAACCAAAAAGAATTTCTTCGTCTATGAAATCTTTATACAAATGTCGTTATATAATCAAATTTATATTAATAGAGAAACAGGAAATTAAAATCGAAAATATTAACATTTTTCATATCCTTTAAGAAACAAAAAAAAAAAAAAATATTCATTTCGAAGGGACTTAAAAAGATTATTTGATTATATAAAATTGTCGCAGAGTCTATTTTAGATTGATTTTTATTGCTGAATCAAAAAGGTATACTACGAAAATTAAAAAAATTGAAAATGACATAATTATTGAAATATACTTAGAAATAATTATTTACAATCTGTACAAATAATATAAAGAGTTTTTCAATATTTTGTTCAATAAATTTTCTAAAATTATGTTGTATCTAAATAATATTTACTAACGAATTAATAAATATTTCATAACTCCTTAATTATTATTCAAAAGTTATTCTGTCAATTATTTTTATATACTTTTTTAAACAAACTTTTAAAATTCTTCTTATTTGATTTTTAAAATAATTCTTTTATATTTCAATTTAAAAAAATAAATAAATTCAACATTAAATTCAAAAATTTTGAGATGTAATTTAGTAGTTTTTCATGCCCGTAATCAAATAGGTTATAGAACATATTTTAATGTAATTTTATAATTATTATAAGAGGCATCATTTTATCTTCTTTAATAATAGTAAATTTACAGTACTAAATAATTCTGTACTTTTAGTGTGAAAAAAACCTATATTATACTTAAAAAATTACATACCCTATGTTTAATTTTGCTTTATTCTAGTTTGTAAAATTAATCAACTACCAATGAATTTACAATAATATTACAAATAATAAAAATTGTATTCAGTGTCGAAGCAAGTAAAAACAAGTAAAATTACTATTATCAAATAATATTTTAGTTGTTAGCTCAGCTGATAATCAAATTTAAAAATGGATGAAGTTAATGTTAAATGCAACAATTTAAAATTTTATTGAATTTGATAAACAAATTTAATCTGAAATATTTATGATAATTTTATCTGGGTAAAAAAGTGTCACTGTTACTGTTTCTGTTTCCTTTGAAATTTTTCAGAGTTACAAATCGAAAAAGTTGATTTTCGTCAATCGCATTGACAATGGAAATATGTACTATTTTCATATAATTTAACTTTTAACTTTTATTTTCGCTCACTTTGCTTTACGTTACTTTTCTAATTGTGAATTCTGCATAAGAATCTCGGTCGATTATTTAATTAATTTTATATTAATTTACATTGTATATGAAGCGAAAATCAGCTATTCATGTGTAATTTTACAACCCAATTATGTAAAATTTTAAGTTATATAATTTATGTAAAATTATATATATAACTTAAAACTTAAATTCATAAAATCGTGTAAATTTTTAACCTGAAAACTATACAACTATAATGTAAAATTCCATATTTTATGGAAAAATTGTGTAATCTTGTAGTTTTTCACATGATTTACGACAAATTCGTGTAAATAAAATTCATTTTGTAATTATTTTTTATAGTATCAATAAAATGTTTTTAGATTTATAATAATAAATTCAACAGCAAATCCTTTAACAAAGCCCGAAAACATAATATCCTTGCGCATTATATTTTTGTTGTACAGTCTCAAGCTCGACACATATTAATAATAATAATAAAAATGTTAAAAAAAAAAAATTACCTTTTTTTTTTTATAATATATTTTTTTTGCTGTTTTTTTCATATTATCCCTTAACATATTGAACTTATTTTCTTTGTTGGTTGCTACATCAGACACGATTATATTATATAATAATATAAATCCTTCTCCCTTATAAACTCACCTGATATTTTTCAATTTTTATCCACGAAACATAAAGAATTACACAATCAAAATAAATGTGTGTACATATAAATTTAACTGTTATAGATATGCCAGGATATCAAGGTCACAGATTATCATTTTTTCTGTGGGTGTTGTTCACTTTTTAACGTATATAATAGAACAAAAAAACAAAAATATATAAATTGAAATTAAACGATTTGTTTAAAGTAATTTTATGTGAATATATAAAAAAAAAAGTTTTTTTTTTAGTTTAATTCCTTGAAATTTTTGTAATATTTACTAGGAAAATGTTGAGTTAAGAAATTTAGTGTTTCAAGAAACATTTTTAATTAAGTATACAAAATTTAAATTTTTTAATTAAATTTTTTAAAAACTATTATAATTTAATGCCTGATTTCGCAGTGAGAGCTTAAGTTCAAAACATAATTGAACCGATGGTGTGTGTGGCTTAAGATTGTAAATAATTAAGCTCAATTGGTTTCTCAATAAAACTTTGGCCAACTTTAGCTAAATTAAAAAAATGGAAAATATTGTGAATGAAAATGAACCATAAAAATTAATATGACATTGAAATTTGTAAATTAGTGTATTTGCATATTTTTTTATTTAAGTTAAACCTCACTTTAAAAAAAGTTTATTGTTAAGATTGTACTGCGAACCCAGAAAATAAGTTAAACCGAAGTTTAAGCTCTAGCAATTTAGTTTACGATTTCACTGTGTAATCGGTCACAAAAATTTAAAAATTATATATAAAAAAAATTATATAATTTATTTTCTTAAAAGTGCCCATAGCTAAAATTTAAAATTAAATTTAAAAGTTACATAATAATTTACATACTTATTACATATTTCTTTTGATGATTTAAAATTTATTGTTAAGGTTTAGGTTACATATATGTAATATGATTTAATTGAACTAATTATTATTAAATCCCTGTTTGCCTAAGGTTTTGGTATTACTATATAACTAATTTCTGAAAAACTCGTTGTTAAAAAATACAATTGAATGTTTTGGTAGGATAAATTAGTTTTATTTTATAATAATTATTAAAAAATTATGTATATAAAAAGTTCTTATTAAATTCCTTAAGAATATTAGATAAATATTTTACCTTAATTATATGTATTTATAATTTTATGACAAAGTTTTGTTAGCCTATTAAATAAATAATCCGATTTTTTACTTAAAATTTATATTTTCCCCCACAACTTATTTTTACAAATAATAATTTAAAACTCTATGTAAATTAACCTTAAAATCATATGTAAAATTAATTTTCTTCAAATAAATTTTAATGTAAATTGTATATTACATTAAATTCAAAATATACAAAACTTGAATAAACCAACTACAGCAAAAAATTTGGGTTTTTACTATTTTACTTAATTTTTTTATAATACTATAATTCTAAATAAAAACACTTGAAAGTTTTCCCAAACATTAATAATTCATATAAACATATATAAATATCTTTAAAACAAACAATTATCTTTCTATCTATCTATCTTTTTATCACTCGCATTTTGAGTTTCATTGTTGTCCAATATTTTCTCAAAAAAATTTTTTTATTATGTAAACCTTTAAATATAAAGTCTGGGCTACATAGTTTCTATCGGTTCAGTTTTGATTCGTTCCGCAAAGTTCAAATTGACGTCTCCATATATTTTATATGGGAAATCGATTGAGTGGACACATAGGAACCAAAAGAATCTAAAGAGTTTGAAGCGATTGTAATTTTACGAACCCAAACTAAAGGAAATCTCAAGAGGAATGAAATTTGACAGTTAAAAAAAATAATAATATTTGATTTAATCGATTACAATCGATAGCTATGTGTTCAGTCTACTTACCAGTCGAATCGAATAAAAACTGAACTGAACTGATAAAAACAATGTAGCCCAGCCTTAAATAATAAAAAGTTATAAAATGTTGATGGCTGATGTTTTTTCAGCATTGGAAAACACATCAATCTTATATGTAGATCAGAATACAATTCTTTTGAAGACATCAAGTTTTTCAAAGTTGAGGTATTACTACTGTAAATGTTCCATTTTAGTTAACATTAAATTGCCTGCTCGCGTAAATTTTTTAAAATTAAATATTTTAAGATTTTTTCAAACAAAATAGAATTTCAAAAAAAGTGAAATGTATTCCAGACATAAAATATAATAGAGTAGTAAAAACAGAGTGTAAAATTTATTTTGGAAAAACGAATACGTTATTTTTCGGCTTTTACGTTTTTATAGTATATTTTTGGTATACTGCAAAGTTGTAAAATATTCAAAAAGTATCATAAAAAGAGCTTTTTAACATGCGAAAATGATGTAATAGTGTTAAAAGTAAAAACAGCACTCGAGGTAAATGGAAAAATTAGAGTTTGTTGAACTATATTGATGATAGAAAAATATGGAATCATTTTTGTTTTCGACAAAATAATGATCAAGAATATAAAGTTAGAACGTAGTAATGTAAATGTAAAATAAATGCGCAGCAATTCTGTCCATAACAAGAAATTTTATAACAAGGATGTATATAAATAATTTATGTCTGATTTAGGTCGCCATACCATTTTATGTTACGCACAGCACAACCAACCTACCCCAAAAGTTTATTTAAACAATAAAAGTATTTGCCTGTACCTCATGACCTAAATTTCAAAGAGTATCGTATAAATATATAACTAAAATTGATATTACAACAAAGTTTTTAGTTATATATATTTAAATGTAAAGCGTGTAGCATAAAAATAATCCTGTAAAAAGGATAACAAACAAAATGATCTCATGATTTATTTAAAATGAAAAAGTGTCCAGAAATATTTCTTTAATCCAAAAATTTCGTTTTTACGATATTCGCTTGTTATATTTCAAATATATATAATAAAACTTTTATCCTGACCTAACGCATTATTTTTTTTATATTATTATGAATGTTACTGTGATCCTTTTTCCTGCTGCAGAGATGGTTAGGTAAACGTTTTTAAGAGATTAAAAACAAAACAAAAAGGAAAATTTATCTTATGTAACGTATAATCTCTTTTTGTATCATCATGAAAACTATTACACACGTGTACAAAAATAAAAAATATTCTTTAATGGGTATGCACACGTACGTATAGTTTTATTATATTTTTCTTTTTGTTGCGAAACTTATACGCTTATACGTTATTATTTTTTTTTATTTTAATAATAAATTCGGAAAAATGATGAAGATTTTTTGAAATATAATAACATTTTGTATTACATGGAAAAAATTTATACCAGGATAATCACATTACGTTGAATAAAATCAGTGGTTCTTTTTTTTTTAATACAATATTTGAGTATGAAATAAAAATTTGTATATACGTCAAAGATATTTTATCGTAACATTTTTATATTTGGTTATGTATTGTAATTAATGTTTTTCCTTTTTTTTCTTCTGACAAATCAAAATCTCCTACAACAATTCTTTCACAAATTTTCAGCCACTGTAGCCTGTAGCGCCGGTTGTGTGTTTTTATTATGATCTTAAGCTCAGGAAATTACATATATTGCAAAATTTTGTATAATTTCTTCATATTTATTTAAATTTAATGAATTTTAAATAATATTTATATCTGTTATAAATTTCACAGCAAATTATAAGATAATATTGGTCGAATAAAAACTCAAGTGCGAACCTATTTTATCTTTTATTTATGTAATAGCCAAATATTGAGAACATTTTCCCTTAACTGTGACACTACAGTATTTGGCAATGGGAAGGAATTGGATTGTGACGCATTACAGGGTTTTAAATGGGAACGGTTGAGATTCCTCTTAAAATCATTTAAATTATAATTCAAGGGAACATATAAATAAGTTGGTAATTGGATTCATAATTTTGTGGTTCGGTTCGAGCAATAAACTAATTCCTAAATTTCAGTATACCATAAAATTTGGGCTGACAGATTTAAGAAATATTTTATTGGAAAAATTTAAGTATAGTGGAAACTTGTATTTACTTAGCAATTTTTAATTCTAACGAAATTTATTTTTATTTGCGTTATATGAATATATTTATATCACTACTACCATTTCGATTTTTTAATTTTATTTGGTTGGACGAAATTTTTTAATAATTGTTTTCTCGCTGATTCTTACTAATCTTAAAATAGCTCTAAAATAAGTCATTATTTACTGAAATGGTGCACCTTATTTAAAAAAAATGCACCGCATCGTCATACCAGTTAGAGAAGAGGTATTATACCTAGTTACTAGTCACGATTTTACAGCCATTTTAAATTTAAAAATTTTCATTTTTAAACCCCTATACATGGGCTCATTTTGCTCCCACCACAAAGTTACATTATGTATGATATGAAGCAATATAAATTTTAGCCATTTTTCATAATATTAGCTCATAATTATTTGGGATATTATCAAATTTATGCCATAGCCAAACATGACATTCTCCATTTCAAATACAAATTACTATACGAAAATCATTTAAAAAAATATGAATTTAATTTTCATCTGGGAAATTATAATGTCATTAAAAAAAATTTCTCATTTATTCACTTAAAAAATCTTAATAAAACTTAAATGCAAAAGTTAAATTATAATTTTCATTACTGAAAAAATCTTAAAAATCCTATTTTCTTACCCCCATAACAACGTAATGTTAAAATAATGTCTTTCTCTAGAGTGCCGTAAGCTTAAAAGCTTATTTTATATGACATTCATTTTAATAAACAAATTTTGTAAAAAAGAATAAAAAAAATTGCTACCCATTTTCTACAAAAACAAAAAAACAGCCTATTTCTATTGTATTATATACGTAACCCCAAAAGTTTTCTGAATAGTTAAGCCTGTCTTGTATAGAAAATAAATTTTCGTCCTTTTTTTGTTGTTTATTTAAAAAGACGATATGGAAATAAAACTCAATAATTTTTTTTTTCTTTTAAAAAAATAGTATGTGCACACACAGTGAAAATTTACTTAAAGCACAGCAGTTGGTCCATTTTGTTAAGGATCCGTTTACTAGGGAGCTCTGTATATAAAAACGAATTTTCTATCTTAAAATTTATTACAAATGAAAAACAAAATATATTCACACAAATACGAAATACCAAATACATAAAAATAAACCAAGTTAACTAAGCTCAGTGTATCCTTTTTATAATAATGAGTAATTTTTTTTCTATAGACATTTTTTATTAACAGTGGGTAGTCTAAGTAGTGTGGTGGTAGTAGGTATAAATATTGTACCATAAAAAAAGCACCGGAAATATTTATAGAGAATCCTTTTTAAATAATATTTTTTACTGGTGGCGATTATATACAAATGAATTTAGTGTTGAGGTAGAATAGTCCTTAAATTCTTCTTTTTAATAAATTATAATTTCAGTAATGAATGAAAGTAGAAATTGTATAGGTCCTTTAAATTGTATTTGTTCAGATTCGTATATAAAAAGACTTAAAAAAGGATTTCAAATTTGTTTTTATGTATAACAAAAAAAAAAAAATCTGTTTTTTTTTTTTTTCATTATGTGGAAGACTCTAAAAAAAGGCTACCCTTTGATTTACTCAGCCCATTGTCTCATTCCAATGAAAACAAAATTTTGTCTGAATTTTTGAGGAAATTACGAATCCTTTTTTTTATTTTTGAGAAGTATTATTCAGTAACATATACTTTAATTTGTTTAGTTGCCTTAGCATTCTGAGCCATATCTTTTACGTAAATATAATAATTTTCTGTCGTTTGCTATGTTAAATGCTTCTAAATGTCCTTTTTTGATGCTATAAAAAGCACAGAAAAATTTTACAAAACAAAACATGTTAATTTTGTATATTATATAGAAACTGAAGATGTAATTATTACGAATTACTGTCGTTGAGAATAAGAAATAAGGACGAAAAATGATAAAAACAATTTTCAAATTCAAAAATATATAAAAAAAAAAATTTAAACTTTTATATCGAGCTAACAAATTATTTGCTTTACTGATGATTATCATGTTGATTGATTGTTAAGGATTTAATTGAAATGTTACTAAAAAAAAAAAGAAATAAAGAAAGCATGTTGAACTGATTATACGTATATAATCTACTGCCCTTTTTATAGGCATTTTTTTTTTATAAAAGAAATTTTCTTTTTATTTATGGTATTATTTCTTAAAGGAATTTTTCTCTCCTGAGGATACTTCATATTTTATGTTTGTATTGCTGTGTATTTTGGTTGAAAAATTTATATTGGTTTGATAATTTTTTACCAAATAAAATTTTCCAGGAATACTGGCTCTGTATAACGACCTACTAAGAAAAATTTTACTTTGATTTGTGGATGATGGAATTTTTTTTTTGTGTTTTAAATGTAATTTTTTATTTTTTTATTTTATTAGCTCGGGCAAATGATTGAAACTTTGGTGTTACTTTGAAGTTTATATATACAAAATAAAAGTTATTTAAAAGTAATTTTATTATGAAAAGTATTTTAATAGGAATTTTTATGAATACGCACAGAGTATATAAAATTGTATGATGTGGTTTTGAATAAAGTTGAAAACCACAAAACCGATAATTTTCTAAAAGCAAGAAGTATTTTAATCGCCAAAATTTTATTAAAATTAAATTTAATTCCGAAAATTTTCATTTAATCTAAATTTTCTACGAAAATTATAGGAATTGAATGGAAATACCACAAAAAAATGAAAAATCTGAAAAATCTTAACAAATTAACAATATAATTAAATACTTTTGTAATATTTCTCATTTATAAATAAGATAAATCAGATAGAAAATTTTCTTGTTTATAAAAAAGATAAATCAATTTAAGTGAAATATTATATAAAAGAAAGTTTTGTTATTAATCTCTAAACGACATGGAGAGATGATATTAAAGTTATTTGTAAATGTCCTTAACGATATACATAATTCCCTTACATCAAATTGTATTTTTTTTTTGCATTCAATATTGTGACAGAATTTCCTTATATTTCCGGAAAAATTATTATACACACAATATTTACAATATATTAAATGTCAATCGATTCAAATATATAATAATAAATTTTATTTGATTATTCTATGTTCTATGTTTTCTCTATACAAATTCTGATTATAGAATATATCAATATAATACAACATCAAATAGGAAAGTCCAAAAAGGATATTGAACGAAAAACAAAATAATAATCGAGCCAATAACATGATACTAAACAATATGAATAAAGACCAAGGGAAGCAAATCAAGATAATATTCTTATATAGGTTGATTTCTGATATATCACAATGAAAAATGATACAAGGACAAGAACATAAATATATTATACCTATTACATGAAAGCTTAGTTGTATATATCTGTTAAAAGATTTCATTTATGTATAAGACGGAAAACACAAATTAGAAGAAGAACAAAATAAAAAATAAAATGCCATTTTCAATTTTCATGTTGATTTCACTAAAAAAATTCCATTTATATTAACAAATTTTTATTTTATTTTCGTGTTAAATGAAAATCTTTAAATTTATATTGATATCCTTAAAAAAAATTAACTCCTTGTGATTAAGAATATAAAAATATTAAATGATCTTATACCTGGAAATATATAAAAATAAATTTATCATTGCTGAATCATTTTCCCTCTTAAAATTTTTTTTTCTTCTTCTAATTGCTTGTAAGTATCCTGAAAGTTTTAGG